>LR738711.1:240135985-240170365 GCA_902687465.1 Secale cereale | reverse complement strand
GCAGCGGATGTGGAGGGGCAGAGCAGTTCGCGGAGAGAAGGGCGGCGAGGCGAGCGGTGGACGCGGAAGGGCGGCGACACAAAGGGGGCCGGGGCAAGCACCTGGCGGCGGCGGCGTGAAGGGGAGGCGGGGCGAAGCCGCTGGTGGCGGCGGCATGAAGGGGGCCGGGGCGAGCGCCGTGAAGGTGAGGTGGGGCGAAGTGGCGAACACAGAGCAGTTGCAGAACACAGGACGTGCGGGATGAGACGAAGCGGGGAATAGCGTTTCGTTAACGACGTATTTAAACCATTGATGATATAATCAGACGGTCCAGATTATAAGTTGGATCTGTCTTCTCTTTCTTTTATGGGAGTACCTAGAACTCATCTAGATGAGATATAATTTGGTATCATTCACGTTTTATAGCCATTAGATGTGAACAGCCACAACCCATGTCAGCACACACGCATCTTATAGCATCACATCTAAATCTAATGGCTATAAAACGTGAATGAGACCAAATTATGTCTCATCTAGATGAATTCTAGCAAAATTGTTCTTTTATTGGTGTAGATTTTGCAGATTGTTGCAAAGGAGATGCCGGGTGTTGTTCAATTCCTAGAACTAGTGCAGATGAGACTTAAGGATCTGTGGACTTTATTAGCTTGGTTTTGAATATAAATGCATTACCCCTAAAAAAAACATGCATAAAACTGAAAACAGGAGAACACCATTTACTCCAGTACGACAATTGACCAACATTTGCTCTATCACCAGCTAGCGCCTAGCAGGGGATCTGCCTGATGAACCAGCGGATGACCTTGACGGGCATCTGCACGAGGCCCACCGCCAGGTTCGCCGCCGCCGCGCAGCACACGCAGCACGGGCACACGCAGCTCAGCGCCGACCTACCAAGAGAAAAAGAGTTCAGAGACAAGCCGTAGCAGAGAAACCAAAGTCGCAAGCACCGAGGCGTTCGGACGGGCATGCACCAAGGAGTGGCAAGGAAGAGACGCGCACGCACCCGAGGATCCAGACGACGGCGCCGGCGAGCGAGAGCACTAACGCGAGGGCGGCGAACGGCAAGCCGATCAGGAGCCCCAGCGGCCTGCACTGGCAGCCGTCGTCGTCGCGGTCATCCGGCCCCATCGATCGATCTCTTGCTCCTCCGGCCGGTTGTTCTCCCGCAGCTTCCTGCGTAGGTGCGTGTGGGAACTGGGAAGTTGGAACTAAGTCCGAAATCGAAACCAAACGGTTGGTAAATAACGCTGTGGATTGAACTCGAACTGCCAGCACCGAGTACGTGCGGGGCGGGGGAACTCCACTCCGGAGAGTGGAGCGAAACCGAACGGGCAGCGTGCGTGTCAGTCCTTTTTTAACCGCCAATCACAGGCTTTGGTATGTTTTGGTTAAGTGTTCTTACCAAAGCGTAGAACTAGAAGCACTCCATGAGGTCGGTTGCCAGGTCCGCCTGGGATCCGGATGTGCCTGCGCGAACGATTACAAAAATGAATCCGATTTCGCCTCGTACAGTGTTTGCTACGGTGCCGTGGCTTTAAGAGGCGGAGATCGCCGCCCTGGTTTTTGCTTGCTCACACTGATTCAATCCCGAGTTTACCCGGTCTTGAGTTTGCGAGGCGATCCACTCCAGAGAAAGCGCATGTTGGCGAACATGGCGGCGCGCAGATTGCCGTACGCACAGGGGCAGGGCCATGAGCTGCAGCAAGATTTCGACTTCTTCTTGGTAGTGGACTTCGAGGCGACGTGCGAGAAGGACGTGCGGATCTACCCGCAGGAGATCATCGAGTTTCCCGCCGTCCTCGTCGACGGCGCCACCGGCCGCATCGAGTCCGCGTTTCGCCGCTACATCCGCCCGAAACACCACCCCGTGCTCAGCCAATTCTGCAGGGACCTCACCGGCATCCAGCAGGAGGACGTCGACGGCGGCGTGGATCTCGGCCAGGCGCTCCGGCTGCACGACGCTTGGCTAGAGGCGGCGACCACGGGGGCAGGGACCAAGCGATGCGGCGGCCGCTTGGCCGTCGTTACGTGGGGAGACTGGGATTGCCGCACCATGCTCGAGTTCGAGTGCCGCTTCAAGGGCATCGAGAAGCCTTCCTACTTCGATCACTGGATCAACCTGAGGCTCCCCTTCCAGGCGGCGCTCGGCGACGGAGGGCGGGTCAACCTGCAAGAGGCGGTCCGGGCGGCGGGACTGGACTGGGAGGGCCGCCTGCACTGCGGGCTGGACGACGCGCGCAACACGGCGCGGCTGCTTGTCGAGCTCATGATGCGCGGGGTCAAGATGAGCATTACCGGCTCGCTGGCGCTGCCACGGCCGATCCAGCAGCAGCCGCCTCACACAAGCCCTTGCCGTGGCTGCTCAGCGCTGCCGCCGCAGCCCATCCAGCAGCAGCAGCCTCACGTAAGCACCTGCGGTGGCTCGTCTGTGACGTGCTTCTGCTACTGCGGCCAGCGGGTGGCGACCAGAGGAGGTGTGGTGTCGGTGCCAGGACCGATGCAGGGGAAGTGCTTCTTTGCGTGCGTCAATGGGAGCCGTGTGCTGTACTGCTGTTAGTGTGTAGCAACCGAACGATCCACGACATGAGTCTAAGATTCTATATATATGGACTAGCATAATACCATGCGTTGCTACCGTTGTTTGATGTACATACTCTTCAAATAGTAATTTTATTTCCTTTATTTTTACTACTAGCACATATAGTGTGCGTTGTAACGGAAAAATAAATAATGTTTTGTGCAACCATAATTTCTCGTAGCACCGGATTCACTACGAATAATACACAATGAACATAAAAAATAGGATGCAATTTATCCACGTCCATATTTTCTTTGCGGGCATAATCTCTCACTAATTTCGTTTAAGTATAATGCTTCCTTTTGTTACCATGACATCCTCACCCGTTTTAGTCAGGAATCAAATCCTTCCTTTTTTAATTTAGTAGTCTCACCACAATGAACCCTATGGATCCTTTATTTTAATTATCCTACCTTTTTATCTTAAATCCTTCCTTTAATTAATATTCTATTTATTAAAACCACAATCGTTCTTTAATTATTCCATCAGTTTATCCACAATCTTTTTTTAATTAGTCACATCCATATTAACATCCTAATTAAGCCCATAATCCTTCCCGAGGCCGCTTCTTTGACCGTCTGTTGGTTGATTCCCTAGGCCGCTTGTATATTTACTGGTGGGAACCATTGTAAAAGAGAAAGGCGGGATTAGTAAACATGAAAGATTCATAGCTCGTTGGTTGATATATCAAAGAGTCAGACACGAGGTACTACTTTAATTCTTTGATCCAATTATTTTTCTCGGTCTCTATGAAAGGCCATAGAAGGCCCACCAACTTACAAGTAGCTGGCCCAGATGGCTTACCGTGTATACGAGCGGACCGTATGAATCTTTAGTATGAATCTTTAGCGTGCACTTATACCAAACAAAAATAAATGAAAAGGACCAAACCAAACCAAGAATATTTATTCCCTTTAATAATAGATATAGATATAGATATAGATATGTAGAATAGGGCAATCTAGAATCAGACATAGCTATGAGTCGCATGTTCGTTTTCTTCGCAAAAAAGAAAAAGTTGCATGTTCGTTTTCATAGAGATCTTCAAAAGTGTTACTCCCTCTGTTCACTTTTATAAGGTCTTCAAAACATTTCAGACAAGATGCAAACTAGCTCATTTTTAGTTGTCTGAAACGACTTATAAAAGTGAACGGAGGGAGTAGATGAACAGTGAAGCCACTAAACAACTGAAAATAAATAATGCAGAAGAGTGATAATTATGAACGAGAATATTTCTTTAGTTCAACATCAACAAGCATTTATAATTTATCTCTATTAATTTTGTCTGGACGAGAGCTGGTCGAGCTCTGTCGTGGGAAAACACGGCCACCTATGGGACCATCGGCCCCTTTTAGTTCGGCAAGGGGAAGGGCACGTTGCACAAAGAGCGAGGGCGTGGAGCAGCGCGACAACGATGGCACGGGCAGTTTTTACCCAGGTTTTGGGCCGCCGTGAGGCGTAAAACATTGCTTGTGCTTTCGTGGATTGATGGGATGGACCGTAGTGGAGACGCGGTGCCATTGCCCGGCAAGGGAGCCTGGGGGCGATAGCAACTACGCGCGTATGAGTGTACAATGGTCTGAATCTTTTCTACGGTGGCCACGGTCCTCCTTTTATAGATCAATGGGTTACCACAATGGCAAATCAGTCATTGTGTACTGATTAGATAGCAAACAGTATTATCATAGCTAACTCTGCAGACAGGACAAGGCGCATTAAATGCGCCGCTTAGTGTCACATCGGGGCATAGCCAAGCAAGCCTTGCCGTGCAGATTCTGCCACCTCCTCGCCTGCCTGCATGACACGTCGCTGGACAGGTGTCATCTATAGGTTATTTCCTCTGGAAATGGCTGCCACATACCGAATTACGGCCACTTAGCCACTTGAGGGTTTGACACCGCACTGGTTGGTGACTTGGGTTGCTGTGAGGTGGTGCAGTGGAGCCTTGTTGGGGGTAAATCCACTCTCCGCGTCCCCGGCAGGCTTGCCGGGACGTCCTTGGGACTTGTCTGCGGGGTATCTCGCTGTCGCTAGGCTCGCCTGCCCGCTAAGGAAGGTTTTTCCTTAGTGAACTCTTGTTCCTTCTTCTGGACTTGGTCATCTTGATCTGCCCCTTGATTTCTTAAAGAGCTATCCCTTCTGCCATGGCGTGGTCGTGGTCGTTGTGACTTTGCTCCCGTGCCTGTGTACAGTCAGGACAACATACACCTAGGTTTATTGCACCGACAGAAGCCCCCAAGCCTGGCACGAACGCGCCGCTGGGCGTCATCGGGGTAGGCTCCAACAGGTACACAAGCAGTGGTCTTGACGTTGTCTTGATATTTTTCTTGCTTCTTTATTAACCTGTGACTGAATGAGGGCAGCTTCCGTCCTCTCCGCTCATCGGGTGAGCCATCGTGGGCGGTTTTTGGCCCACGGCTCATTGGATGTCCGTATTTGGCGTTCATGGGATGGTAACTTCCCCTTTTTCCCGCATCACTGCTACTTCTCGAGCTTGTGTTGTATTCCCTCGAAGAGGAAAGGGTGATGCAACACAGTAGCGTAAGTATTTCCCTCAATTTTTGAGAACCAAGGTATCAATCCAGTAGGAGACCACGCGCGAGTGCCTCGCACCTGCACAAACAAATAAGAACTTCGCAGCCAACGCGATAAGGGGTTGTCAATCCCTTTACGGTCACTTACGAAAGTGAGATCTGATAGATAGGATAGTTTGATATATTTGGTATTTTTGGATATAAGAACAGAAAGTAAAAGCGGAAAAGTAAAGTAGATTGTAGATTGATATGTTGAGAATAGATCCGGGGGCCATAGGTTTCTCTAGTGGCTTCTCTCATGATATCAGAATTCTACGGTGGGTAAACAAATTACTGTCGAGCAATTGATAGAAAAGCGAATACTTATGAGAATATCTAGGCATGATCATTATATATAGGCATCACGTCAGAAACAAGTAGACCGAAACGATTCTGCATCTACTACTATTACTCCACACATCGACCGCTATCCAGCATTGTAAGGGCATCTCTTGCCTAAGGTTTTGGTGATGATGACAATCCTTGTGTGGACTAATCATGCGTCAATATTACTCAGGTTTATAACATGTGGCACAAGACGGTTAGGCCTTCCCTCTTTAAGGAAAAGATCGAAGACGGATGTTCCGATGCCTTTTTGTTTCTTTTGGTCATAGGAAATCCGTACTATTAAGAGGGAACCCACATCGGAAGGTAATGGGTGAATCAAGTCACGTACACAGATACTTTGCACCCACTATATTGCCTCCGTTCGTGGAGAGAGGGGTCCCCTTTCCATTCCTCCTTATGTGTAGATTCATCTATTGCGGTAGTACCGCCATGGTAGGCGGTTGTACCGGCGGCCGGTAGTTCCGGTCGAACCACCGCCCCAAGTACCGCTCAGGGGTGATACCTTCTGTACTGGGTGCGGTGGTAGACCGGTGGTGGCCCGGAAGTACCGGTGTTTCTCACAAAACCGGTACTATCGGTGTTCCGAGCGGTAGTACCGCTCTGACTGCCATCACACAGTAACTATCTGCCTAGCGGTAGTTCCGGCCCAACCACCGTCCCAACTACCGCCCTTGCTTGAAACCTTCTGGTTTCTAAGCGGTAGTTGACCGGAGGTGGGGCGGTAGGTCCGGTTTTCTCCGGAAGACCGGTACTACCGGGTGAGCCACCGGAAGTATCGCCTTGGTGTCATGGGCGCTGGTTTCTTCACTCACCGGTACTACCGGTTGGGTATGCGGAAGTACCGGTCCTATGTAATTCTGCACATAACAGTTGGATTGGCGGAGACCCTATTTAAGGAGGCCCTTCTCCCACCTCCTTCTTATCTCTTACCTCTCTCTCTCCACCATTAATGCCATTGAAGCTTTCTTGCCCGATCTCTCTCCCTAGCCAACCAAACTTGTTGATTTGCTAGGGATTGAAGGAGGAGACCTAGATCTACACTTCCACGAAAGGAAACTTGATTCCCCCATACTTTCTTGTGTGGATTTTGTTACTCTTGGGTGTTTGAGCACCCTAGACGGAAGAGGTCACTTCGGAGCCACAATCCATTGTGGTGAAGCTCCGGGGTTTCGTTGGGAGCCTCCAATTAAGTTGTGGAGAGAGCCCCAACCTTGTTTGTAAAGGTCCGGTTGCTGCCTTCAAGGGCACCACTAGTGGATTCACGACACCTTGCATTGTGTGAGGGCATGAGGAGAATACGGTGGCCCTAGTGGCTTCTTGGGGAGCATTGTGCCTCCACACCGCTCCAACGGAGACGTACTTCCCCTCAAAGGGAAGGAACTTCGATAACACATCCTCGTCTTCACCGTCTCCACTTGTGGGTATTTCTATCCTTTACTTGTGCAAGCTTGACTTGTTTATCTTATATAGCTTGCTTGTGTAGTTGTGTTCTTTACGTCTTCTAGTTGTTATCGTAGTATCTTATCTAGACAACTTACTTTGAAGCTTAATTTAAAAGTGGTTAAGAAAACCTAAAATTGTTAGTTGCCTATTCACCCCCCTCTAGTCAACCATATCGATCCTTTCAATTGGTATCAGAGCCTCGTCTCTTTTTAAGGACTTAACGTCCAAAGAGTATGGGTGACAACGTAGTCGAGACGGAGGATCATTCCGGTGGAACTCCATCTTTGCCTACGTCAGATGGGGGAGCCTCGGTCTCTCGTGAGGAGTTCAATGTGGCCTTGACCACATTGAAAGAGTCACTAGCGAGCGAGGTCAAAGGCATGTTTAAAGATTTGCTTGAGGGGCTTAAATTATCCACCGCACCGTTGGAAGTGGTTCGTCCCGGTACCAACGTGTTGGAGGCTAATCCCGACAAGGGAGAAGCTAGTAGTGAACAAGCCCCTGTTAGTAAGAATGGGAGTGGGATCTTTGCCCACTCCGCTCCTCCTACTCACTATGGAGGACCCGTTCCCACACCGCATTTAAATTCCGTTGGGCCTCCTCCCAAGTTTATCAAAAATTCTGATTTTGCTACTTGTGTGTTTCGTTTCAAACGTCATATAAATCTTTGTTCTACTAATCTTTGGAGAATCATTGAGCAAGGTTTTTATCCGCGTGATCCCGACAACATGACTCCAAGAGAAACTGCGGATCATCAATTCAACGAGTCCGCTCTTTGCATTCTTCAAGATGCCATCCCTCCTGAAGACATTGCACATCTTTGACCCTTCACTGTGGCCAAGGAAGCTTGGGAGCATGTTGGCACGATGTACAAGGGAAGCACGAGTATTCAATGCTCCAACTATGAAGTTGTGCAAGATGAAGCCGATGAATTTGCTATGATCGAAGAAGAAGATCCTCGTGAACTTTATCGGAGATTAACTACCCTTGCGGTCTCTCTTCGAGATCATGGCAGTAAGGACACATATGACAATTGGATCAAGTGCAAGTTCCTCAAGGCCATGATGCCCTATCATAAGGCTATGTCCTCTGTCATTCGTCAGAGACCGGACTTCCACCACTTATCCTCAAATGAAGTGTTGGATGAGTTTGTTGACATGAGGATCTTGGATATGACCGCCGACAATGCGGTCTTAAGAGCTCAACGATCAAAGAAGCCCAATCTTGCCCTAAAGGCCAAGGCGTGTGTGGAAGAAGAGGAGGTGGAGGATGATGATGAGTGTAGCCCCGAGGACACCAAATATGCCTATCATGAGCACATGGCTCTTGCTTCAAGGCAATTCTGGGGCAACAAGAAGAACACAAGACCCAACTTCAACAGGAACAACTCAAGTGGAAACAAGGGCAAGCAACGGGTGAGGACATGCTTCAACTGTGGAAATGTAAGCCACTTCGTTGCGGATTGCCCATATGAGAAATGAGAAGACTTTGGGGGCAAGCTTATCCGGAAGGACAAGTCAAAGTCATATCCCAACAAGAACAACTTCAACAAGAAGACTCCTCCTAAAGTGTTGGTGGCCCAAGAAGAATATTTTGAGGATGATGATAATGATGAAGATGATGAGGTGGTCACCATGGCCACAATTGCTATTGCTACTACTTCGCACTCATTTCTCTTCGACTCACCAAATGAGAACATCACCGCCAAGTGTCTCATGGCCAAGGCCACCAACAAGGTAACCCCAAACATCAATACTACTATCTCTTCTAATCCTTCATTGACGAATTGTATTGATGAGAGTGAGGGTACTAAGGAGGGAGATAATGAATTTGAGTTGTTCATGAAAAATCTCAAGGGCAAACCCAAGAAGCATTTTGTTGCTCTCTTGGAACAACTCGGTGAGGCCAACGACGTGATCGAGGCTCACGAGGAAACCATTACTAAAATGGAAGGACATAGTCGAGACTATGCGGACGAGATATCGAATCTCTCTAACACCCTAGAGGAAGAGCGTGGTCTTCATTTGGCTCTTGAGGAGTCACACAACGATGATCATGCCAAATTAAAGAAAGATCTTGATCATGCTTTAGTTGTCTCTCGTATGCTTCATTCCGAGAAGGCAAAACTTGAGGTTGACCATGCTAAACTCAAAGAAGAGTTTTCCATACTCGACAAGGCTCACAAGGCCTTTAAAGGTATGCATGCTACTCTCAAGGAGTCTCATGATCAACTCCAAGTTTCGCTAACCAAGGAAAAGGCTATTTTTCCTCGCATGGTATTAATTGATAATGCAAATGCTACTAACCCATGTTGCGAGCATGTGCATCTTGAAGAAAATGCCGAGTTGAAGAAGCAATTTGAGAAAGGCCTTGTGACATGTATACAAGGTGAGAAGAACCTCAACAACCTTTTGAGCAATCAAAAGGAGGTTGTGGCAAAGGAAGGAACTGGTTTTGTTCCTAAGCCCAAGAAGAAGAAGAATGAAAAGGCCAAGCAACCACCCCCTCTCCGACAAACTTTTGTGAAAGAAGGAGAGGGCACATCAAAGAAGAAGAAAATGGTGAAAAGTGGTGGTGTCAAGAAAAACTCCACCATACCATCAAACATGGCCGGCGACTTTAATCCTTCATATGTTTTATGCCGTGCTAGTGATGGTCATGTGTTTGCGAAATTTGTTGGTTCTTCTTATGAGTACATTGAATGGTCCATTTGGGTTCCTAAGACCCTTGTTACTAACCTCAAAGGACCCATTACCAAATGGGTACCTAAATCCAAGCATTGATTTCTTGTAGGAGTTTGCTTCCGGTGGGGGATCATGGTTGCTCGATAGCGGAGCCACAAATCATATGACCGGAAGCAAAGACTTGGTGGTGGACGTGCATCTAGGCTCATCTATGGCCACCAATGTCGAATGGGGCGATGCTTCATCTTCTAAGGTATTGGGGCTCGGCAAGGTTGTTGTCTCTCATGATCTCACGATCGAGAAAGTCATGCTTGTTGAGTCTCTTGCATACAATTTACTTTCTGTTCGCCAACTTGCACTCATGGGCTTTGCTACATTCTTTGATATTGATACCGTGGCCCTCTTGTGGAGCAAGACTCTTAAAGTAGCCTATGTTGGGCATGTCGAGAACGGTCTTTATGTGGTAAACTTCTCGAAGCAACCCACTAAGTTCGCGACATGCTTAATGGCTAAAGTTGACGCGGGATGGCTTTGGCATCGCCGTTTGGCCCATGTCAATATGAGATCTTTGCAAAGTCTTCTCAAGGGCGACCATGTCCGTGGACTAACAAATGTTAGCTTTGCCAAAGATCGTGCTTGCAGGGCTTGCATTGAAGGAAAGTTACATGAGACGACTCACCCTCCCACGACTATCATCTATTCAAAGAGACCCCTAGAGCTCCTTCACATGGACCTCTTTGGGCCTCCATCTTTTGATAGTCTTGGGGGTAGAAAGTACTGCTTGGTGATTGTGGATGATTACTCAAGATACACCTGGGTATATTTCTTCAAGAAGAAGAGTGAGACCCAACAAACCGTCATCAACTTTGCAAATGAAGCTCAACGACAACATGAAGCAAAGATTTTGATGATCAGAAGTGACAACGGCACCGAGTTCAAGAACTACACCTTGGATGAGTTTCTCAATGATGAGGGGATCAAACATCAATATGCAGCTCCCTATACCCCTCAACAAAACGGTGTAGCAGAGAGAAAGAACCAAACTCTGATGGATGCAGCGAGAACCATGATGGCAGAATTCAAATCTCCATACAACTTTTGGGCCTAAGCCATCAACACCGCTTGCCATGCATCAAATCGGCTCTACCTCCGCAAAGGCTTGAACAAAACTCCATATGAGATACTTACCGGTAAGAAGCCCAATCTCAAGTACTTCCGGGTATTCGGGTGTAAGTGTTTCATTCTCAAGAAAGGTGTTCGCTTGTCTAAATTTGAATCTAGAGCTCACGAGGGCATATTTGTTGGTTATTCTACAAACTCCCATGCTTACCGTGTCCTCAACAAGTCCAATGGACTCATTGAGGAGACGAGTAACGTAGAGTTTGATGAAAATAACGGCTCCCAAGTGGAGCAAAGTGGTACTTGTGATGTAGGTGATGAAATTCCTCCTCAAGCCATAAGAAGAATGGGTGTTGGATATATCCTACCCATTGAGGAACCCCTTGTGGCCGAAGGAGAAGGACAATGTTCCACTCAAGTGGAACCATCACCAACCCAAGACCCACACGCTTCCGAAGAACAAAGTGAAGGCCCTCAACCGGACGAACAAGGCCAAGTGCAAGATCAATCACAAGATGGTGGAGAGTCACCAAATGATGCACAAGGCCAAGTTCTGTCCTCCGAGCAAGATCAAGGTCAAGAGGAAGCTCAAGATCAAGATCAAGCTCCTGACGACGCTCAAGATGATCAACTCAATGCTCCTCAGTTATCTCTTGAAGAGCAATTAGAGCGTCGTGCTGCAAAAGTTGCCTCCAGGCTTGCTTCCAGAGAACATCACATGGAGAACATTCTAGGAAGCATCAAAAGGGGGGGTAAGCACTCATAGACAATTAGCAAACTATTGTGCTCATCAAGCTTTTGTCTCCTGTGTTGAACCTCAGAAGGTTTATGAGGCGCTCGAAGACCCTGATTGGCTCAATGCCATGCATGAAGAACTCCATAACTTCGAGCACAACAAGGTGTGGCATCTGGTGCCAAGGCCAAAGGAGAACCATAATGTCATTGGAACCAAGTGGATCTTTAAGAACAAGCAAGATGCTCATGGCATTGTCATCCTCAACAAGGCGCGTCTGGTGGCTCAAGGCTACTCCCAAGTCGAGGGTATCGACTACGGTGAAACCTTTGCCCCCGTTGCCCGTCTTGAATCCATTCGTTTATTGCTTGCCTATGCTTCCCATCATAACTTTAAATTGCAACAAATGGATGTGAAGAGTGCATTTCTTACTGGTCCTATTAATGAGTTGGTATATGTTAAACAACCCCTGAGGTTTGAGGATCCTAAGCTCCCCAATCACGTGTATCAACTCGATAAGGCACTCTATGGCCTTAAACAAGCCCCACGTGCGTGGTATGAGCATCTTACCGAGTTGTTACAAGATTGTGGGTTTGAAATTGGGAAAATCGACCCCACTCTTTTTACTAAGAAGGTCAAAGGGGAGTTGTTTGTATGCCAACTATATGTTGATGATATTATCTTTGGTTCTTCTAACAAAGCTTTCAATGATGAGTTCGCCGCACTCATGACCACACATTTTGAGATGTCCATGATGGGAGAGTTGAAGTACTTCCTTGGGTTTGAGATCAAGCAAAGAAGAGAAGGGATCTTCATCAAACAATCCAAGTATACTCAAGACATGCTCAAGAGGTTCAATCTTTGTGATGTCAAGCCGGCGACTACTCCTATGCCAACCAAGTGCCAACTTGACATCGATCCCAATGGTAAAGCGGTGGATCAAAAGGTATATCGCTCTATGATCGGTTCCTTGCTTTACCTTTGTGCATCTAGACCGGATATTATGTTGAGTGTGGGAATTTGTGCACGGTTTCAAGCCTCACCTAAGGAAAGTCACTTTGTGGCTGTCAAGCGAATCTTTCGATATTTGGCTCATACCCCAAACTTTGTCTTATGGTACCCAAGAGGAGCAAACTTCAACCTTGTTGGTTTCTCTGATTCTGACTGGGCGGGAGACAAAGTGGATAGGAAGTCCACTTCTGGAGGGAGCCAATTTCTTGGTTGCTCTCTTGTTAGTTGGTCTTCCAAAAAGCAAAGTTGTGTGTCTCTCTCGTCCACCAAAGCAGAGTATGTGGCTGCTGGCAGTTGTTGTGCTCAACTCTTATGGATAAGGCAAACTTTAAAGGATTACGGTGTCACTTGTGACAAAGTGCATCTCTGGTGTGACAATGAAAGTGCCATCAAGATCTCTCTCGACCCGGTGCAACACTTCAAGACGAAGCATATAGAGATTCGGTATCACTTCATCTGGGATCACATAAGGCAAGGAGAGATCGAGCTTCACTATGTCAACACTCATGATAACCTTGCAGACATCTTCACGAAGCCGTTGGATGAAGCAAGATTTCGCGAGTTAAGGCATGAGCTAAATATCATTGATTTGAGCAATGTGGCTTGAGCACGTGCACACCCCACCATACTCATCATATTGTCTAGTCTAGGTGTAGGCATGGAAATAGGGGGAGTGGTGTTCTCTCAATGAACTCACCCTCCCCCCATTATGCATAAATTGATATGCTTTTTACATTCGTCATTTTTGATGACACTTGTGTTTCAAAGACGAGTTTTGGTTGTGGGCCCAAGGATAATTCTTCGCTGTGCCATGCCAATTGACTCTAACATAGGTGGCTCCGGCCACCGCCCTCAGGCTTGTTTGGTTTCTGGCTTTCGTGTTTTTCTCTTACTACAGTGACTTGATCCATCCTAAGCCATCTCATCCAAGCCATCTTCTCCAAATGTACACAAGCTTGTTATCATGGAGTGAGTGGGTGCTCCCTGGCGGTACAACCGGTGGTTCAAGCGGTTCTACCGCTTGATCACCTGGTTACAGCCCAGCGGTTGTACCGGTCAAGAGCCAGGGGTACTACCGCTGGTACTCTGACCTGTGCCCCTGGCCGGTACTACCGGTGTTGGTTAGCGGAACTACCGCCTGGCGCGGAAGTACCGCTCCAACTACCTGGTAACATCCGGACCGGTACTATCGGTCCCCGGACCGGTACTACCGGTGGCTGAACAGGGCGGGTATAGAAGGCGCGGGCTGAAAAGGTTTTCCCCTTCACTCGTCCATTCTTTCGCCCTAGCCGCCGGTTGGTCTGCTCACTGCCCCGTAGCGCCCTCCGGCTCTACGGATCCGTCGGCCCTTCACCGGATCTGCTCCGTGGAGGCCGCCTCCTCTTCGATCTCCTCCCATGGATACTGGTATTGCCCTACTTCTCCTTTTTGTTAGGGTTCTTCTTGAATCCTTCTTCTAGGGCAATGCGTGTATTCCCTCATTTTTGGCTAAATGTTTTGAGGAGAGGTCCGTATAAATTCCTATTCACTTGAGCGTAGTTAATAATAGACATCGTGCATGTAGTTTTGAGATCGGGTAGTTCCCCTCCTCTACTTGGCAGATCCGCTCTCAGCGGTACTACCGGTCACACGACCGGTACTACCGCCGGTCCGAAACTACCGGTGCTGTTACTGGAACTACCGGTTGCTCTGAATTTATATGCATTGTCTCTATTCTCCTTACGTACTTATGCATTATTCTTCTGATCTTGTGTACATTCCTCTCATCTTTTCTGGGTTGCTATGTGTTCTCCGTGTACGTTTGCAGGTGGCTCTAGCTCTCGTACTGGTCAGTTTGCCAAAAGAAAGGCCCGCAGGGGCAAGAGGCCAGTAGATGATGAAGATGTTCCCGAGGTTGTGGTCCCCTCCAAAACAACTCGCCGGGAAAAGTCAGTGGCTGCCAAGCAGCGTGCAGCGCTTCCTATGTACAAGTGGAAGCTTTCGGACTGGGAGAAGTTTCGGTTTCAAGACCCCTACACCGCACCTCCTCCTCCACGCTGGAATAATCCTCACTTCCGCAATGAAATGCAATTGAGGATTGTGGATGAAATCTTCGAGCACCACAAGAACAAGTTCACCCGTATGTCGCCCATTGACCTTGCAAAGTGGAGAAGCAGCCCCGATTACTTTGGAGAGGCTCTGGAGGTCTGTGAGGAGTTTGATTTGGTCATGCTCATGGAGCTGCGATGTGACTTTGATGTGGAACTCATTCATCAGTTCTATGCTACTGTCCACTTCGGCAGTGACGATCAGCGTCACCTTTCATTTATGTGCCGGGATGAGTTCTTCCGTGTTCCTTGGAGTGCCTTCTGCAATGCTCTGGGCTATGATGACACTGGCTTGGAAGGTCAAGGTGGTCTCCGTCCTCACGACCGAGCCAATCCCATGGATAAAGTGAAGCTAGCACCTCTGTATATCCCTGGTCATGGCATAGTAGATAAATCCAATGATCTTCTGCCAGTTTATGACATTCTACACCGTGTGTTCCGGTGTGTGCTGCTGCCCAAAGTTGGGAACCAGGATGATATTTATGGTTATCTGGTGGATCTGCTTGTGGCCATGAAGACCAAGCGAGGCAAGGGCATCACTTTTGATGTGTCCAAATGGATGTGGGAGGAGATGTATAACTGTGTTTGGTACCGCAAGGTACCGATCTACGCTCCCTTTGTGATGCGCTTCCTTTACTCGGTTTGGGAAGTTCGGAGGCCTGGAGCGCCTCTTTCTACTCCGGATAGGCTCACGGAGCATGAGGTCAAGGTGCTGAGACACAAGAAGCATAAAGCTCCTAGATTCGTCGTGGGAAATGAGGAGGATGTCTTTGCTACCTCGGATGATGATGACTTTGAGTTAGAGGCTGGGGCCAAGCCCTCTTGGGTGGAGAAGCTCACTGCCAAGGTCAAGAAGACCTTCTGCGTGCAAGCTCACATCCAGAAGAAGCTCTACAAGGCTCATGTGACTGAGAAGATGGCGCGCCGGCGGAAAATTCAGATGATGAAGCACCTCAATGTGCCTGATGTGAAGAGTGGCTCAGAGAAAAGCATCACTCCTGAGGATAAGTGGTGTCTGGCCAACTGCCAGTGGTCGGATGATGAGCCTACGACTTCCACTACTCGAGCGACTGTGGATGCGATGGAGACTGAGGCTGAGGCTGCTGAGGATGATGAGGACACGGAGGACTCTGACGATGGTGACTCGGATGACTCTCTGGCGACAGGCGAGGAGCTTTACTGAGCCCTGGGGCGTTAGTCTCGCTCTTTTCCTTTTTGGTGCTTGATGCCAAATGGGGAGAGTTGAGTATTGCTAGGTCACGCGAGTTGCATGGGTGTTTCTTGGTGTTCTTTTTCTTTCCTGTGAACTTCAGTAGCATGGTGTAAGACATGTTATCTAAGTTATCTATGCTCTATCTTAGTTATCTATGCACTTCAGTAGCATGGTGTAAGACATGTGCCCTTATCTAAGTTTCTATGCACTTATGTTTTTAGCTCTATGCAATCATAAGCTCTGTTGACTATTTGTTTTGATTGTGGTCGCTGGTTGGTCTATAAAACCTAGGGGTAGCATAGATCCTAGTCTGAGCACTTTTGCATTCCAAAAGCAAAACTCTAAATAAGTGCTCACACTCAGGGGGAGCTCTGCCTACATTCTATAGACCCCCGTGATTGTCTTGTGGTTGTCATCATTCACCAAAAAGGGGGAGATTGTAAGGGCATCTCTTGCCTAAGGTTTTGGTGATGATGACAATCCTTGTGTGGACTAATCGTGCGTCAATATTACTCAGGTTTATAACATGTGGCACAAGACGGTTAGGCCTTCCCTCTTTAAGGAAAAGATCGAAGACGGATGTTCCGATGCCTTTTTGTTTCTTTTGGTCATAAGAAATCCGTACTATTAAGAGGGAACCCACATCGGAAGGTAATGGGTGAATCAAGTCACGTACACAGATACTTTGCACCCACTATATTGCCTCCATTCGTGGAGAGAGAGGTCCCCTTTCCATTCCTCCTTATGTGTAGATTCATCTATTGCGGTAGTACCGCCATGGTAGGCGGTTGTACCGGCGGCCGGTAGTTCCGGTCGAACCACCGCCCCAAGTACCGCTCAGGGGTGATACCTTCTGTACTGGGTGCGGTGGTAGACCGGTGGTGGCCCGGAAGTACCGGTGTTTCTCACAAAACCGGTACTACCGGTGTTCCGAGCGGTACTACCGCTCTGACTGCCATCACACAGTAACTATCTGCCTGGCCGTAGTTCCGGCCAACCACCGTCCCAACTACCGCCCTTGCTTGAAACCTTCTGGTTTCTAAGCGGTAGTTGACCGGAGGTGGGGCGGTAGTTCCGGTTTTCTCCGGAAGACCGGTACTACCGGGTGAGACACCAGAAGTACCGCCTTGGTGTCATGGGCGCTGGTTTCTTCACTCACTGGTACTATCGGTTGGGTACGCGGAAGTACCGGTCCTATGTAATTCTGCACATAACGGTTGGATTGGTGGAGACCCTATTTAAGGAGGCCCTTCTCCCACCTCCTTCTTATCTCTTACCTCTCTCTCTCCACCATTAATGCCATTGAAGCTTTCTTGCCCGATCTCTCTCCCTGGCCAACCAAACTTGTTGATTTGCTAGGGATTGAAGGAGGAGACCTAGATCTACACTTCCACCAAAGGAAACTTGATTCCCCCATACTTTCTTGTGTGGATTTTGTTACTCTTGGGTGTTTGAGCACCCTAGACGGAAGAGGTCACTTCGGAGCCACAATCCATTGTGGTGAAGCTCCGGGGTTTCGTTGGGAGCCTCCAATTAATTTGTGGAGAGAGCCCCAACCTTGTTTGTAAAGGTCCGGTTGCCGCCTTCAAGGTCACCACTAGTGGATTCACGGCACCTTGCATTGTGTGAGGGTGTGAGGAGAATACGGTGGCCCTAGTGGCTTCTTGGGGAGCATTGTACCTCCACACCGCTCCAACGGAGACGTACTTCCCCTCAAAGGGAAGGAACTTCGATAACACATCCTCGTCTTCACCGTCTCCACTTGTGGTTATTTCTATCCTTTACTTGTGCAAGCTTGACTTGTTTATCTTATATAGCTTGCTTGTGTAGTTGTGTTCTTTACGTCTTCTTGTTGTCATTGTAGTATCTTATCTAGACAACTTACTTTGAAGCTTAATTTAAAAGTGGTTAAGAAAAGCTAAAATTGTTAGTTGCCTATTCACCGCCCCTCTAGTCAACCATATCGATCCTTTCAAGCATGCATCTAGAGTATTAAGTTCATAAGAACAGAGTAACGCCTTAAGCAAGATGACATGATGTAGATGGATAAACTCAAGCAATATGATATAAACCCCATCTTTTTATCCTCGATGGCAACAATACAATACGTGCCTTGCTGCCCTTACTATCACTAGGAAAGGACACCGCAAGATTGAACCCAAAGCCAAGCACTTCTCCCATTGCAAGAACTATAGATCTAGTAGGCCAAACCAAACCAATAATTCGAAGAGACTTGCAAGATATTATAATCATACAATAAAAGAGTTTAGAAAAGAACCAAATATTTCTCATAGATAATCTTGATCATAAACCCACAATTCATCAGATCTCGACAAGCACACCGCAAAAAGAGATTACATCGAATAGATCTCCTCGAAGACAAAGGAGAACTTGGTATTGAGATCCAAAGAGAGAGAAGAAGCCATCTAGATACTAACTATGGACCCCGAAGGTCTGTGGTAAACTACTCACAACTCATGGTGAGGCGATGATGATGTAGAAGCACTCCGTGGTAGATCCTCCCTCCGGCGGGGCTCCATAACAGGCCCCAAGATGGGATCTCACGGGAACAGAAGGTTGCGGCGGTGGAACTAGGGTTTTCTCTGTTGTTCTGATGGTTTCGGGGTACGTAGGTATATATAGGAGGAAGGAGGGCACCAAGGGCCAGACGTGGGGCCCACGAGGCAGGGGGCGTACCCTGTAGAAGGGCGCACCCCCACCCTCGTGGACACCACGTCAGCCATATTACGTGGTTCTCAAGTCTCCCATGCGTATTTTGCTCCAATAATATCTCTCCTGAAGTTTCATTCCGTTTGGACTCCGTTTGATATTCCTTTTCTGTAAAACCCTGAAATAGGCAAAAACAGCAATCTGGACTCGGCCTTTAGGTTAATAGGTTAGTCCCAAAAATAATATAAAAGTGTATAAGAAAGCCCATTAAACATCCAAAAAATCATAAATAATAGAATGGAATAATAAAAAATTATAGATACGTTGGAGACGTATCAATCGCCCCTGCCGTTTATGCCACGTATACTCCATGCATTGCGCATGGCTGGTGGCGGATACATCGGACGCAGGAAGGAGTGCCCCGGCAGAAAGCTAGGCGTCGTGGATTGGCGCATACAGGCGGTCTTGATTCTTCGTGCCGTTAGTAGCGCAGAGAAGCCGGATTGGTGGAGGGCGGCGTCCACCTTGGTGAGGAGCCAGCCCCCGGCCTAATCCTCTTATAAAAAGGGAAGACGGGCGAGGGCTAACTCACACATATCTTCTTCTTCTTCTCATACGTCTCCCCCTTTCCTTATGATGCCGAGGGGAAGAGGACGTGCCGGCGCTCCGGCGGTGGCGAGCAGAGTTTCTTCTCGACAACGCATTCCTCCCCTAGTTGACAGTGCAAGCGGAATCCAGCGCTCGTGGCAAAGGTGCTAGATGAGGGCGAGGCCGTCCTTGTGGTCGACGAGGGCGCGGCGGCGTCGTGATCCACCCTCCCCCGGTGGCTCCCGGGCCGCCAGAAGGTCACGTTGGGGACCAGACGTTGGAATTTGTAGTCAAGTTGCATGGTCCCCCTCGGGACCGCTTTCATCTTCCTACCCCTTTTGCCAGGTGTGGTGGAGGCAGACTGTCCGCCGACGCTGATGCTGGACATGAGAGGATGCTGCAATGGCAGTACGCAGGTGAACACAGAGTTCCCAGCCCCCCACTTTATGCTCCTTCGGTGTGGTTGGAAGATCTCCAGGCGCGTCCATAGCTTGATGGCAGGCACGTCCTTCATTTCAAGCTAGTGGAGGCGACCCTGCTATCCGTCAAGGACTTCGGACATGCGGGTTCTTGCTTAGGGTGCTGTGTGGAGAGCTCGACTGACGACGAAAGCTCCTCCTTGAGCGACATCGACGAGGAGCGTAGTGACGATGATGACATCGGAGTCGGTGGGGAGAGCGACGACTCTGACTTCGGCTGACCACCAACCGCACCATCACCGTCAGTCGGCGGCACCACCACCTCCACATGCCCTTTCCCCGGCAACGCGATCCGCCGGGGCATTGGATGGGCAGGCACAGGTGGTGTCTCTGATTCCTCCAACAGTCCTCCAACTGGACCCCAGCAGGCCTCCACGTGGCCTCCGACTTTGTTTGCCCCGCCGTGTCCTGCTAGCCCTGGTGGCGTTGATTGGGGGCGCACTCATGTCGCTCTCTTCACCATCACCTTCGCCCAGGCGCTGCTTTTGTCCTCTTTTCTTCTCGCTGCAGTGTCTGGGAAAGGAGGGACAGAGAAGGGGATTACGGGGCACTTATCTTTATTTGTGTTAAAATATGTAGGCGATCGTCGAACTTTAGTCTAAGTTTTCTAATCTTCTTTACCCATGTTTGTGTTATGTAACATATGTACTTGTTTGTCAGCATATTAATGAAAAAGTCGAGCCTTGCCGGGTACTTGTGCATGTATGGTATCCATGCAGAGGTCGGATGCCTCTATACGCTTAAGTAAACAAGTTTTCCCCGGCAGGCTGTCCTGCCGGTACCCCCGGTCTGTTGCTGCGGTGTTAGGCCTGCCGGGCATAAAACCGTAAGGGGGACCACCCCCCCAGCCGCTAGCCCTTTCCACTAAAGGCAACTGTGACCATCCTGGCCGAAGCAATGTTCAAGCCAAAGGATGGGATCACCTAAGTTTCAAGGGTGGCGAGTTTTTCATATGCACTTGTCTTTATTTTACAGAACACGTATGGGTAAGAAGAAAACTTATCTGCTTGGCTTGCAGGGGTTTGCTGTGTAGGCTTGTCTCTATTTCTTCTCTTCGGGACCAAGTCCACGGTAAGAATCCTGCAATTTGATGCAGATGAAAACAATGCCATGTATGATCTTATCTACATGAACATGCAATGCTCATGATATGCTTATGCATGCATGTAATCTTCTTTGCCCCCCAACACTTCATTCATTTTTCTGTTGCTTAGGGTCTGCGCCTGGCTTTGTACAAAGGGTTACATGCAACTGAGGCAAAGTTTTTAAAAAAGGGTGGCTGTTGGGCAGGACCTGACAGTCGCGCTTACGGGTAGAACTTACGGAGATGCTCAATATTCCATGAGTTTTGCAATTGAATGCCATCTCCGGTCTCCAGACAGACTACGCCAGGTCTGGTGACTTGTACTACCTGGTAAGGTCCTTCCCACTTCGGCGTCAACTTGTTTGTACCCTTGGTGGACTGAACATGCCTAAGCAAAAGATCGCCTTCCTCAAGACTCCGGGTGTTAACACTGCGGCCGTGATAGCAGCACAGGGCTTGCTGGTAGCGTGCAGCACGTGTAGCAGCTCGAAGACAGATCTCCTCAAGTAGCATAGCGTCGTCACGCCGGTGATGTTCTTGCACTACTTCATCATAGGCAAGCACTCGAGGAGACCCGTAAATGAGTTCCGTGGGGATAACTGCTTCTGCCCCATATCCTAGGGAGAAGGGAGTCTGTTCGGTGGCTCGATTTGGTGTCGTACGGAGGGACCAGAGAACCACCGGCAACTCGTTGGTCCATCGCCTGCCACACTTCTGCAGCATATCGAATGTTCTTGTCTTGAGGACTCGCAACACTTCAGCGTTCGCCCTCTCAGCTTGTCCATTGCACCTTGGGTGAGCCACTGATGCGAATGAAATCTTGCTTCCGAGGGCATGAACATATGGCATGAAGGCGCGGCTCGTGAATTGGGTGCCATTGTCAGTGAGGATCCGGGCATGAAGTCCGAAAAGGCATACCAATCCTTCCAAGAACTTAATAGCTGACTGAGCTTTCACCTTTCTCAGTGGCTCCACTTTCGGCCACTTTGTAAACTTATCGATTGCGACGAACAAGAATTCAAAGCCCCCGGCAGCACGTAGAAAGGGGCCCAAGATATCGAGCCCCCATACTAAAAATGGCCATGACAAATGGATCGTTTGAAGAGCTTGCACGGGCTAATGGATATTCTTGGAATGGAACTAGCAGGCTTCACATCTGGTGACTAGCTCAATTGCATCTTGGAGGGCAGTTGGGCAATAGAATCCTTAACAGAAAGCCTTCCAACCAGAGCCCTCGATCCAATGTGGGAGCCGCAAATACCCTTGTGTATTTTTGCCAGCTGTTCTTTTCCTTCTTCGTGGCAAATGCACTTCAATTTCACACCATTTAGCCTTCTTCTATATAGCGTTTCATCAATAAACTGATACATACTGACCCTCTGGGCTACTCTTTCAGCTTCTTCTTGCCTTTTGGGCAGTTCTCCTGTTTGGAGGAAATGGACAATGTGTCGTGCCCAAGTTGGAGCCTGAGGCTCCGCAACGAGGATCAGCGACACCTCCTCATTGCTGGAAGCGTGCTCCTCAACCGCAGATGTTGCAAGTTTGGCGGGAGGGTGCGACTTATCGATTAAAGGGGAGTTATTCCCACAAGCCCCTGCCGGAGGTTTCGAAAAACTCTGCCGGTTGAGGCCTAGCGGAGTCCAGTTTCCTCCTCTTCTTGGCCATTATTGTTTGTGATACGGAGGGTTGAGTCAGATAGAGAACAAAAGTCAGTGGTTCCAGAGGGAGTTTTTGCGCAACACACTTTGACAGGTGATCAGCTATGTTGTTTTCCACACGAGGTATGTGCTCTATTTGTAACCCGTCAAAGCGCTCCTCCAACTTCCTCACTTTCTCGACGTATGCTTCCATCAATGGGCTCTGATAATCCTTGCTTACTTGTCTCACCACGAGCTGTTAATCTCCATGAATGATAAGCTTCTTGATTCCCAGTTCTGCGGCGATTCTGAGCCCGGCAAGGAGTCCCTCGTACTCTTCCATGTTGTTGGTGGCCTCCTCCCGTGGGAAATGCATTTGGACGATGCACTTGAGGTGCTCCCCAATGGGAGCAACAAGAAGTACACCAGCCCCTGCACCCTGGAGGGAGAAGGCACCGTCAAAGTACATAATCCATTCTTGGGGCACTTCCTTGTCGGGGACAACTGTCTCTAATACTTCCTCGTGAGGGGTAGTGTAATGCCCCATATGTAACACTTTCCAACAATGGCAATATAGCTTTCTCAATTTGATCCTTGTTCTTATCCTTGGGGGTTCTTGTCATTTATTTTCTTTGCACTGCCATATCATTTATTATTTTGCATTGTGGCATTGCTTCATCATCATATCATCATGGCATGTTAGTTTACTTTTATTGATGAGTATGTGTGAGGCCTTGTATGTTGTGTGTGTGGGTTCTAGATAAGCCTAGCTAAACCCTAAACCCCTCTCCTTCTTCCTCTTCCTTCTTCTTCTTCTTCTTTCTTTTCTTTTCTGGCCTTTCTTTGCCCTATTGTGCAAGCCAACTAGCCAAGTGATTTATTGTTCTTTCTTTCCCTAAAAACTTTTCCCCATGCCTACAACCTCTCCACCAAATATCACCCTATTTGAAAATGATTTGGTTGGGTTTTAAAATACCAAGAGTTTGAACCATATTCAAACTCCTGTTATTTTTTTGCCCCTAAAAATGTCCAAGTCAATTTTATTAAATAGGGCATAAATCACTGAGCATGGGGATATTTTTCTTTTCCCCTAACTCTTGTCCTTTTATCTTGTGCTTTTCTTTTTCTTTCTGTCTGAAGAAATAAAGAAAAAGTGAGAAAAGCAGCAGCTCAGCAGTGGCCTGGGCTTTGTCTCCTTCCCTCCCCCAGGCTCATCTCCTTTTCCCTCACAACGCATGCCCATTCTCTCCCGCAGGCCCAGCCTTTCCCCTTGTAGTTGCGCCCTGGCTTTCCCCCCTTGGCCCCACCTGTCTGTCTCACAGAGCCACGTCGTCGTCTTCCTCCGTCAGCGAAAGCAGAGCAGCGCGAGCGCTCACCGTCGTGCCGCAAACTCACGGACGTCGAGGTCTCGTGGTCCGAGCCCCCCATTTAAACCCGCATCATGTCCTCCCCTCCTCTCTAGGTTTACTCTTCCCCCTCTCGCCGTCTGGAGAGCCGAGCTCCACCAGATCCACCGTTCCCATCGACACCCGAGCGCATCTGAGAGCGCTACCTCGTCGCCAGCGAGCCTCCCGTCGACCGCAGCCTCGCCAACGTTGTCCTTCTGCTTCCACGACGTCGACTACCTCCACTAAGACGCCTACGCGGACCCGATCGCCTCCATGCCGAGCTCTTCTTCCTCTTCTTCATCTCCGGTGGCCGTACCTGTTCGAGAGCCACCGCCGTCGACTCCGTCCAAGACTGGGCCAGCCGAGCACATCTCCGTGCTCGTGGTGAGCTCCTATTTCTCCCCATGCCCTTTTCCCCTTTCTGCGCGCCCTCTAGGTCCTAGTTCACCGAGCACCCAAGCGCATCGTCGTCGGACCTCGTCACCAGCGAGTGTTCCGACCCCTCTAGGCCGTGTTCTTCTGCCCGTTAGCTTCAGCGCGTCGTGTATGTGCTTCATGTGCAGTCGCCATTCCACTAGGGCCTCTGCATCACCTCGTCATTGCTCCATCGCCGTTGTTCTGTCGCTGCTCGCCGCCGTCGCTACAGTAGTTGTTAGGTGCTGCTAGTGCATCAGGTGGGTGCGTAACTCCTCCAGGAGCATCCCGCACCACTTCGCCGGCTTGTTTGGTCGCCGGAGCAGCTCCGACGAGGCCAGCGCTTCCCCTGTTTACTGCATCTGCTTATACTACTTCAGTCATAGTGCCTGTTATCTGTTGAGAAACATTCAGTAGCGCAGTGGCTTGTCTACGTCTGTTAACGCAGGGGGTCGTGTGTTCGAATCCTTGCGGGCGCAGTGGTTTCGCCCTCCTTTTTATTTCTCGCGTGTGGCTGACAGGTAGGTCCCACCTGCCAGTCTCACAGGCTACTCCAGCCCCCGCGCGCACCCGCTGGCGCCAGCTCAGCAGGCGGGCCCCCTCTATCAGTGGCAGTGGCTAGCGCAGCCCTGGGTCACTCTAGACCGTTGCGCCTGTTTTGTTTTTCTTTTCTGTTTTCCTTGTTTAATTAATATATGCTTAAATATGTTTATGATGAATATGAGTTAGATATGAAAAGTGCTTACAATTTTATGTAGATTATGAATATGTTGTTTGTTGCCATGTTTAAACACATTTAAAATGCTGTTTGAATTTAAACTTGTTTTAAATATGCTTAAACTTGTAAAAATCATAACTAAATATCTACAACTCCAAATTTAACAAACTTTATATGCATTTGGGGTAAAAAAATGTGTAGAATATTTTGGTGCTGTTGTTTAGCATGTTGGCAACTCTATCACAGAAGTTTTTTAGATCTGTCCCAAATGCAAATAAATTAATATGGGAGTTTTTGGATATTCTTGTAATTTATTTCCAGCCCATTTAAATGTGCTAGCATGTTGCTGTAATGTTAGTTGCTCCCTTGCCATGTTAACCAACTCCTTATAAACTTGTTGGATGCTTGTTTGATCAACTACATAAACTTGGTAGTTGTACTTTAGTTGTTTTCTTTCTTGTGTATGATCTTGTTGGATGTGTTGTTGTTGCACCCTTGTGCCCCCTAGGCCATGCATCATATCTACTCTTGTCCTTGTTCATCATGTTCATGCATCATGTGGTTGAGCACTGCATGTTGATTGATTTTGTTCCGTTGTTGCATTGTTGTGTTTGGTTAGAGCCCGGTGACGATATGGAGTATGAGGTTTCTACCGAGGTTGAGTGTGTGGAGCAAGGTTACGATCCCTCCGTAGAATCAACAGGCAAGATGACCTTACCCAGATATCACTACTATCTTTGCCTATGCTAGATGTCTCGCTCTTTAGCTTATTGCCTCGATGCCTATGTCTGATTGTCAGCCTCCTATTGTTGCCATGAAACTCTCTAACCACCCAACCTAGCAAACCGTTGTTTGGCTACGTAAGCTTCGCTTAGCCCCTCTTATAGCATTGTTACTTGCAGGTGAAGATTTGAAGATTCTTGCTTCATGATAAAGTTATTGTTGGGATATCACAATATATATTATGTTAAACTAAATCATCTATATATTTGGCAATGGGTGGAAGGCTAAGCCTTTTCTTGGTGTTCTCTTCCACTCATGCCACCCTAGGAACTGTTTAAACCGGTGTTATGTTCCTTGATTTTGCGTCCCTAACACGGTTGGGGTGTATGGGCCCCACTTGATAACCCTCTTAGCGCTAAAGCTTTTCCAGCAAGGCCCAACTTTGGTTTTACATTTGCCTAATAACTAAAACTTGCATAAGGGCGTTGCAAACCCGAGTTCTTAATTAACAACCCTAGGCCAATGCTCCACATGAGTGTTGGTCCAAACTCGGCAGGCTGCGGGGCCACCTCGAGGAAACTCAAGGGATGGTAAAAACCCGTAGGATGTCCCATCCGGTCGTGCCCTGAGACGAGATACGCGTGGCTACTATTTGGGTGTCGGCACGCCGGGAGGTCTTGCTGGATTAGTTTTACCTATGTCGGAATATCTTGAGCACGGGATTCCAAGAATACTCGGGTCTTCCCACCTTGGAGTTGCGACTCCACAGATCGTGAGCTTGTGATGGTCTAAGTTGGGACACCCCTGCAGGGTTTGATCTTTCAAAAGCTGTGCCCGCGGTTATGTGGCAGATGGGCATTTTTTAATGTCCGGTTGTAGAAAACTTGACACTATGATCATAATACACTACCAGCGTGAGTAACCGTGATGGTCGCTTTCCGAAGGGGTTCGGGAAGTGAACGCGGTGGGGTTATGTTTGACGTGCTAAGTTAGGGATCACTTCGTGATGACTTTGTCGATCGTTGGCACTTTCTCTTCTCGCTCTAAACACGTAAGCTAGTGCTAGTGCTGCTGCAACCTTGTTTTCAGCCTTGTTCCACACCCAAGGCTTTGATAGTATTACTACCCGGGAACGGGATTGCTGAGTCCTCCGTGGCTCACAGATTCTACACAACACCAGATGCAGGTACCATTGAGAACTACACAGCTGGCGGTTTAGAGTTGTATTGGGAGTTTGATGAAGAGCGTGGGCGATACTACGTGTCTTACCCAGAGGATCAGTAGGGCTCTTACTAGGATGATCGGGACCTTCTGTTGCTTTATTTATGGTATCTTTCATTTGGATCTTCGTCTGTAGTCGGACTCTGATGTTATTGGATGATGTATGTTAATGTATTACATTGTGTGATGTGGCGAGTGTAAGCCAACTACTCTTTTACATTTTCATCCCCTCTTTTACATGAGTCGTGCAAAGATACCATACTTGAGATCATTCTAGTATGAGATTATGCCTTTAAGTCGTGCCTCGACACGTAGCAGGTATAGTCTCATACTGGGCATTACAAGTTGGTAATCACAACCTTCTCCAACCTAGGAGCCCCCCTGATTGATCGAATCGTTGACAGTTGAGTCTAGGCACACATATGAAAATATTTTGAGTCCTATATATATCGGAGAGTAGGCTTTCTTTTTACTCCTCATCCCTTTATCACTCTGGTGAGGACTCCTGATGATTGCTCTATCTCTTCTACTCTCAAAAATTCACTAATTTGTTTTAGGATCACACGAGTATTGTTTGGATTGTTCCGATATCTTTGTGACGAGAACATTGTTCTCGATGCCTCCTGTCATTTAGGGGTTGTGGCAGTGTCCCGGGGAGTTGAGCTCCGAGGTGTTGTCGTCACAAATCTATCGCAGCAGTTCTAGGATACTTAAGATGGCCGACAACGAAAACTCTTCTATGCGGTTAGTGGTGAGATAACCCCGACATCACCTAGTACTGGGGAGGTAGTTCGGGAGTATTTCCACAGCTTGTATAGCAGATGCGTTTCGAAGGTCTGAGGTAAACGGTTTCCGAAAATAACTGGTTATGTGTTGAAGGATGGATACAGCTGGATGTAGGATTAGAGTTGACTGCGCGGTGATTCCCCTGTATCCCCAACACCCGATTGCATAACCGGAAACCTTCAGAAATTAATAGGTGGGTTCTTCTAGTTGCTCGTAGGCATTCTTTCAACGAATGCATGATATGGAGTTCGGGGTTCAACATTGAGTGAAGTGGTTTTATGGGCGTTGTTCCAATCGGGAGTTGCATCCTAAAGGGTCCTTGGCTATGCTGATCCGGGGATTGCAAAACCCTTTTGTAACACGTTCCATGAGCTTTCAGCACAAACATGTGGAACGAAGCTTCTATCTTGTATTTGTTCTATCTGCTCCTTGTTGTTTTTATTTACCTTTTGTTCTCCCAAGTGGCTTCTCGAGAAGATTGTTGTACCATTAAACTGTGGATTACATTCGTTCATTTTGTTCGAATGTTCTTGTGAAGACTTATGTTGCAATTCTAGCCGTTGATTCAGCTATATATTTTCAATCAATGGTTAATAGTTGTCATCTCATTCAGGGTGGCTCCTAAGAAGGTTCCCAATGCTAACCCAGAGGGTGAATAAGTTGCTGAACGTCCTCCTTCCCCTCCTCCTCCGTCTAAGGCCTGGAGAGCAATTATGCAAGCGACAAACCAGAACACCCAGATGCTTATACAAATGATGCAGAACATGCAAGCCAACCAAGCAGATCAAGGTGGTCATGGGAACCAAGGCCAAGGCAATCTGTTCAATCAACCTCACTTTGCAACCCTCAACCAATTCCTGGCAAACCAACTGAAGTCCTTCAGTTACTGTGTGGATCCGCTAGATGCTGAAGACTGGATAACAGACATCAAGAAGCATTTTGAATGCAGTAACGTGAGACCTGAGGATTATGTCAAGTTTGCCGCCTTCCAACTCAAGGATCAAGCTGCTGATTGGTGGCAACAGTACAAAGATTCCAGAGGTGGTCGTGAGATCTCGTGGACTGACTTCTGCAAGGACTTCCATTCTCACCACATTCCAACTAGTGTCATTGAAGGCATGCGTGAGCAATTCCACAACCTGAAGCAAGGCACCATGTCCGTCTATCAATACAATGTCAAGTTCTAGAATCTCGCTCGCTATGCCAAGCAAGACATCCCAGATGCCAAGAGCAAGATTTATCAGTTCCGTGGTGGTATGAAGGATGAACTCCAACTAGCTCTCACCTTGTTCGAGCCGGATGAATTTGATCAATTCTATAACATGGCTCTTAAGCAAGAGGCAGCCCAGCTCAAGATTGAAGCTTCCAAAAAGAGGATCAGAGATGCTGTTCACTCCTCCTCTTCTTCCCAAGTGGTTGCAAAGCAGCAGAAGTTCTAGCTACCTCCTCCTCCAGTGCTCCGTCCTCCAAACAACAACAAGCACTCAGGTGGCCGTGGTTTCTCCCACCCACCCAACACAAGCAATCAGTCCAAGCCTCGGTTTCAAGCTTCAAGATCAAGTGGTCCTTATCACCGTCCTCTCTCAGAAGTGGTTTGCAACAGGTGCACTCAGAAGGGTCACTAGGCTAACAAGTGTCCCAACCCAAGGTGCCTTCCGCCTCCTCCACCTGTCAGCACTGCTATTGTCAAGCACAATCCTAAGCAAGCAAGAGTGAATCTGATGAATGCAGCTCAAGCAGAGAATTCTTCAGATGTGATACTTGGTAACCTTCCAATCAATCTTAAACCTGCTAAAGTTTTGTTTGATTCAGGTGCATCTTGTTCCTTCATGTCATATCCATTTGCATCCAAGCATAATGTGAGCACAGTGGCATTACCCCAAAAGTTGTAAGTTACTTCTCCGGGGAAACTAATGACTTCTAGTTTGGTGGCTCCGAATATATCTATTCATATGAGTGATTACAGTTTCCTGGTTTCTCCGGTTATTCTCGGCAACTCCGACATTGATCTTATTCTTGGGATGGATTGACTTTCCAAGCATGATGCAAACATTGATCTTGCAAATAAGGAAGTCAAGCTTACTCATCTTGACGAAGACTTGATTATCTTTGCCTCTTGAGATAACACAATCAGGCTATTCTCTCTCAATGACAAGGGCGAGATTAATGCCATCTCTCAGATTCCGGTGGTCAATGAGTATGATGATGTTTTCCCTCAAGAGCTTCCAGGCATGCCTCCGCATCGTCAATTTGAATTCTTCATTGAACTCGAGCCCGGTACCGAGCCAGCATGTCGGCGTCCGTACAAGCTTTCCCCTGATGAGTTGAAGGAGCTGAAGAAACAACTCGATGAGCAAGAGCGTATGGGTCTAATCAGGCCTAGTACTTCTCCTTGGGGTTGTGGTGTTCTATTTGTCAAGAAGAAGGATGGCACAGAGTGCCTTTGCGTTGATTACCAGCCATTGAACAGAAAGACAATAAAGAACAAGTATCCGCTCCCCAATATCAATGAATTGTTCGAGCAGCTCAAAGGAGCAAAGGTGTTCTCAAAGATCGATCTCCGGATGGGTTACCACCAGATCCGTATCCGTGAAGAAGATATTCCCAAGACCGCATTCAGAACGAGTTTTGGCTCTTATGAATACACGATCATGTCTTTTGGCCTCGCAAATGCTCCACCAACCTTCTCGAGGATGATGCACTTCATATTCAACCCCTACACCAATGAATTTGTTCTCGTCTATCTGGATGACATCTTGGTATTCTCCAAGAATGAAGAAGACCATGCCAAGCACCCCCGTTTGGTCCTGGACAGGCTCCGTGAACACAAGTTCTATGCGAAGTTCTCCAAATGCGAATTCTGGCTGGATAAGGTCTTATATCTTGGCCATATCATCTCTGCCGAGGGTATTTCAGTGAACCCCGAGAAAGTTGAAGCTATTGTCAACTGGGACCCCCCGCAGAATGTCAAGCAACTCCGAAGCTTCCTTGGTCTCGCTAGCTATTCCAGAAGGTTCGTTGAGAACTTCTCCAAGATTGCCAAGCCTCTTTCCAGCCTGTTGCAGAAGAATGTCACGTACAACTGAACTCCTGATTGTGATGTGGCATTCAAAACACTCAAAGAGAAGCTCATTTCTGCTCCGGTTCTTACTCCTCCGGATGAGTCCAAGCCCTATGAAGTCTTTTGTGATGCTTCTTTGCAAGTACTTGGTGTTGTTCTCATGCAAGACAAGAAGATTGTGGCATACACTTCTCGTCAGTTGAAACCAAATGAGAGGAATTACCCCACACATGATCTTGAGCTAGCAGCAGTTGTACATGCCTTGATCACGTGGAGACACCTTCTGTTGGGCAGAAAAGTGGACATCTTCACCGATCACAAGAGCTTGAAGTACATCTTCACACAGCCAAACCTGAACCTTCGCCAGACTAATTGGGATGAGATGATCCAAGAGTATATTCCAAGCATTGAGTACACACCTGGCAAGGCCAATGTCATTGCAGATGCCTTGAGCAGAAAGGCATATTGCAGTAGTCTCCTTCTCAAACCGTTCCAGCCTGAACTTTGTGAATCATTCAAGAAGCTCAACCTCCTAGTTGTTTCGCAAGGCTTTCTTGCAAATCTTCAAGTCGCTCCTACCTTGGAAGATCACATCCGTGAGGCCCAACTCAGTGATGCTACGGTGCAAAAAGTGAAACATGGTATTGCTAAGGGTACTCCCAATTACAAGTGCTATCGCGTTGATGAGAAAGACACCTTGTTCTTTGAGGACAGAATTGTCGTTCCTAAGGGTGATCTCAGAAAACTCATAATGAACGAAGCACATGACTCCCTCCTCTCGATTCATCCCGTAAGTTCCAAGATGTACCAAGTGTAATGCCCATGATGGGGCTATACCTCCTACGTGTCGAGGCACGGCTTAAAGGTATAAACCCATTATGGAATGATCTCAAGTTTGGTATCTTTGCACGACTCATGTAAAAATAGGGATGAAATTGCAAAGGATAGTTGGCTTACACTCGCCACGTCACACAATACATTACATAAGCAAATCATCATCCAAAACATCACAACCCGACTACGGGCGAAGATCCAAAAGAAAGATACCAAATACAGAAAGCCACAGGTCCGAATCGCCCCTAGTAGAAAACACTACTGATCGTCGAAACACTGCACATACATACGGCCACTCTCTTCATCGAGCTCCCAGTGAAGTACTTGAACCAGATCCTGCATCATTCTCGGCTGAACCTGCATCTGGTGTAGTAGTATCTGTGAGCCATGAGGACTCAGCAATCCCATAACCATGGGTATCAAGACTAGCAAAGCTTTAAGGGTAGGAAGAGGGTAGTGGTGAGGTTGCAGCAGTGGCTAAGTATAATATGGTGGCTAGCTTACGAGTACAAGAATAAGATGAGCATCTATGCAAACGGTCGCAAACTAGTAGTGATCGCTAAAGATCCTGAACTACCTACGAGTCAAACATAACCCCACCGTGTTCTCTTCTCAAAGTGAAAAGAGACAGTCACGGTTACTCACACAGTTGTGTGTTTTACTTCGGATCCTCTGTCAAGTATTCTACAACCGGACATTAACAAATTCCAATCTGCCACATAACCGCGTGCACGGCTTTCGAAAGATCATAACCTTGCAGGGGTGTCCCAACTTAGCCCATCACAAGCTCTCACGATCAGCTGAAGTGATAAATATAATATCATCACCCCTTCTCTCAGGGAAATCTGATCAGGCTCGGCATCCCGGTGCACAAGACATTTCGACAATGGTAAAACAAGTCCAGCAAGACCTCCTGGTGTGTCGACACCCTGATTGTAGCCGCGCGTATCTCGTCTCAGGCCACGACCGGATGGGCGATAGTACGAGTAAAACCAATCCTCGAGTTTCCCCGTGGTGGCCCCGCAGAACCCCCGTTTGGGACCAACACCATCAGCACTGGCCCCCCTGCTATGTAGAATTAAGAACCCGGGGACATGACCCCCTATGCAATTAATTAATTAATTAAGTTGTTATTATGAGCAAATTAAAACCAATGTTGGGCCTTGCTGGAGGAGTTTTATTCAAAGACGAAGTGTCGAGGGGTCCCCATATACCCAACCGTGTAAGGAACGCAAAATCAAGGAACATAATGCCGGTTTATCGGCGCCTAAGGTGTCATGAGTGGAACAAAACACCGAGCAAAAGGCCAAGCCTTCCACCCATGCCCAGTATATAGGTGTGTTAATATATAATAATAGATATTGTGATATTCCAACAACAAGTTCCCACCTGGAATGATCTTCATCTTCACCTGCAACTAACAACGCTATAAGAGGGGCTGAGCAAGCGGGTAACATAGCCAAACAATGGTTTTTGCTAGGAAGGTGTCAAAGGTTAGAGGTTTCATGGCAACAAGGAGAGGGGCTAACGATAAAGATGGGTAGCGCGACATGTAACGATAGCATCGAGACAACTAAGCAAAGGCAATGATAGTAAAGGTATCCAAGGGTATGGTCATCTTACCTGAGATCCCGCAAGGAAGAAGAACGGATCCATGAAGAAGACGAAGAAGAAGCCTTGAAGAAGAACCACGGGTAGACAAACGAATCCTCACGAACGCAACGGAACAAGCACTAACGAGAAGAAGCAAGCAACACGGTAAACACACCACACGAGACATGACAATATGCTCAACCAAGTATGATGCAAGACAGTTCTATATAGGATGCACTACAAGTCTATACAGGAAGCACAACATGGCAAGGTAGGAAGCACTGTAAAACAACACAAGTCTATATATGATGCAATACATGGCAAGGTATGATGCATGACAAGTCTATACAGGAAGCAATACTTGGCAAGGTAGGAAGCACAGAAAAACAACACAAACTATATATGATGCAATACATGGCAAGGTATGATGCATGATAAGTCTATACAGGAAGCAATACTTGGCAAGGTAGGAAGCACAGAAAAACAACACAAGCTATATATGATGCAATACATGGCAAGGTATGATGCATGATAAGTCTATACAGGAAGCAATACATGGCAAGGTAGGAAGCACAGAGAAACAACACAAGAAACATGACAATATACTTAAGCAAGTATGATGCAAGACAAGTCTATATATGATGCAAAACATGGCAAGGCAGGAAGCAGTCAAAAACTACACAAGTCAACAAGTTTAAATGAGGCCGGAAACTACGACAACAATTCCGGAAACTCCCCATGTGCATAATTATGAATTGGTACTGTTCTTCCTAAAACATATTTTAAAGTTATTAAACAGCAAAAGTAAATGCACCAAGTTATTCTACACATTTTTCCACCCCATTTACATATAAAGTTTATTAAAAACCGAGCTACGGTTATTTAGTTATGAAATAAATCATTTTAGCATGTTATTTATGCAAAACAAAGCAAACAACAATTTTAATAATTTTTATCAAGGATGAAAGTAGCATATTATGAAACTATATGAAATTCTAAGCATTTTACATGCATGAGTCATTTTAAACCGATGCACGGTTCAAGAGTTATTAACATGCATGAACTCTAGATGTTTTTCTTTAAAACTGGAGTTGTCACGATAAAATACTAAAATAGCAGCGAGAAAAAAGAAACATACAGGCTGAACTGCAGCAGCCCAGGAGCATCTGGCCCAAGTGCTCGAGCGATTGAGTGTGCGCAAAAATAAACAGGAACATGCAAAAAATTGGGGGCGTCTAGGATTTGAACCCAAGACCTCCTAGATGTGCACGGGAGGGAAGAACCATTGGGCTAGATGAACTGCTAGTGGTAGAACATGGTGGCAACACTAAATATACTCTGTAAGCCAGAACGGATCTAGGAAAAATAAACAGGAAGTTCAGATACGAGGGAAGC
>LR738711.1:240047564-240127519 GCA_902687465.1 Secale cereale | reverse complement strand
CATGGCGAAACTTGGGAGCGGGGCTGCAGGGCCGGGACAGCGCGGTCTTGGGCGCGGGAGGTTGATCCAGACCGGATCTGGCCAGTTCCAAGGCTTGGGCGCGCTGGAGCTTTGAGCTGGAGGCGGCAGACGGCATCCCTAACCATGGCGGGGGCTTCTGTCCACGGAAAACAAGGGAGAGGGAGGAATTATAGCAGGGGAGAAAAGGAAGGTAGGGAGGAGGAGAAGGCGCGAGAGGTCTGGCATGGTTCTGGTCGCCGGCGATGGTGCTCCGGTGGCCGGCCAGTACTCGGGTGGTTGGGGCCTCGGGCGCTCGCGGCTGCAGCTCCTGCTCCTGTGGTCGTGGACGAAGGCGGCTGCAGTAGGTGGACAAGAGGATCCCGTGGGTCCAGGGGAGGCGTGGTTGGAGGAGGTAGTGCGTCAGGTGTGCGAGTTTTGGTTGGGTGGCTCGACAAGCGAGATCGAGCAGATGAGGCATTGCCTCGGGCTCGAGGAGGTCGGCGGGTGGTGTGGTTGGAGCGATGGGGATTGCGATGAGCAGATCTGGGAGGATCCCGAGGAAGGTGAGAGCAGGTGGCGGCGCTGCGGAATTGGAGGGAGTTGGTCTGCCTAGGGTTTAGGTTTACCTAGAAATGGAATAGGGGAGGCTAATTGGACCCCTCGATTAAAATCGAACAGTCGAGGTAAAATAGGCTAGGAAGTCCAAGTAAGAAAACAGAGATATTTTAGGGATGTTTGGGGATGATTCGGGCCCAACGGTCACGACTGTCCGGGTCGGTTTCGGGGAAGTTTCGAACACGCACGAGGGGGTAATGTGGGATGTGTAGAGTGATTGGGCTGAGAAGCGAGGGAGAGAGAGAGGGGGCCCGGCGACTGTTTGGGAACACCGAAACGTCCGACGTTTATCCGGCTATAGTGCCGCTATATGTTTATGGGTTAGGCTATCGAACGAACTCCGAATGCGACGAAATTTGACAGGAGGTCTACCTACGCTATAATAAGACCACACGCCAAGTTTCATCCCATTCCGAGAACATTTTCCGGCCACTTATAAATAAATATTCGGAGGTGCCGCGGGCGCGTGCGAGTGTGTCTGGGCTCAGAATGGACAACGGAGAGGACAGGGCAACTACGGACGAAGGCAAGTTTTGAAAACATGTTGATGAAATGCACATGATGACATGGCAAAGTGCAACACGCAAGCAAATGACATGGCAATGACGACGAATAACTGGCTGACACCTGGCGCATCGGTCTCGGGGCGTCACACCAAGATCTCAAGCAATCGTACTGGTGGACTTGAATGAAAAGGGAGATGGCCCAATTCATGAATGAATGTGATGTCTGCAGAAGAGTGAAGGCAGAGCATCAACGTCCAGTCGGTCTCCTCCAACCTCTACCTATTCTTGAGTGGAAATTCGACCACATTGAGATGGATTTCGTCACTGGGTTTCCTAAGTCCAAGAAGGGGAATGATGCTATCTGTGTAGTGATTGACAAGCTAACTAAAGTAGCTCACTTCCTTCCCGTCAAAGAATCCATCAACGCAGCTCAGTTGGCAGAGTTGTACACCTCCAGAATTGTTTCGTTGCATGGCATTCCTCAAGTCATCTCCTCAGACCGTGGAAATTTGTTCACATCCAAGTTCTGGGACTCCTTTCAGTCAGCCATGGGCAGTAAGATTTGTTTCAGCACTGCATTTCACCCTCAGACTAGTGGTCAAGTCGAAAGAGTGAACCAGATCCTCGAAGACATGCTGAGAGCTGGTGTCATCTCTTTTGGTATGAAGTGGGAAGATTGTCTCCCATTTGTCAAATTCACTTACAACAACAGTTTCCAAGCAAGTGCCGGCAAAGCTCCTTTTGAAATCCTCTATGGCAGAAAGTGCCGTACCACGCTCAACTGGTCCGTGACTGGTGAACGTCAACTTCTTGGCAATGCTTTGATCTCAGAAGCCGAAGATATATGCAAAGTCATACGTGTGAATATCAAAGCTGCTCAATCGCGTCAAAAGAGTTACTATGACGGCAAGCATCGTGATTTGGCCTTCGACATTGGAGATCATGTCTATCGCCGTGTTTCTCCTATGAAAGGAACCCAAAGATTCAGTATCAAAGGAAAGCTTGCTCCGAGATACGTGGGCCCTTTCAAGACTCTGCCTACCAACTCGAGCTTCCCTCCAACTTTGCAAATGTTCATGATGTGTTTCACGTGTCTCAACTCCGCAAGTGCTTCAAGACACCTAAATGCACCATTTCGTTCGAGGAGATTGATCTTCAACAAGACTTGTCTTATAGTGGGCACCCTGTTGCTATTCTTGAGGAAACTGAGCGCAAAACCCGCAACAAGTCCATCAAGTTCTTGAAAGTTAAGTGGTCACACCATACCGACCGAGAAGCTACGTGGGAACGAGAAGATCACCTTCGTTCCGAGTATCCTTCCTTCTTCCAGTCCTAGATCTCGGGACGAGATCTTTTTGTAGTGTAGGAGAGTTTGTAATGCCCCATATGTAACACTTTCCAATAATGGCAATATAGCTTTCTCAATTTGATCCTTGTCCTTATCCTTGGGGGTTCTTGTCATTTATTTTATTTGCATTGCCATATCAATTTTTATTTTGCATCCTGGCATTGCTCCATCATCATATCATCATGGCATCTTAGTTTACTTTTATTGATGAGTATGTGTGAGGCCTTGTATGTTGTGTGTGTGGGTTCTAGCTAAGCCTAGCTAAACCCTAAACCCCTCTCCTTCTTCCTCTTCCTTCTTCTTCTTCTTCTTCTTCTTCTTCTTTCTTTTCTTTTCTGGCCTTTCTTTGCCCCATTGTGCAAGCCACCTAGCCAAGTGCTTTATTGTTCTTTCTTACCCTAAAAACTTTGCCCCATGCCTACAACCTCTCCACCAAAACCAGAGTTCTTAATTAACAACCCTGGGCCATTGCTCCACATGAGTGTTGGTCCAAACTGGGCAGGCTGCGGGGCCACCTCGTGGAAACTCAAGGGCTGGTAAAATCCCGTAGGATGTCCCATCCGGTCGTGGCCTGAGACAAGATACACACGGCTACTATCAGGGTGTCAGCATGCCGGGAGGTCTTGCTGGATTAGTTTTACCTATGTCGGAATATCTTGAGCACGGGATTCCGAGAATACTCGGTCTTCCCACCTTGGTGTTGCGACTCCGCAGATCGTGAGCTTGTGATGGGCTAAGTTGGGACACCCCTGCAGGGTTTGATCTTTCGAAAGCCATGCCCGTGGTTATGTGGCAGATGGGAATTTGTTAATGTCCGGTTGTAGAAAACTTGACACTATGATCATAATACACTACCAGCGTGAGTAACCGTGACGGTCGCTTTCCGAAGGGGTTCGGGAAGTGAACACGGTGGGGTTCTGTTTGACGTGCTTAGTTAGGATCACTTCGTGATCACTTTTTCGATCGTTGGCACTTTCTCTTCTCGCTCTAAACACGTAAGCTAGTGCTAGTGCTGCTGCAACCTTGTTTTCATCCTTGTTCCACACCCAAGGCTTTGATAGTATTGCTACCTGGGAACGGGATTGCTGAGTCCTCCGTGGCTCACAGATTCTACACAACACCAGATGCAGGTACCATTGAGAACTACACAGCTGGCAGTTCAGAGTTGTATTGGGAGTTCGATGAAGAGAGTGGGAGATACTACGTGTCTTACCCAGAGGATCAGTAGGGCTCTTACTAGGATGATTGGGACCTTGTGTTGCTTTATTTATGGTATCTTTCATTTGGATCTTCGTCCGTAGTCGGACTATGATGTTATTGGATGATGTATGTTAATGTATTACATTGTGTGATGTGGCGAGTGTAAGCCCACTACTCTTTTACATTTTCATCCACTCTTTTACATGAGTCGTGCAAAGATACCATACTTGAGATCATTCTAGTATGAGATTATGCCTTTAAGTCGTGCCTCGACACGTAGGAGGTATAGTATCATACTGGGCATTACAGGTAGGTGTCCATTCTGGAATGAATTCATCCAATGCTCTGCTCTGAATAGTTGGTGTGATCTCAAACTTCAAACCAAAACTAGATAACTCCAAAGCCCATCCCATAATCCTGCCAGTGGCCTCACGGTTCTGGAGTATTCGTTGCAAAGGGAAGCGGGTAAGAACTGTGATCTCATGGGCTTGGAAGTACTGGCATAGTTTCCGAGGCCACGATGAGGCCAAAAATCAATTTCTGCACACCAGAGTACCTTAACCTAGCCCCCTGCAATAGGGTCCTGACGAAGTACACTGGGCGATGCACCACCTTCTTCCTTGCTGTGACCATGGAGCTCCCTCCACTGCCCTGCTCTTCCTTGTCTTGAACTGCCTCTGACCTTGCCGGGGTGGGTTCATCTTCCTTTCCGGAGGGGGCTGCGTTAGTGGTTGCCGTGTCATCTACTTCCCGCTACGCCACCAATGCTGCACTAACCACTTGGTTGGTTGCCACCAAGTATAGCAGCAACATCTCTTGCGGTTTGGGAGCAACCAAGGTGGGGACAGAGGAAAGGTAGGTCTTCAAATCTTGTAATGCAGCATCTGCCTCCGGGGTCTACTCCATGGGCCCTCCCTTCTTCAAGATTTTGAAGAATGGCAAGGCGTGCTCGACGGATTTGGAAATGAACCTGCTCAGCGCGGGAACACATCCAGTCAAATGCCTCACATCCTTAACTATTATGGGTGCTTGAATCTGCTTGATATCCTTCTTGTCGGGGTCGGCTTCTATCCCCTGATGGGACACAAAGAAGCCAAGTAGCTTGCTGGAAGGGGCACCAAACACACACTTCTCCAATTTAACTTCGGGTTGATCTTGCGCAGATTTGCAAAGGTCTCTTCCAAGTCCTAAATGACAGTCGGTATATCCTTGGTTTTGACCACAATATCATCCATGTAAGCCTCAACATTTCTGTGCAGTTGTGACTCAAATCCAACCTGTATTGCTGTTGCAAAAATGGATCCAACCCTGTTTAACCCGAAGGGCATTCGTACAAAACAGTATGTGCCGCATGGGGTTATGAACGTTGTATCTTCCTCGTCTTCTTGGGACATGAAGATCTGATGGCATCCAGAGTAGGCATCCAGGAAGGAGAGAAAATCACACCCAGAGGTGGAATCCACAATCTGGTCGATGCGCGTCAAGGGGAACGGTTCCTTCTAGCATGCATTGTTGAGATCAGTGAAATCTATGCAAAGCCTCTATTTCCCATTAGCCTTGTGTACCATCACTGGATTAGCTCACCATGTTGGATATAATACTCCTCTAACCAGACCAGCTGCCTCACGCTTCTTGACCTCCCCGGTAATAAACTACTGCTGCTCCAATGCTTTCTTCCAGACTTCCTGCTTGACAGGCCTGGCGTGTGGGCAGACAACAAGGTGGTGCTCGATTACCTCCCTGGGAACACCGGGGATGTCAGATGGTTGCCATGCAAACACATCGACATTCACCCGCAGGAAGGAAACGAGCATGCTTTCATATTTGTCATCGAGGGTGGCGCTGATGGTAAAGGTACCATCATCGCCAGCCAGCCCTGCCGGACCTTCTTCATAGTAGGTGCAGCAACCTTGGATCTCTTGCTATTGGAACTCTCTAGCAGGTCATCAATGAGCACGGTGTACTCCAGAGAGGTACGCTTCCCGGACTCCTGGCTAATGTCCATGCTAGCTTTCTGCTTTTTCTTGTTTTCCTTGGCGGGAGAAGTGATCTCCGCGGCCTCTGCGCAACTTCTTCCCAGTACATCTTGTCCACACATATGACTACGTCTTTCTTATCTGATGGAATAGAGATAACGCCCATGGGCCCTGGCATCTTCAAAGTGTTGTAGGCATAGTGGGATGCCGTCATGAATTTGGCCAGGGCTGGATGACCAAGGATTCCATTGTACGGCAGGTGGAGATCAACCACATCAAAAATGATCTTCTCAGTCCGGTAGTTCAACTCCCCTCCGAATGTCACTGATAGAGTGATATTTCCCTTAGGATGACTCTTACGAGGTTGATTCCTTGGAACGTGCCAGTAACCTTGAACTCTGCATCTGATATCTGGAGTTTGCTGATGACCTTTGGAGAAATCAGATTCAACCCAACCACACCGTCAACCAACTTCTTTGTGACTTTGAGGGTGCGGATTGTTGGTGAGACCAACAACGGAAAGCACCCTACCGCTATAGTGTAGTCAGGGTGGTCCTCTTCATCAAAGACGATGGGCGTGCGGGACCACTTGAGCGGCTTCTGGGAATCAGCCGTTGGCTCCACATCATTAACTTCACACGCCCACTATACAAGTTGGCGGTGAGAGGAGTGCAAAGATGCACCCCCGTCAATGCATAGGGCGTCAGTGGCTTTCTGGAATTCTTGCTCGCTAGTTTCCTCCTCATCTCCTCCATTACTCTCGTCATCACAGTCCTTATTCTCACGGCCCCTGGTGGGTTTTCCTTGATATTGAAATACCTTGCCAGGGCGATTTGCTCCACCGCCACGACCCTTCCCTCCAATGTCATTCTGATCCTTTTCCTGGTCATGTTTCTCCTGTTCAGCCCTCTGTTTCTTGACAAGCTGCTCAACCTGACGGCACTCTTGAAGATCATGGCCTTCAGGGCGATGGATCTTGCAGTACGGGCCATCACCTTTCCCAACTTTCTAGGCAGCCATGGCTTCCCGGCAGCCAGTGCACGCAGCAACTTCCTTGTCGGGGGCCTCGGTTTGTCCTTCTTGCCGGTACTAGGTGTGCCTGATCTTTTGACAGTCGTTACCACTTTATCCTTGCACTTCTGATTGTGCTTCTTATTCTTCTTGTTCTGGCTGGTGACGTCGTCGTCATCCTCTGAGTTAATGACATCACCCTTTTCTTCTCCAGGGAGCAGCCTCCCTTCCTCCATGCGGGCACACTTGTCCACCATAATGTACAACTCGTTCACAATCTTGGGCAGCCGCACGTTCCTCTTGGAATGCAGCCTGCGGTTGCGAACATTGGACTGGAATGCAGCTATCACTATTTCCGGGTGGATGTCTGGAATGTTTTTGTGCACCCGACTGAACCTCTGCATGTTTATCCACAGGGTCTCTCCTTCTTTATGCGGAAGAAGCCGCAAGTTACTAGGTTGCCCTGGTTCTTGATGGTCGCCGGTGAAGGTGCCAACAAACTCACGGCACAGATCAGCCCAGGTCGAGATGGAGTACTCCGGTAGGTGCATCAGCCAAGATCTCACATTAGGCTTGAGCTACAAAGGAAAGTAATTGGCAAATACCTTTTCATCCCATCCCCCGGCAGCTTGAACAAAGATGGTGTAGATGCTCAAGAACTCTGTCGGATTTAGTCTTCAATGATACTTCTCAAGTATCTCTGGCTTGAACGTGCGGGAAGATGGCCAATGGACCTACCGCAGCTCAAGGGTGAAAGCAGGGCACCCAACCTCGAAAGGAAGATATCCGCTCTCACTGAGCGCAGGCTCGTCAACATTAAGGCCATCGCCCCTATCGGACTGGCAGAGGGTCGTGCGGTGTTGCTAGATGGTGACGCACGCGCCCCCCTCCGATCGTCCTCTGGGGCTCGCCGCTGATCCTGACGTGCTTGGGGACCAGACGAGGCCATCGACACATCGTGAAGCACTTGGTCGCGCGGTTTTGGCCGAGGTCTCCAAGCTGGCTGCCGCGGAGGGGACTACACCGTGGGTGTGACCCCCTCCGTGCGACTAGCGGCTCGGGTCATTGTAGCTGCCAATGGGGGCCGTGATGGGCATGCCCGCTGCGATCCTCCCGCTTCTGCAAAGCCAATTAAACTATGAATGGTCGCTCTCCACTCATCCATTTGATCAGCCGCCGGCGAGAATCTCAACAAGAGCTGGGACTGCGCCATGGCCTCCGAGGCAGTGCTCGGCATGGATGACGAAGTAGACCGCCACATCTCCTGGCTTCTGGCGGCTGCTATGACCAACGCTCTGCTCTCGCCGTCATGAGCTGGCCTCCAAAGTGGCGTGGTGACAAGATGAATGTGCTTGGGGGTCGATGGCTCCGCCTGGCGCATCGGCCTAAAAGACTGCCCCCATGGGCGGCACGAGCCCAGCGGCTGCACCTATGACGGGGGCAGCTAGTGGAGCACGACCCGCTCCGGAGGGAGCATCGCCTTTGCAGCTATGTCCTCCAAGAGAATGGAGAGGGGGTGATGGAATGAACTCCACCTGCATTCGATGGAACATGGCCACTAGGGCTATGCTGATGTTGTCCTCCTCCCGTGTCGCTCGCTCCCACTTCGGCCGCGGGGGAGGTGGTGACGACACCGCATGTGTCGATCACGTCTCCCGCAACACTCGTGGTCCCGTGTGCCTGTGTAGCCCCCGAGGTCTCAGCGGCCGTGTGTGGAGAGGCTTTTGAGGTGGACGGGTGAGCTGCAACACCGGATTTCTTCTTGGACTCCATGGATGATGGAGCCATTGACGAAGAAGATGATGATCACGATGATGTGCTGCGTACACTCTCGGATTCGCGCAAGTGCCTCCCCCTACCAGGAGAGCCAAAGATGTCGTGGGAAAACATGGCCACCTATGGGACCATCGGCCATTTTAGCTCAACAAGGGCAAGGGCACGTTGCACAAAGAGCAGAGGGCGCGGGGCAGCCCGACAACGATGACACGGGCAGTTTTTACCCAGGTTCGGGCCGCCGTGAGGCCTAAAACCCTACTCGTGCTTTGGTGGATTGATGGAGTAGACCGTAGTGGAGACGCAGTGCCCTTGCCTGGCAAGGGAGCCTGGGAGCGAGAGCAACTATGCGCGTATGAATGTACAATGGTCCGAATCGTTTCTACGATCGTCACGGTCCTCCTTTTATAGATCAAGGGGTTACCACAATGGCAAATCAGTCATTTTGTGCTACTCCCTCCTTTCCCAAATATTTGTCTTTCTGGAGATTTCAAATGGAATGCAACATACGGATGTATGTAGACATATTTTAGAGTGTAGATTAACTCATTTTGCTTCGTATGTAGTCACTCATTGAAATATCTAGAAAGACAAATATTTGTGAACGGAGGGAGTAATTAGATAGGAAACAGTGCTATCATACCTAACTCTGCAGATAGGACAAGGCACATTAAATGCGCTGCTTAGTGTCACATCGGGTCGTAGCCCGACAAGCCTTGCCGGGCAGATTCTGCCACCTCCTCGCCTGCCTGCATGACACGTCACTAGACGGGTGTCATCTGTAGGTTATTTCCTCTGGAAATGGCTGCCACGTACCGAATTATGGCCACTTAGCCACTTGCCGGTTTGACACCGCACTGATTGGTGACTTGGGTTGCTGTGAGGTGGTGTGGTGGTGCCTTGTTGGGGGCAAATCCACTCTCCGCGTCCCCGACATGCTTGCCGGGACGTCCTTGGGACTTGTCTGCGGGGTACCTCACCCTCGCCATTGCAGACTCTAGCAAAGCGAGAGCGGGGAAGCGGGTCCCGGAGCCGGTGCGCCGCACCGCGACACATGCCCCGCATTGAGCCGCTTCACCCTTGATGGCGGTGCCGAGTTTGAGGTAGAAGAGTTCCCCCAACAACTCGAGAGAAGGCAAAGTGCCAAGATATCCCTCGCAGAGGGTTACGAAGGCCGAAAGCAACACCACCGTGTTTGGCATAAGATGGTGGGGTTGCAGACGGTAGAAATCAAGAAAATAACGAAAGAAGCCACTTGCCAGAAGGGCGAAGCCGGGGCTGAAGTGCGACCGGAAGACGATGCGCTCGCAGTCCTCCGGTGCACGCGAGATCTCGCCGTGCAGTGGGATGCACACCCTCACGTTCACCGCGTCAGGGAGCCGCCGCGTCTGTTGGAGGAATTCGAGGTGGTCCTCGTGAACGTTGCTTCCGTCCCAATCGCCAGAGCGATTGACCTGCGCCACGATAGCCATGGCTCGGCAGAGGCATGGGGCGGCGGCAGGAAAGCAAGGTGGCTACAGCTTCGCGTGCTCTCGCAAACGGCGGGCTGCTACACGCTCTGGCGAGGGCAGCAGGCACGACGGTGGCGAGGAGGCGAGAAGCAGCAAGGAAGAAGAAGAAGATGGGAGAGGAGGGCGTGTGTGCGCTCTGCCACCCCCTCCTCCCCCTACTTATAGGCCGGGAGGCAGAGACGAGGAGGCAAGGCGTGGGAAGAGGCGTGGGATTAACTGCGCCCACGCCCTGCACGCTCTCGGTTTTTGCGTGTTGTAACAGCACGCATTCAATGCACCAATGAAGTGCAACCGTCCGCCTTGTGTCAGGACCGGATTTTCGGGATATTAATTTCCCAAAAGCGGACCTTGTGCTCACCAGCCCCAGGATTACTGTTAGCTGATGAGGCACCAACTTGTTACAGAAACTCCAAGCAAAAATACAAGATATGTAGTACAATACCATTCTGGCCTATGAGTACAACACAAGGTTTCTAGTGGCTGATGGCGGAAGCGGTTTGGGGGTTCATCGGTGACTCTGGGACTCCATTTCCCACAGGAACAGCTGACCAGGTTAATTCCTATCTTCGCGAGGCTGCTATCTCCATACGCGTAGATTCCAGGGCTATCATCGCATCGCTCCTTTCCACGCAAGGAATCTGGCCAAGACAATAGCCAGGGACAAGCCAATGAGTACTTTGAATGTACTCGCAAACATTATGATCATGGGCGAGATGTAATCATGCTCGAGATTAAATGATGATCACTATGATGATAATGATATGACAGTCCATAATGCAAGCAGGTCATTCAAATAAAAAGGGCATATGTAATCAGAGAGTGATAAATAAATAAATAACGTTCATGCCGCAATCGGGCGTCTGGGCGACACCACATAAAGGGCTTATAAGGGAAAATAAATAACTAGCATGCCATAGTCGGGCGTCTGAGCGACACCACATAAATGGCTTATAAGGAAAATAAATAACGAGCATGTCACAGTCGGGCGTCTGAGCGACACCACATAAAGGGCTTATAAGGAAAATAAATAACAAGCATGCCATAGTCGGGCGTATGAGCGACACCACATAAAGGGCTTATAAGGAAAAATAAATAACGAGCATGCCATAGTCGGGCGTCTGAGCGACACCACATAAAGGGCTTATAAGGAAAATAAATAACAAGCATGCCACAGTCGGGCGTCTGAGCGACACCACATAAAGGGATTATAAGGGAAATAAATAACAAGAATGCCACAGTCGGGCATTTGAGCGACACCATAGAAAGGGCCTATAATAAGAGTAGATGATAATGAATATCGGGGAGGTAGAACCGTCCCAAGGATACCCATTAATCCAAGGAAAACAAATGGTTAGTCCACAATATTAATCATAATCACCATATATCATAGATCATACTCAAAGTTCTGGTTTAGTAGTTTCTCCTCCGAAGACCGACACTAAGACCGACACTCGACCCATCCGAGACTGTAGTCCTTAACCATGGACACGGCTATTCGAATAGGTTTAATATCTCTGCAGAGGGTGTACTCTTTACCCATGAGTGACGGATTCCTTTAGTCCATTTGAACTAATTCTGTCTACGGTCTTTTAGTCGAAAACCCGCCTGACTTGCACACACCAGCTTAACTTACCAGTGTCTGGAATCACCCACGACACTTGTTAAGCAAACTCTGAGTGGGGAGGCTACAACCTCACGTAGCATGGGATCACATTTCTATCTCGCGCTCTAAGGGGTGCCCCCCTCTCGGTCCCAACCAGAACCACCCATGCCCCCGGACCAGGTGGCCTGCCTACCGGTTGCAACAGGTATCTTCCACCCTGGCCTCTCTGTATGGTGTGTGCTAGGACAGGGGTTAACACTTACTGGACCGTACCCTACCCATGGCAGGGACGAGTGGTAGCACAAGCAAGTATGGGGGTTACTGGAACAAGACTCGATCTATGGTCGACTTAGGAGGTTTCAGCGTTACTAGTATGATTAATCATAACCGTTATATTTTGCAACAACATTCTGAAAACACCATCCGTCCTGCCTTACCAAGCCATACCGGATTCCACCGTCCCGACGGGGAGCTAGTGACAAGCTCGCGTCTACACAAGACCGTGACTTTCACGACTTCTTTCCGTGAGGCATGAAAGGCATACGGAGGGGATCACCGTCATGCAAACAAATTTTTCTCAGCAAGGGTTTTACCTTATGCTCTCATGTGTATGATCATATCACCACATAGGATATAAAAATGAGTGCTTTCATATCAATGCAAACGTGTCAACAGCAATCATATGCGTTAAACCAGAGTTCAAAAATGCTTGCCTTCAAGTAGAGGGGAGGAGAAATGCATTCCAATACTTTTTGCAAGTTTCTCCTTCTTCAAAAATCCTATTTGAAAAAATACGAAATCAATACATAGACTTAACACAACCCAAAAAAGTTGTCTGGAAATTTTTCATATAAATCTGAAAATAAACTAGACAATATTTGGGGAACAACAGAAAAAGAATCAAGTCATTTGGATCTATATTTAAAAAGATATTGCTAGTCAAAGTTTAGTCAATTCTGTTTTTAGAATAAAAACAGAAAAAGAAAAACGTTTCGGTAGGAAATACGTCTTCGGAGTGTGGGAGACGTACTCTGGAATTTGCGCCTCCACTTATGCGCGCGTGGGCTAGCGTTGGCTCGCTGACAGAGGGGCCCGGGGGCCCACTGGTCAGGTTTGACCAGTCGCCCCCACCTCCTTCTTCCTCTGGCCGAACGGAGGCGCGGCTCCGGCGATCAACGCCGGCGAACAGTGGCTCCTCGAGGGCGTCCGAGTGCAGGGATGGATCCGCCAGACTGGGGCGGTCCTCCTGGTGGTCGAGGGGGCGACGGTGGTGGAGGAAAACGCCGGCGGCGAGCTTCGCGGCAGACAGCGGTCTCGGGTGGAAATGGGGTTCCGTCCTACGATGGTTCTTGAGCTAGTTTGAGACGTTGGGCGGCTCCGCAGGATCAAAAGGAGTCGAACGGCGACGCTGGTTGGAAGGGAGGGGTTCGGGCTGCGACGTATTGAACCGGACGGCGGCGGTGGTTGTACTCACACCGGAGTTGAAGAAGAAACCTCCTCGGGGCGATTGGCTGCTCTGGGGGCGCTCTGTGGGGTGGCTAGGGGTTGTCTGAGACTGCGGAGGAACTCGGGGCATCCTTAAATAGGCGGGCGATGGCGGTTCCCCGACGGCCGTGGATAAGGACGCCGACGACCGACTTTCTGTAGCTTGGGGGCGACGTGGCGGCAACGCACGCTAGGGGACGAGCTCGCTGACGAACTGGAGCTGTTCCAGGGGGCAGGTGGCGAGTGCTGGTGGCTTGGGCGGCTCTGTCCGCGGCAGGAGCTGCTGGGGCTGCCCGCTAGCCACCGCGGCCGACCTGCCGTTGGCCCTGTGGAGCTCCAGGGCTGTCTCTGCGACGAAGGGATAAGGTGGCGTGCTGTCGGTGCGAGGGGAATGGCCAAAACGTGCGCGGGGCGTCGGCAGAGGGACGCGGCGGCTCGGTGCGCGCGCGTGCAAAACGTGCGCTCTGGGCGCGCCCAGAGCACGCACATGAGCCGCTCGACGAAATGCCTCTGCTAGGTATACAGTTTGGATGAGGTTGGGATTTAGGAGGTCTGTGTTAGAGTCTTAGGGGTGGTTAATGGACATGACATTAGGCACTGAGGGTCAAGATCACAGTGCAAGGCAAAACTCATGCCAAAACTGGCCATGCACACCAAGTGATCGACAGAATGCCATGGGCATGTGGGCATTTCTTCTGGTGGCCAAAATCTCCAGATCATGGTCTCTTTAGATGAAGGTGATGATGGCAAAGTTAGTTTAGCAAAACCAGAAACTTGCCAGTGCAAGTTTTGCAAATCTCCAGTTTTGGACAGGAAATGAAGGGCACTGTTTCATGAACAAAAATTATCCCAATGGGTCCACTCTTCTGGACTTAAGGGTTTTGCAAGATGGGCTATAAGCAGGAGGAAGCTCAAGGGCACTGGAGCAAAATAAGCTAGGGTTGCAGTGCAAAATGCCAAACTGGACCAGAATAGAAAAGAGGTTGATTCACTCAATTTTTCCAAAGGACCAACATGGGTTTTTGCATAAAGTTGAATAACACACTCCTATGAACATCCCATAATTTTGGTGGAAGCAGTAGTGAAATATTTAATGGGGTTGTAGTGCAATTTGGCCTACTGGATCAGATTAGAAATCATGGTGTGGAGCTCAAAATATTAAATGAAATAAACATATTCTAGCATAAAAGTGATCTAACAACATCACATGACATCACCAAATTTTAGTTGGAATTTTACATAAATATGTCAAAGGGTTGCAGTTCAAATGGGGCCTTATCTTAAGGGAAAACCATTTTTAGAGTGAAGGAGATTAGGGAAAATATTATATAATTAATTTTTATGGATAATAGAAAAGTTTCATTAAGAGAGCAAGAGAGTCTAACAATAGGTGGAAAGCTAACACTTGAGGTAAAAACTCCCACGTAAAAGGAAAAGAAGGTCCTGAAACCAAAAGAGGAATCAAGAAAAAATTCCAAATTTTAATTTCCTGGCAAAATTTTAATTAATAAAACATTGTTAAAATTTTGGGGTGTTACACCTTGGCCAGAGTGGATCCGCGCGCGTGCCGAGGCCCTGTAGTGGCGGGCCCGGGACTGTGGTTCCGTCCCATCACGCGTGTGGGCTGGCAGGCCGACCTGGTCTGCTAGCGCCGCATGGCGCGCGAGCCACGTGCAGCGCGCCCGCTATCCGGCCGGCTCACCACCTAGCGTCTTCCCCGACGGTTCAAATTCGTTAGTTCGCCGGCCCCACCTCGGCCGGCTACTAACAGTCGGCCTCATCAAAAGACGAGCGAAGAAATGTTTCTAGCTCACTCAGAGTAGGAAGCTGTTGAGGCCCCTTGGTCCTCTTTCAGCTGCGGCACCTCACCAGCTTTGGGGACTACTGTCGGAGATATTGACCACATGTATCTTCATCCACACCCTATAATATTTCGAGACATCGGGGCTGGCAACACCCCTCAAGTTATCTAGCCACAAGGCCAGCTCCTTGGGCCGCCTGGCCAACGGCAGGCTGCCAGGAAACGGCATGCGCCCAGCAAACGGATCAAGGAGGCCGGCACATAGCAGGCGGCCCCGGGCTCCCTCGAAGTTTGCGCCCATTCAATCACGACAAGACAAGGCATGGCTACAATGTGACCTACCGCCCCCGAATCTTGGGCGGAGCATCGCCATAGTGTGGGCGTACCAGGCGGACACCCCTCGTCTAGCGCGCCACTGTAGCCACGCGATCCATGACGGCGCCCACGTCGGCAAGGACCATGCTCCCCATGACGGGCTGCTGGTACGGCCCGCAGACGGTGGGCCCTACCGGTCTGAGAGACACCAGAAAATGGCAAGGTCCCAGCAGGCGGCCCTTAGGGCGGGCCGGCTATCAGAAGGCGACCCTCTCCTCCCTTGGAGTCTGTGAAACCATTAAACCAATAAGACATGGTGTGGCTATAGTGAACGCCCGCCAGGCGGCAGGACTATAGCCATACACCCCCTGACCAAGCCTCCATCATCAAAGGTGAAGCTATAGTATAAAGCAGCCAACCTAGCCTGCAGACGGCGTGCCCTACCTGTCGACCGTGTCTCCGGCGGCCGACGGGACCCACCAAGCGGCGGGCCCCAGCAGCCGGCGGAGAAGACGGCTCCCAGAGACACTAATGGCCAGGTCCTACATCCGGCCAGATTACTATTGTACCCATGGGGGGTAGGCCTATATAAACCCCCAGGTCTCCCCATGCAAGGGATTCAGAACCCGAGCCACCTTACACTCACCTAGAGAAGGAGGAGCTAGAGCTAGCCTTGCTCTTCTTCTTCCTCTAGCCAAACAACTCAAGGAGCATCCTTGTAGCCACTCTATTGATGATAGTCATGACGCGGAGTCTCCATAGAGCAGGACTAGGGGTGTTATCTCCACGGAGAGCCCTGAACCTTGGTAAATCCCGTAGGCGTTCGAGATATCGCCTTATCCCATTTCTAGGACCCAACTACATTCTATTGACCCCCTCCATGATAAGCCATCCTTTGGCATATGTCGCATGAAACCCTCGACACTCTTCGATTAGTTCAGCATGCTAGCATAGCTTATTAAAAACATCACCCAAATACATTAATATAAACAAAAAAATCATAATGCATGCCAAAGAAATATGCATGGTTCATCATGTGCGGATGCACATTGTATAGCACATGTTGTAAGTCGTAGTTAACTTGGACACAGAACTACAATCAGTAAATATATTTAGAGTCAAAAGAAGATTGCCACCCTGGTGCGGCGGGCTTGCTCGCCGACACACACAAGCATCGACGGGGCGATGCGCGTGGCTCGGTCGGGCTTGCTTTACCATGCCAACTCAGTGTGGCATCAAACAAATTGCGAGGCAACCAGGCTGGGGAATTGTTACCGTGATACGGTGCGGCGACGAAGGTAAGATGGTTGCAGCTTATCCGGGTGAAATTCGGTATGAATGTCCCTAGGCTCCTCAAACACCCTCCTGTGATGACGTGTGCGTGTAGTGAAGGGGGAGGATGGGGTTATTCATGAGGGAAGGATGGTGTGTTAAGAAGGTGTGGGCCATCGCTTTATGATTTGGTAGGACATAGCGAGAAAGTGTGAGAGATTAGTAATCCTGGAAAATCAGGTGCCTTCAGCTTAGGAAGTTGACCATGAGTATTCTTTATCATCAGGGCCAGTCCTGATATTTTGGGGGCCCAGGGCGAAATTACAACCCAGGGCCCCTACTATAAAGATCAAAGTCCACATTGAAATAAGAAATAGAGAAATGGGCACATGAAATCGAAATTTTGTACTGCGTCATATGCGAGACCTTCTAAGATCTGACTGCTGCTGCACCGTATGAACATGGCCAACTAGAAATAGGAGATTAGGGATGACCTTATAAGTGAGGTGGCTTCGTCTTGCACATGAGAGGCATCTCACGAACGGGGGATAACACAGCGGGACCGGGGAACTGGAGGAAGACTAGCCGACCGCATGGCGGAGAGCGATCTACATCAGCGTTGCGACTCTCGATCAGGTCCTCGGGGGAATAGGATTGCCGTGAAGCTGCGAACTCGCGATGGAAAGAAGGAAAACAAGGATTTCTCTGTTCGTCTAGGTCACTGCCTCCTTATGGTCTGGGCCATGGGCTCCTTGCGAACCCCCTGGAGGGGGCCCCTAGATTTCGGGGGCCCTGGGCAGCCGCCCCCTGCCACCCCCTCAGGGTCGGCCCTGTTTGTCATTGTGCATGATTTGTGTAGTTTTAGTATATAGAGATTGATTACCATCTTCTCATTAATTTCTATTCGTTAATTCATTGCCTAATATTTATAAAGATTATCATCTTATGATTGATTCATTTTCATGAATTGACTACAAAATATTTATGAAGTGTGATTTTTTTATCCGTGAGTTGACTACCAATTTTATTTTGGAGTATATATCGGCGATCATGAAAATATAGCAAGTGAACTAAGAGTAGAGAATGAGTATGACAAAGAAATAAAGTACCATTTTGATTTGGATTATTTCAAGTTACTTTATGTACGTTGGTTTTGTTTTGTGCAACATCAGTGTAATTACTAAAAATTCTATAGGAGACCAAAAGAGGGGGGCGTGGGGAGGAAAAAACCTAGGAGGAGGTGAGGCAAACCTAGAAACTCTCCTTTAATAGTAGTGATTATTTATGTTAATTATGCTAGTCATTAGAGTCAAAGTGATGTAGGGTGGAACCCTATGGTGTCGATCTTTCATGATTTGGACGGAAAATGGGGAAGAACATGAAGACCACAAGAGGTAAATCACTCAAATAGATAAGATACAATCACACATGTGCTAAATCCACATACACACGGGGAGATACACGATCCAAAGTCAATAAGGGAGGATACAAATGGTAGCTAGTTTATCCCTATCCGTGAGGAAAGCGGTCATGAATCCTAGGAGGATCTTCCCATGAACGGGTCTTGAATCCACTTGGGGGATCTTCTCACGTGGAGGCCTTGATCTCCATGGGAGTATGTAAGTGGATGAGAAAAGCTTTATCTCTAATGAGCTATTCCTTTGCTAAACCTAGATGGAGAGGGGAGAGGTCTATATATAGTGCTAGTACAAGTTGGGGCGAGTTGGAGGGATACATAGGCACACATTCAAGGCTCACACTAAAGAATATAACTCTTTGTCGTAAATGGGATAGTTCAGTTGCGCCCCGGAAAGTTTCTCACGCAATCAGGCGCTTCTCTTGCATTAACACACCTCCCATGCCATTACCACTGGCGTCACAATTCACTTCGAAAGTTTTATCAAAGTTGGGTAATGCAAGTAATGGAGCATGCGTAAGCAAATTCTTGAGCTCATGGAATGCGTTATCTTGGGACGGTCCCCAAACAAATGATGCATTCTTCTTACTCAATGTGTGCAATGGTGACGCAATGGTGCTAATATCCTTCACAAAGCGACAATAGAATCTGGCTAGGCAAAGGAAACTACGCACTTGTTGCAAGTTGGATGGTTGTGGCCAAGTTTTAATAGCATCAATTTTAGGTTCATATATGCGAAGACCCTTAAAGGAAACAACAAATCCCAAGTAAACAAGATTGTCAACTCCAAAAGTGTATTTTTCCATGTTGGCATAAAGACGCTCATTTTTAAGAACTAGTAATACGTCCCTAAGATCTATGACATGATCCTCAAGATATTGGCTAAACACAAGTATATCATCAAAGTACACCACAACACATATGCCAATGTATTTGTGAAGAACATAATGCATCGCACGCATAAAAGTGCTAGGCTCTTTGGAATTTTGAAAGCCGTTTTCCATTCATCACCCTCTTGAATGCAAATTTGCTAATATCCACTTTTAATATCAATTTTTTAGTAAATGGTGGCTCCACTAAGTTCATCTATTAGACCGTCAAGTCGTGGAATGGAATGCCTATAGCGAACGGTGATAGCATTAATGTGGCGGCAATCGGAACACATGCGAAAACTACTATCTCTTTTCGCCACAAGATTAACCAGAACGACACAAGGACTTAAGCTCCCACGTACATGCCCATTCTTTATGAGTTGTTGTACTTTCCTTTGTATTTCTTTAGTCTCTTTGGGCTTGACGCGGTATGGTGCCTTGTTTGGTAGAGGTGCGTCGAGTATGAGGTCGATGCGGTGTTTGATGTCACGAAGTGGAGGTAGTCCCGGAGGTATCTCATCGGGGAACACGTCCTCATATTCCTGCAATAATTGAGAAAACATCAAAGGTAGATGTCGTGAAGTATTAATCCTCACCGCCTCATCTTTGCACACAAGTACAAAGTGAAGAACACTCAATGGGCTCTCACACACATCCCTCATGTCTCGTTTTGTGGATAAAAGCACTAAGTTTTTCTCGTCTCTCATCGTGGAGGCACTCAATTTTGGCTTGTGGTGCTCACTCTCTTTTTAATGGCTCTCTCTCACTCACTATTCTGTCCGCAGTGGGTGGATGCCTGCTTGTCGGTGATCACTTGACTTGGCGACATGGGTCGTAGCACATACTCCTTGCCCTTCGTCTTGAAACTGTAGTGATTGGTACGCCCGTTGTGGATGACACCGCGGTCGAATTGCCAAGGTCTTCCTAAGAGAAGATGGCACACAGACATGGGAACCACATCACATTCCAAGGTGTCTTCGTATGCGCCAATCTTGAAAGAGACTTGAACGGTGTGCTCCACTTGAATGGTGCCAGAGTGGCTAAGCCATTGGATCTTATAGGGATGAGGATGCTTCGTCTTGATCAACTGTAGCTTGGAACATAGATCTTCACTTGCCAAATTCTGGCAACTTCCTTCGTAGATGATGACCTTAACAGAACGTCCATTGATGCCCGCCTTGGTATGAAAGATGTGGCATCGCATATTTTCATCTTGTTGGTGTTAAAGTGTCAAGACCTTGGAGACAACTATAGGGGCGCTCGGATCATTGTAAAAAAAGACTTGAGCGTCTTCTTCTTCATTCACTTGGTGGTGGATGGCCATGTGCTCAAGCGCTTCCATTTCTTCTTCGCTCATAGAGTCATAGGTGCCATAATCATTGGCAATCTCGGTGCGCCCAGTACTGCAGGATGCTGCTAACGCGACACTACAATCAGAGACCCTTTGATGAAACTGTGTGCGATGCATTAATCGCAAACAGTGATGTAAAAAACGTCAAAAAAGATGCAAAACATTTGCGATGATGGAGACATCAAACATGATTCATAATTTAGTTACGTGTGCGATGCTGGGCATACAGTTGATCCATATGAACTGTTTGTGATTAGAAAGAACAATAGAAATGGTCAGCCATATCAATGTGTGTGCGATATATGGCATACAGTTTGCTTTGATGAAATGTTTGCTATTAGGGAATGCAATAGAAATTGTCAGCTAGATCAAGGTGTGTGTGTGATATACGGCTGATAACCCTCAACCTTAAGGGATCGAGATAGTCTTCGCGGGTAAGAATAACCTAATTTATTGATTCGACACACGGGGAGCCAAAGAGTATTTATAAGCTTTGACAGTTGAGTTGTCAATTCAACCGCACCTGAAATATACTTACTTGCAACAAAAGATAAGTGGTAACAGTGATATGATAGTGATGATGGTGATAGTAAAAGTAAACAGCAAAAGTAAATAGCAGGAGTAAATGGCAAAAGTAGTAACTAGTAACCAGCAGGATTTAAAACACTGTAGGCTAGGGAGATGGATGGTTGGGCGCTGCATGGATGAGATATATCATGTTTCTAACTTGGGGCACGACACACGGAAAAGTAATGATCATCTAGGCAAATATCAAACATTAGGCATGTATCCCGTAGGTAGTTGTACGTGCTTGCAATAAGAACTTGCACAACATCTTTTGTCCTACCATCCCGCTACGAACGGGGCCAAAAGGAACTTATGGAGATTAAGGTGCTCCTGTCAAAGAGCGCCGGAACAAAGCAATGAACTCAATGGATACATGTTATCCTCAAACTACGGACCATCCCCTTTGGTGTCCCAAGCTGTCACTTTTGGGATCGCCGGTTCCGAACCGTAATAGATGCAAACAACTCATAGATAGGATTAAGAACACAAATATATTCATGCAAACACATATGGTTCAGATCTGAAATCATGGCACTCATGCCCTAAGTGACAAGCATTAAGAATAACGAGTTGAAGCAAAGATGATAAACACCATAGTAGATGATAGGCAACATGCCCCCAACGATCTGACAAACTATTACATGATCTAACTCATCCAATCCCTACCATCCCCTTCGCCTACAGCAGGGGATTACTCACACATGGAAGGAGAAGTCATGGAGGGATGATGGAGTGGTGATGGTGATGACGATGGCGACGATCTCCCCTCTCCGGAGGCCAATTCAGCCTCCAGATTAGCCCCCCGAAGAAGAACAGAGGGTGGCGGCGGCTCCGTGATGAAAACTGCGAAAAGAACTTCTGATCCGGGGTTTCTCCGTCACGAGCTAAAATACGAGTCGAAGTAGGGCACCAGGGGAGGTGGGGCCCACACAGGCGACCCCCCGGCGCGGCTAGGGGCTGGGCCGCGCCACCAGGGCCCCTGGGCCCCCTGGCCCCCCTCTGGCCCCTCTTCTGGCTCCAGGTTCCTTCGGGTGCGTGGATTTTCTGTGATTTTTTCGTGGATTTTTCTGAGATACCTAAAAATCCGATTCCTGCACACAATAAAACCATACAGGCAGCTCTGCTGAAAACAACATCAGTCCGGGTTAGTTTAGTTCAAATCATGCAAGAATGAGGTCAAAACAATATCAAAAGTGTTTGAAAAAGTAGATACGTTTGAGACGTATCAACTCCCCCAAGCTTAGCATATTGCTTGTCCTCAAGCAATTCAGTTCAACGAACTGGACACGACAAAGAAAACTTTGACAAACTCTTTTGCTTCATTAGATGTATATAAGCATGTACTACGAAAAGAGTCTAGCAAGTATTGAAACAGTACTATGAGGACAATGCACGGAGCAATCCTTCTTTCAAGTGACCAATCACAAATACCCAAAAGTAAATAATATACTACTGAAAATCAAGACAAGATTACATTGCACATAGCTTGAGCATACTAGGGTGGTATCTCGCTAGCCTCCATGAGTGAAGCAAAACATAAATGCAGAAACTCCTCCAGAGTTTTAAAGGAGACTAGAACTAAGAATTTCGGAATAAATCATATCACAAGCATGCAGAAGACAATGTAATACTTTGGGACAATGCACATTACACTCAGAATGACAATTATGCTCTCCTAGTTGGTGCTTTGAAGAAAGAAGGTGGAGACTCTCGAACCGTGGCTTTTGTTGGCAAGGTTGAAAACCCGTGGTCGGAAACAAAAACTAAACATGTACCAGAGCTCTTGGTTTTGAAAACAGAAGTAAAAATGTTTTTGAGAGGTGCATATTTCGTCAACGAATGCTAGCAGATAACTCAATCACTTCTTAAGCTGGACAAGTCTCGAGGAACGGCTCCCGCATGAGGACGATCACATCCTCTTAATCTCCTTTGTTTATCACTGCCAAAGTTTTCTGATTTCTCATGAACAAAGCGTGAAGGAGGGTTTGTTTGTTGTATTATCTTTTATGAGCTGGGCGCACTCTATGCCAGTTCCTTCTCGTATTATGGGTTTGCACATTAGACATGCAATCCCGGGGTGAAACTTGTCCAACTTAAAAAGATCATGAATTAACTACTACTTCCTCATGAGCTAAAATAGAGGCACAAAAAGAGAAATGCTTTTGATTAATTTCGAGATGGTACACGAAAGTCTTCGTTAGGAATGGCAGGTAAATACCATGTATAGGAAGGTATGGTGGACTCATATGGCATAACAGGTTTTAAGGATTTTGGATGCACAAACAGTCAGTCCGCTTAGTACAGGTGGAGGTTAGCAAAAGACTGGGAAGCGACCAACTAGAGAGCAATAACGGCCATAATCATGCAGAGCGACAAAGCAACATTGAATCGGGCATGAAAGTGATATAACTATTCTGAAACTCGAAGAACATCAAGGTAGAGCAGACTTTTTAGTCTTAAACATGTGTAAACATGTGCCAAGTCAATCCAAAAATTCTCTAAAGGGAAATACCACCTTAGTATACCAGACTATGAACAGTGCAATGCATGTAAATCATTTCAATAACACATTATATACTCTAGCTATTCGAGACTAGCCACAAGGAAAGCATGAACTACTGGAAGAGCATTGTAAACATAGCACTATGTCGCTACAAGCTGGTCTCTAGATCATAAGTACACGCATATGTACAAAAGTAGAAACAAGAAGAGTTCATACCGGTCTTCCTTGTTGCTTCCCTTCCGTCGATCTTCGTCATTATTGCCTCGTCACTTGCACGATCGAACGTAGGAAATATAATTAAATGCCATCACGGACTTGAGCTGAACTCTGAAAACAAAGTAAACTAAAGAGAGAAAGGAAATCTTTTTGGATTATTTCAAAGGTTGAACGAAAGCAAAAGAAAGAGAATTTTTTTGTTGTTTTTGCAAAGAGAGAAATAAAGAGGAACGGGCAAAAACTTCGAAAAGATCAAAGCGAATAAAACGGATAATACAATGGAAAAGCGAGAGGGGCACGTACTCCCCCAAGCTTAGGCTTTTGGCCTAAGTTGGTAGCAGCTACTGCCCCCAGGAGCCTCCTGCTCCGGGGGAACAGTGGTGAGTCCAAGGGTCGTAGAAGGATGCCGGCGCGTATACCGAACTCCTCGGAGTCTCCCACGAGGAAGGGTCCGTACGCCAAGCAGAGGAAGACCCTTCACCAAACTCGGTGGCGGTTTCTTCCTGAAAAGGTGGTAACTCACCGTGCTCCTCCTCGTCGGGCACAACCCCCTCCATGGGGTTATGAAACTGATACTGGGCCAGGAACTCATCGAACTGGACAACATCAAAGGACCATCCGTTCCTGCGAGAAAAATCAAACAAGAGGTGCAGGTAGACGGATCTCGCGTTCCGCGGCAGTTCCGAAACGCAAGATATAAACAAAATTATCCAGCTCAGAAGCCATGGTAACAAACTTATGCCTTTTCATAGCAGCAAGATCAAAGCTTAAATAAGTAAAAGGATTATCATCAGGGTGTGGGGTGCCTCCAAGATGTTCTAAGATAAGTGTGGCATAAACGCCACCATATAAGTCTCCCTTGTTACCGTTCATAGCAAGGCGTCGAGCAATTAAGGCACCCAGATTATAATCAGACCTCCCTGAGAGGGCTGCTGCCAGGATAGCAATATCCGGAGCAGAAATGTTGCTCGTGTTGTCACGAGCTAACACACCTCTAGCAACATAATATGCAAAATACCTGAGGTGAGGAAATAAGATGCTGGAGATCTTCGACCAATGAATATCCCTCGTACCCATGCTGCAGAGAGAGTTGATGACGGTTTTCAGCTCGGAGGGCTGAGTGGCCATCCTAGCCGTCCTCCCAACGTTTGGCACACCTATTATTTCACAAAACTTTCCCAAAGGCATGGTGATAAGATCATTGTAAATTTTAAACTCAATAGCACCTGAATCAGGATTATATCTAAAACTGTTAATGAAACTGGAGGTGAGTTTTTGATACTGAGTAACACGGCACGTGACGAGCCGTGTCAGACCTGCATTAGCACAAAGATTATAAAACTCATCCTTGATTCCCGCAGCTTCAAGGAATTCATCACATGGAAACGTCATAGCACGTGCTGGACTTGTGTCTTCCAACAACTCCAGGGGCACATGATCTTCATTATAGCTCACCCTAGCAGTCGAGGGTGAAGCTGCGGCTCTAGTAACTCGATCGGAGTGTGCGGGCCTCCTCTTCTCAAGCCACCCTTTTGCCCTTCCAAACAAACTCATTTCTGAAATTTTTGGCAATTTACAAAAACGAGGATTAAAACAAGGTGAGTTAAGGCAAACTACTCAACTCACTTACCCAAGGCATAAACTTGCATCAAAACTTGGATAATAACTTTCTACACATGCATGCAAGCTCATTTATACAGCACCAAGAACTACTAAATACTCACAAATGAAGCCACCAATCAGAAATCTAATTGGAGGGGTGGATGAGTCACATACCAGGGAGTATTTGCTCAAAATCTCAGCTCAAATGATGGGCTGTAGAGAGAGATCGAAGAATCGCCTCCAAGAACAACAAGAACGCAAGAACAAGTGCAGAACTCGAGTTTTTGGAGAAAAAGAAAGAGGGAGGAAGAAGACATACCTGGAGGGGGCCCTGTGGGCCCCAGGCGCCCTATGGGCGCGGCCAGGGGGCAGGCCGCGCCAGCTAGCCGCCTGGGCCACTGGTGGGTCCCCCTGGCTGGCCCCAGGTCCCTCTGGGTCACTCCCGACGTGGAAATTTTTATTTTAATTTTTCTGGAATTTTTCTGAAAACTTCACTGTTGAAATTTTTTCGAAGTTCAAAAAGCTGCGAAACTCTCTGAAAACTTGAAGTAGTGAGCAGTATTGTGAAGCTTCAAAACATAAATACTTGGTACAACAAGTAGAACAAGAACTAAAATAAATGAAAACATAACAAGCTCAACTTTTTATCTATATAAAACATGTTTACTAGTAAGGTTGATCAAGTCTTACCAACAAACAGGCGATATATAGAGCAAAAAGCCTCACCTCTTACGAAGTAATCACTGAACCTTTACTTTGATGGACATAGTCCCCACCATGATAGTTTTGTATTTGTGAGGCACATGTAGTGGACAGTCCCATTCTCCAATCTTCACGGTGTCGATATTCTCTATAGAGTTGAGGCCATGCCTCCTGTCGGTCTTCTTTGGAAAATATACCGTGTGTTCTTTATCATTCACATTGAAGGTGACCTTCCCTTTATTGCAATCAATAACAGCACCTGCGGTGTTAAAAAAAGGTCTACCAAGAATAATGGACATGCTCCCATCCTCGGGCATGTCAAGCACAACAAAATCAGTAAGAATCAAACAATTAGCAACTTCTACTGGAACATCCTCACAAATACCTATCGGGACGGCGGTTGACTTGTCCCATCTGAAGAGAGATATATGTAGGAATTAGTTTCTCTAAACAAAGCCTCTCGTAAAGAGAGAGAGGCATAACACTCACTCCTGCTCCAAGATCACATAAAGCAGTTTTGACATAATTATTCTTTATGGAGCAAGGAATGGTGGTTATACCTGGATCACCGAGCTTCTCAGGAATCTTGCCTCTGAAAGAGTAGTTAGCAAGCATAGTAGATATTGCTTCATTAGGAACTTTTCCTTTATTAGTAACAATATCTTTCATATAATTTGAATAAGGAGGTAACTTAATAGCATCAGTCAAAGGAATTTGAAGAAAAAGAGGTTTAATCCACTCACAAAACTTATTGTAATGCTCTTCTTCTTTAGATTTGATGGACTTACCTGGAAAGGGCATGGGTTTCTGTACCCATGGTTCTCTTTCCTTCCCATGTTTTCTTGCGATGAAATCTTCTTTAGTGTACCTCTTACGTTTGTCAGGTGCTTCTTCTTCTCGAACTTCAGGCGGATCATTCTTCTCGTTATCCTTACCTGCAGGTTCAGCACCGTCTTCAGTCTCAGCATCGGAGATAGATACACTGTTGGGATCAACAGCTGGCTCTTCATCTGCAATAGGATCATTAGAATTGTCAGCCTCCTTATGTTTCTTCTTCTTCTTTGGAGAGCCAACAATTTCTTCTTCCTGCATTTGAGAATCTTGCTCGATTCTCCTCGGGTGCCCCTCTGGATAGAGAGGATCTTGAGTGCTAGTTCCTCCTCGGGTCTTAATCCCGAAAGCCTGCAAATCATATTGTTTGGCATTCTATGCAAGCAAATCTTTTTGCACATTAGAAATTTGGTCAAGCTGAGTTTGAACCATATGAAAATGCTTCGCAAGACATTGAACATCATTAACCGTTCTACCTAGAACATCAAGCAAACTTTTGATAGCAAGGGAATTATCATGCAACTGACTTTGTATCCTCTCATTAAAATGATTTTGTTTCATAATAAAATTATCAAACTCATCTAAACATTGATCAGGAGGCTTACCATGAGGGATGTCACTTGCGTTGAAATCTAAAAGAGAGTGTACCTCTACCATAGGAGGGTGAGTGGTAGGCTCACACAGCTTCTCAATAAGGGGTAGATTCTTCACGTCTTCAGCTTTAATACCTTTCTCTTTAATAGACTTCTTTGCTTCTCGCATATCTTCGAGGCTTAGAACAAACATGCCCCTCTTCTTTGGTGGTGGAGGTGGTTCAGGGACGGACCAATCTTCATGGTTTTTGGCAATCCTGCCCACCAAATCTTCTGCATCTTTCGGCGTCCTCTTCCTGAAAACACAACCAGCACAACTATCCAAATAGGACCTGGATTCATCAGTTAGACCAGCATAGAATATATCGATTAATTCGTTCTTAGGGACTTCATGTCCTGGTCTAGCCCGAATCAGACCGCAGTACCTCCCCCAAGCTTTAGGGAGGGACTCATCCTGCAACTGTTTAAAGTTATAAATTCTTTGTAAAGCAGCATGTTGCATGTGAGCAGGAAAGTACTTATCAACAAAAGAGTGAGCTAAGCCTTGAGGACTCTTAATGGAACCGCATGGGAGTGAATCATACCATGCTTTGGCACCTTCCTTCAAGGAGAAAGGAAGAAGCTTGGTCACATAAAAGTATCGTATCTTCTCATTTGTGGTAAACAGGCCACCCAACTCACCGAGTTTAGTCAGGTGTGCAATAGCATCATCATTTTCTCTGCCATAAAAGGGGTCAGCTTCAACCATAGGTATAAGTGAAAGATCAACAGAGAAATCATAATCAGGATCATCAATGCATATAGGAGATGTAGCAAATTCAGGATCAGGAACGGTTTTGTTCTGCAAAGAGTGTTTCTCAAACAGTTTCTTAATAACTTCAGGGTCAGAGCCAGAAAACTCTGTCAGTTCCCTGCATAAATCTTCATCAAGCATATAGTAATCATCATCAAGGAGTCTCTCCTTGAGTTTACTCAAATCAGGATAATCATAAGTTTCACCAAAAGGGTAGCGAGTAACAGGAATTTCAATTCCAGACTTTTTAGCAGCATCAGCAATCTGTTTCTCAAGAGCATAACCAAGGGAACTAATATCATCAACAGTAGTAGAAGCATCATCAAGAGTATCAGACATAGTAACAGATTCAGTAGGAGCATCATGTGGTGGTGGTGAGGCAAACTTACTCATAACAGAAGGTGAATCAAGTGTAGCACTAGTGCTCAGAACAGTACCTCTTCTTGTAGTGGATAGTAAGATCGGAACCTTGGGGTCTCCTTTCTTACCCATAGCGGATGAAGTGCAGCAGGTAGGATACTTCAAGTAGACTTGTAAATATTGCTATGCTCCCCAGCAACGGCGCCAGAAAACGGTACTTGATAACCCTCAACCGTAAGGGATGGAGATAGTCTTCGCGGGTAAGAATAACCCAATTTATTGATTCGACACACGGGGAGCCAAAGAGTATTTATAAGCTTTGACAGTTGAGTTGTCAATTCAACCGCACCTGAAATATACTTACTTGCAACAAAAGATAAGTGGTAACAGTGATATGATAGTGATGATGGTGATAGTAAAAGTAAACAGCAAAAGTAAATAGCAGGAGTAAATGGCAAAAGTAGTAACTAGTAACCAGCAGGATTTAAAACACTGTAGGCTAGGGAGATGGATGGTTGGGCGCTGCATGGATGAGATATATCATGTTTCTAACTTGGGGCATGGCACACGGAAAAGTAATGATCATCTAGGCAAATATCAAACATTAGGCATGTATCCCGTAGGTAGTTGTACGTGCTTGCAATAAGAACTTGCACAACATCTTTTGTCCTACCATCCCGCTATGAATGGGGCCAAAAGAAACTTATGGAGATTAAGGTGCTCCTGTCAAAGAGCACCGGAACAAAGCAATGAACTCAATGGATACATGTAATCCTCAAACTACGGACCATCCCCTTTGGTGTCCCAAGCTGTCACTTTTGGGATCGCCGGTTCCGAACCGTAATAGGTGCAAACAACTCATAGATAGGATCAAGAACACAAATATATTCATGCAAACACATATGGTTCAGATATGAAATCATGGCACTCGGGCCCTAAGTGACAAGCATTAAGAATAACGAGTTGAAGCAAAGATGATAAACACCATAGTAGATGATAGGCAACATGCCCCCAACGATCTGACAAACTATTACATGATCTAACTCATCCAATCCCTACCATCCCCTTCGCCTACAGCAGGGGATTACTCACACATGGAAGGAGAAGTCATGGAGGGATGATGGAGTGGTGATGGTGATGACGATGGCGACGATCTCCCCTCTCCGGAGGCCAATTCAGCCTCCAGATTAGCCCTCCCGAAGAAGAACAGAGGGTGGCGGCGGCTCCGTGACGAAAACTACGAAAAGAACTTCTGATCTGAGGTTTCTCCATCACGAGCTAAAATACGAGTCGAAGTAGGGCACCAGGGGAGGTGGGGCCCACCCAGGCGACCCCCCGGCGCGGCCAGGGGCTGGGCCGCGCCACCAGGGCGCCTGGGCCCCCCTCTGGCCCTCTTCTGGCTCTGGGTTCCTTCGGGTGCGTGGATTTTCTGTGATTTTTCGTGGATTTTTCTGAGATACCTAAAAATCAGTTTTCCTGCACACAATAAAACCATACAGGCAGCTCTGCTGAAAACATCGTCAGTCCGGGTTAGTTTAGTTCAAATCATGCAAGAATGAGGTCAAAACAATATCAAAAGTGTTTGGAAAAGTAGATACGTTTGAGACGTATCAACGGCATACGGTTCACTCGAACGTACTGTTTCAGTTAGGGAAGAGAACAGAAACGGTTCAACTTAACAAGATGTGTGTGATATGCGGCATAACGTTCACATAGATGAACTGTTTGCGATGATCCAACAGAAACAAACAATTCATGTAAACAATATGTGTGTGACACACAGCAAACAGCCCACTCGGATGAACTGTTTGCGACGAGAAATTATAACACAGACAATTACTATAGTTAGTTTGTGTGCGATTCTATTTGTACCAAAAACTTTGAAAAATGCAAACTAGTTGCTTGCGGTGGCTAGGAGTATCGCACACGATGCGTCTGCGAGTACTCGTGCACGATGATTAGTAAGTTACACATATGTTTCCTTATGTTAACACGTGTGTGATAAATAACACGTGGCACCACATACGGTATTCGGGTTGTGTCTGTGCTCCACTTAGTCTTCCCGCGCTCCATCGAATGCTTCCTGTGCTCCACATGGGTGAATTGTAAAATTCACGCCTCTTCCCTCATCGGTTTCCCGCCACCAGCTAATGGCTTGCTGCATATAACTCAGGCGGCAACGCACCGTCACGACACTCTGCGCAGATCAAGTCCTCACCAATCTACCATTACTTATTCCAAGCATACCAGGCAACGACCAAAGCTTCGATGTCGACCCCTACCTGCATTACATCTTTGGCGAGGAGAATGAGCAAGAGCTTCATCGTCCGGTGCAGGCACCATGGCCTATCGGCAACGGTATCAGCATGACAGTCCTTGGGCGCACAATCGACATATTACAGAGGAGGTGTCATGAGCAGTTTGCCATCCACCATGAAAAACATCCAGAGCTCCTCAGCGGCATGATCGACAACCCACCCGAAGAGCCGCCGTCACCGGTGCTCATCGAGATCCTGATGCCCCTCAAGGAATGGGCAGAGGACCTCTGTGATTTATTCAAGACACAGGCAGCCTGCGGTTTCATCATTGCCTACGACAGCCGTGTCAAGCTCAATCCTGATGATGTGGTGGCCAGGCTCGATCGCATCCTTGGTGGAGTTGACGTCCTCGACGAAGTAGAACATCACCAACGTGATATCTTGAGCATGCAGGTGATGGACGGGATTTGCTACCAGGCCAGAGACATGGAAATGGAGCGGTTCTGCGGAGATATCATGTGCGCGATTGCACGTTGTCAAGCTCTTCTAGAAGAGGCCCAACAGCCCCAAGAGCCTCCCAACACCAGCAGCTCCATAGGCGGAGGCGGGTCGGGACACTTGGAATGAACGGCCGCAAGGGTGCTATGCTGATCATGGAGTCTAAGAAGACCGTCGTCGGAAGGCCGCCAGCTCGGCCTTTTAGCCTATATTTTACTATAATTGTATGCATATGTAGGTCGTGAGTGTTTTGGGCGATGCTGCATGTGGCATTTTAAATTATCCTGAATATGTAAGACAATTATTAATCGTTTCCATTGTAAATTTGCCTCAACGGCGAGCAGAGCACGCGCAGGGACGATAGAGCGGAGCGCGCCACGACCGCCTCAATGATGAGCAAAACGCGTGGACGGACACGAGCAAAGTGCACCGCAACCGCCTCAACGAGGAGCAGAGCATGCCGCGGCCGCCTCAATGGCGAGCAACCACGTGGTCAACCTTCTGGCACCCCATAGGAGGCGTGATGGCGTATCCATCGGACATGATGGTGATATCTTGACCATGTGTGATGGTGGGCAAACACGTACGCGTACATCCGAGATCACAGGCCCATGTTTCGGGCTTCCGATGTGTGGCATACAGTTGATCCAAAAGAACTGTTTGCGATGATCCAGAACAACAGAAACGGGCTTTGTAGGCCCAGAACCATCAATAAATTTTGACCTTGTTTCTCTTCACATTATAGATTACAATGCAATAAGCAATTGCAAATCTTTTCACACCAATCAAACTAATATGTGTTCACACCGATCAAACTAATATGTGTTCACACTTAGCACCGGGCTATAAAAACTACCCACTCAAAAATTACTTCACAGTTCCTCTCCTCATCACCCACAAAACTGGTATTTCCTGTCAAGTCATTCTGCCATGACCGGCAGGAGGAGTTTTGGGTGGACATATAACCAGGCAGCAAAGACCAAGGCCGCGGAAGCACTAGAGAGGTCCCGCTGCCAAGCGGAAGCCGCAGCAGAGATGTCCCAACGCACCGCAGAGCCCTCGAACGAGCTCTCAAGGGCAGGCGAGGGCTCTCACAAGCGCACTCGCCGCATTGGCGATCACGACGAGCTGGCGTTCATGAAGTCCTTGGCCGGCGATGACGACATTCTCGCTAGCCTCATTAAGCAGTAGGAGCTGGTCGACGACTTGATGAAGCTGCTCGAGATCAGCGATGCCTCGGTTGACAAGGTGACTAGCCTCATCGAGCAACTCATGGGTGACAATGCGAAGCTCCTGAAGGTGCTCGCCGAGAAGGAAGAGGAGGCCGCCGGCTGGAAGATCCTGCATGAGCAGAGCAGTGCCTCGGGGATGACGCTGATAGTGGTCGTCGACGAACTGATGGGTGACTTGAGGAAGCTCCGGATCGAGCGCGAGAAGGAGGTGGAGGAATCCGTGGCTGCTTTCAAGCAAAGTCATGAGGAATTTAAGAAGGAGCTAGAGGATGTTATTGCCCGGCGATCCATCGACGAGTAGAGACATTAGCGACCCAGATCGTTGTCTGCGATTTCCTACTTCTCTTGCCGCATGTGGCATTTAAATTTATCCGGAATATGTAAGACAGCTATTATCTGTGCCATTGTAAATTTTTCATCGTATTATCCGTTGCCATTTTATTTGTTGTCGTATTATCCATTGCCTCATGTGGCATTTTAAATTAGGTCGGAATACAAGTTGAAAGCATGAACAAAGCAAATGCTAACGTTGAGCGAGGCCATGGGATCACAAGAAAACACCCTCCGTCAAGGTGGTTTAATTAACCGCGTGTTATACAGCGGCTCGGCCGCCATTATTGGAGAACTTGTGAGCGAGGCGGGAGGCTGGTGGATGGTGGTCAAAGAGCTCGCTTCCCAATGAGCATGGGCGGCCTTGCTGCTCGCACGTGTCCCGTCGAGCCTGTGAGGTGGTCAGGATGCACGCGTCCCGTGGAGCCTGTGCGGCGGACTACTCGCACGCGTCCCATCGAGCCTGTATGGCAGACTTCTCGCACTCGTCCCGTCTAATCAAATAGCTGCATGCACGCCACCGAGTATGGTTAATTTTTGGCACAAAATACAAAGATGACCAATGAATGAGGACAGAGGTAGTACTATCCCATAAGAAAAGAGGGACGCATGGCCGCACTTAAATGGTTACGGGAACACATGGTTCATATAATAGAACCGTTTGAGATATTAAAGTGTCAGCTATTTGTTTCAAAAGGACTTCGTTGGCTATTAATGTGCGCGCCTTGTCTCAAACTGTACAATTTTTTACCACAACATATATCTGCCATGTCACGAAACCATGCCAAGTTTCATGTTTTTAGGTGAGTTTTTGGTTTACCGGGATTTAAAAACCGAGATTCTCAATGTTTCAGGATGACGAGATGTTTGTAATTCATTCCCATTCCTTCAATGAGACCTAAACATGCACCCATGACACATGTACGATTTCCCACCCATTTTGCTTCACTGGAGCATGTGCTTGTAGTTCAAATTTGAATTATGGACTACATTAAATGCTTAGAAACTTAATTAACATATAAAATGGCCAAACGAACCTTGAACAGTTTCAAATTTTAGCATGGCACTCCTCTTATTCTATGTTGCCTGTAGAAAAAAAGTTCAAGGCGAGAAGAGGCAGCGATTATCGTTTCGCCGACAAGACGGGTATGTTTCCCTACCGGAACCACGAGGGTTGCGAGAAGCTTCGATTTGTAAGAGGCTTGCAATATAGCTTGGCCCAAATTGGACAATTATTTTACCACGACATATATGTGAGTTTTGGATTTATGGGGATTTAAAAACCGAGATTCGCAATGTTTGTTGCCAAGCCAGGACGCCGAGACGGTTGACTTCATTCACATTACTTACAAGGGACCTAAACATACACCCCAAGGACATATGTATGTTTTTTCTAGCCATTTTGGTGCACTGGAGCATGTATTTGTATTTCGGATTTGATTTATGGACATTAAATGCCTAGAAAACTCAATTAATGAATAAAACGGGTCAAACGAACCCTGAATAATTTCAAAGTTCAGCGCGAATCTCCCGTTGTTCCGCGTTGCGTGTAGAAGAAAATACAAGGCTAGAAGAGGGAGAGATTATCGTTTCGCCCACAAGGGGACACGTTTCCCTATTGAAACCATGAGGGTTCTTGCGACAGGCTCCAGTTTGTAAGAGGTTTGTAATATAGCTTGGCCCAAATTGGATAATTATTTTACCATGACATATATGTGCCATGTAGTGATACCATGCCAAGTTTCATGACTTTCTGGTGAGTTTTGGATTTATGGGGATTTAAAAACTGAGATTCGTAATGCTTGTGGCCAACCGAGGATGCCGAGACTGTTGAATTCATTCCCATTCCTTCCATGGGACCTAAACATGCACCCCAAGGACACATGTACATTTTTCTAGCCATTTTGGTGCACTGGAGCATGTATTTGTAGTTTGGATTTGAATTGTGGACATTAAATGCCTTAAAAACTCATTAAATGCCTAAAAACTTAATTAATGAATAAAATAGGCAAACGAACCCTAAATAATTCCAAAGTTCAGTGCACATCTCTCGTTGTTCCGTGTTACGTGTAGAAGAAAATACAAGGCTAGAAGAGGGAGGATTATCGTTTCGCCCACAAGGGGACACGTTTCCCTATCGAAACCACAAGGGTTCTTGCAACAGGCTCTGGTTTGCAAGACGTTTGTAATAAAGCTTGGCCCAGATTGGACAATTTTTTTACCACGACATATATGTGCCATGTCCTGACACGATGTCACCTTTGTTGACTTTCTAGTGAGTTTTGGATTTATGGGCATTTAAAAACCGAGATTCCAAATGTTTGATGACTAGCCAAGACGTCGATACGGTTGTAATTCATTCCAATTCCTGGCATGGGACCTAAACATGCACCCAAGGACACATGTATAATTTTTCTAGCCATTTTGGTGAACTAGAGCATGCATTTGTAGTTCAAATTTGAATTATGGACATTAAATGCCTGGAAACTCAATTATTGTATAAAAAGGCCAAACGAACCATGGATGAGTTTAAATTTCAGCATGGATATCCTGTCGTTCCATGTTGCCCGTAGAAGAAAATACAAGGCGAGAAGAGGCAGCGATTATCGTTTCGCCCACAAGGGGCACACGTTTCCCAATCGGAACCACGAGGCTTCTCTAAGAGAAGCTCCGGTTTGTAAGAGGTTCGTAATAAAGCTTGGCCCAAAGTGGATAATGTTTTTACCATGACTTATATGTGCCATGATGTGACACCATGCCAACTTTCATGACTTTCTGGTGAGTTTTGGATTTATGGGGATTTAAAAACCGAGATTCCAAATGTTTGAGGACGAGCCAGGACGTCGGGGCGGTTGTAATTCATTCCCATTCCTGGCATGGGACCTAAACTTGCACCCAAGGACACATGTATAATTTTTCTAGCCATTTTGGTGAACTGGAGCCTGTATTTGTAGTTCAGATTTGAATCATGGACATTAAATTCCTAGGATACTCAATTACTGTATAAAAAGGACAAACGAACCCTGAATAAGTTTAAGTTTCAGCACATATATCATGTCATTCCATGTTCCCCGCAGAAGAAAATACAAGGCGAAAAGGGGTAGTGATTATCGCTTTGCCCACAAGGGGGGCACGTTTCCCTATCGGAACCACTAGGCTTCTTTGAGAGATGCTCCGGTTGTAAGAGGTTTGTAATAAAACTTGCGCCAAAATGGACAAAAAAATCCTCGACATATATGTGCCATGTCGTGACAACATGCCAATTTTCCCAATTTTCGGGTGAGTTTTGGATTTACGAGGATTTAAAAACCAAGATTCTTCTCACGAAATGTTTTCAAATAGCACACGGTTCACTCATGAAAGTCGTGTGCCCACCAAACCGTGGACGATGCCCCCCTCCCCCTGCTGCGCGCGATCTGAGTCGTGTGTTCTGATTGGCCAGAACCCAAACGCCAAAGATCATATGTCTGCATCGTTGGATGTTCCTAGATCGAATGGCAATTCTCATCCTTTTCGATAGCACATGCAGTATATGGGTAAGCACTGTGCGCATGCGGCGTGCTAGCTCACGCTTCCTTATGTACTAATTTTTCTATATTAATGTTGTTATATATCCAAACAGGCTACTGTTTCCCGCCACTCCTCTCATCGGTAGTTTATTTAGATTGAATTCCACGTCTACGTATGAAAATAAGGACGAACCGTGTGCGATAGACCAGCCAATTAGAAATCTAAAAACGAACTACTCGCCTTGAGCATTGCAAAAATCGGCGGTTCCGCCACTTTTCCTTATTATCATACACACATATTCTTATTGGACCATGCGCGATCTTGGGTAATCCCACCCCGCATCAATTCCTTGACCCAAATTTTAGTAGTCGTCGCACTTCAACAATCGCCCACACTCCTCTAGCACCGACCTTATAGTAAAATTGCAATAGCCAATGCATTTGAACCATCGCCCTCCCTCGTCCACCACCATCTCCACCAACCATTACTAAAATTTTCAGTAGCCGTGGCGTATCCTCAAAAACTTCCCACCTGGCCCCCTCCCCCGTGAACCCTAGCTCGTCAGCGCCGCCGCCAATCCCTCCTGGCCCGCTCGTTTCTACTAGCTTAGATAATAAATTTTAGGTTACCCAGCGATTCCCATATTGTCGCCCCACTCCCCTGAGTTTTTAGATGAGGCATGCGGTGTCTCTCCCCGCCGGATCCACAGTCCCTGCTCCAGAATGTCGTAGCCTAAGATCGACTATGTATCCCGGGGATCCTGACGAGCATTCGGCCAAGAAGAGGTTTATCATGGCCTCTCCAGTGAACGTTGGCAAGGTGGCCACCATTCGCCCCGACCTATCGATCCCAGAGCAACACGTCGCCACGGAAGCCGGCGAAGACATTAACTACGTTGCCATGCCCAAGGCTTCATGTCAATGGTCTAGCGTATTACTGTATCTCGGGAAAGCTGGCTACGACATCAAGCTCGTCGACAGCGACAGCTTCATGCGGGCCATGTTACAGGTTAAGTGGTCCATCCCCGACCCCTCTGGTTCGACCGTCGTTGATCTCTTCGATGGCCCTGCCATTGATCTCCTCTGCCAAGCGGTCAAGGATTTGCGATTCTTGTATGCCATCTAGCCCATTTTGTCATTTCTGAAGGACACGTTCTACAGTGGCGGCTTGGGATCCTAAATTGCCAAGTCAGATCTCATCGACCACGACCACGACCACGAGGAGGGCACCCACAAAGGTTCTTCCAAGTTGAAACAGCCCATCTGTGACATCAGAGAGCGCACCATGGGTATGTGCTCTTCCAACTGGAAGGATCCCGTCCATGACATGTGAGGCAACATCCTATCAGCAAATCTTACCTTTTCTAGCTTGCCAACCCATACCCTTTGTTGTAGTAGCATTTGTCATGCGGTGCTTTAACTGTGTCATGTTTAATTATTTCAGTTATGCAAAAATGTATTGTCCAATAGGGCTATGTGATGTTTAAGTATGAATTGTCCACTTCAGTTTTGCGAATGGCTATATTTAGTTGTTTATCGTGAGTAGATGCCTTGTTTATCTGTATTTGGTTGTTAGGTTGGTTGTAGTGAGCATTTTTCCAGTTATCGAGCAGATGCCTTGTTTATATGTATTTGGTTCTTAGGTTGGTTGAGGTGAGCATTTGTCCAGTTATGAAGCAGATGCCTTGTTTATATGTATTTGGTTGTTAGGTTGGTTGCAGTGAGCATTTGTCTAGTTTTCAAGTAGATGCCTTGTTTATCTGTATTTTCTTGTTAGGTTGGTTGCAGTGAGCATTTGTCTAGTTTTCAAGCATATGTCATGTTTATATGTATTTGCTTGTTAGGTTGGTTGCAGTGAGACTCTGTCTAGTTTTCAATGGCTTTATTTGGTTCCACTTATTCCTGGTGTAGATAACACATGCCCTTTATTTCAGTTTTACACATTTATCCAGTGTGATATTTAAGCCTTACCTATGTTCTATTCATTTTCAACAATACCAGTTTAAATTGCAATATTTGATGGTTGTTAAGCCTGTTGTCGGTAACATTGTGTTCCATTTTATATCTGCTTTAACAGCATGCTGAAACCAACACATTCAAGCTATCATTTGGAGATGATGTTTTTTACATTTGCTATATTTGTTTGATGTTAAGGTTGCTGTACTTATCATGCCTTTCCACTACATATGCATGACAACAATGGGAGTGGCCACCATTTTCCACCGAGGTTAGTTTCATCCCTCGGCTTGTATTCCCCCCGTCGTTCCATAATGTAGTGCATATAGATCCAGTCTTGGACACTTGTTAGCTTCTAATATTGACTTGTTGCTTGTAGGTACATATGCCCTTGGCAAGGATCCACGCATCGACCCTTTTTGCGTATGGGGCAATGAGATATGCATGAACAAGCATCAAGTGAGGAAACTGATAAGGATTATTAGCAAAAAGATATGAATGGTGGCAAGAAAATTATTTGTTTATGCTCTATCCAACACAACAGTAAGATGTAGGATGGTAGCTACAAACTCCGCAGCCTTCTCTTTTTTACTGCCCATAATGAGTTGTTAGACAACACTGTCTGAATCTTTTTCATTCATAGTGGCTCCCGAAGCATATCACTCAAGATTACCTCGTGAAGTACATGATTGGTGGACATGCAATGAAGGTTAAAGTACTTCATCCAGACTAAAATGAGCATCGAAAAGTCCTAATGAAGACAGTGAAGGATGGACGGTCAGCCATCACAAGGGGTTGGCCTAGAGTCGTGTGCGCATTATGCATGGAGGAGGGCACAATATGGGCATTCTGCTTCACCTTCTCCAGCAACCAGAATGTCTTTCGCCTCTCTGTTTACAGTCTTTAGGACAACTGTGACTCATCATTCTTTACTTGGTGCTTCTATAGTTCTTCAGTATATGTACCTGTGCATCGAATTATGGATTCGTTGTTGAACCTATATTTGTAATAAACATGGTTGGATATGAAATAAATGATTGCCTACTTTTAAATTCAAAACATGTTATTTTAAAATTAGGGTTAATTAGGGATTACACTGCACACTGTTTGTGAAAGCGAAACGTCTGTGATAGACATGGAGATCAGACATGTTTCTATGATCCACTATGTGTGAGATTAATCTCTACTGCAGACACGATCAACCAAGAAAAAATGTTTCCGATTAACAACAGCATCGCACACAGTTCTTTCCTATTAAATGTTTGCGATAGTCACCTTATCACACACGCTTTGCAATTATGGACTGTTTCTGATGTTATGCGCATCCCAAACGTTTGGTCATAGAAGAACGCGTGAGATAGGTCGATCATGCAACACAGGTACGACGGATGAATCATGTGGGATGTATTCAAGCTTTGCATACAGTTTTATAGAGACAATTGTGTGCGCTCTTACATCAAATCGCACACAGTCGAGGAAAAGTAAATGTGTGTGATTGTCTACTTCTATAATCGTGAACTATTTGTGATGGGTCACGCATCGTAAATGTAGCACCACAGAATACCGGCTGCTATGGTAATGAAAGCACAAACGAGTATGTGGTACTATATATGCATCAAGGCTCCCTGTCATAGGGTTAACATAGCAGATGTCCTAGTGCAAGGACTTAGTTGTGGAGCCATCACACCGAAGTTAGCTTAAAGGGGTTAATCGGGACAAAGGACACAGAGAGTTTATACTGGTTTGGCCCCTTGCGGTGAAGGTAATAGCATAATCCAGTTTGAGGTGGAATTACGTAGGTTTCGATTACCAGGGAGCGAATACGCTTAACATAGTTTTCGATCTCTTTTTTCTTGTCATAAACTGCCGCCAAGTCGTCCCTCTATATACACAGGTCCCGGTCGGCTCATACAACGTGTACGGCTCGGTGACTAACTATTCCTACCTTACAACACAAGTCATACATACATGGAGGTTTACACCTCCGGGCCTTAAGTCGCCTTTGAGCTTCAGGCCCTTAGCAAGCCTGCTTCATGAACCGCCATCTTCAATATCTTCATGGGCTGTCTTGGTAACCCGCTGATAACCCACAAGTGAAGGGGATCGCAACAGTTTTCGAGGGTAAAGTATTCAACCCAAATTTGTTGATTCGACACAAGGGGAGCCAAAGAATACTCTTAAGTATTAGCAGTTGAGTTGTCAATTCAACCACACCTGTAAACTTAGTATCTGGAGCAAGATAGTTTAGTAGCAAAGTAATATGATAGTGGCGATAGCAGCAATAAAAATAACGATAGTGTTTTTGTAATTTTTGTAATAGTAGCAATGGAAAAGTAAATAAGCAACAAGCAATATAGGTAAAGCTCGTAGGCATTGGATCGGTGACGGGAAATTACGTCGGATGCAATTCATCATGTAGAGGTTATAACCTAGGGTGACATAGAACTAGCTCCAGTTCATCAATGCAATGTAGGCATGTATTCCGAATATAGTCATAGTTCTTATGGAAAAGAACTTGCATGACATCTTTTGTCCTTCCCTCCCGTGGCAGCGGGGTCCTATTGGAAACTAAGGGATATTAAGGCCTCCTTTTAATAGAGTACCGGACCAAAGCATTAACACATAGTGAATACATGAACTCCTCAAACTATGGTCATCACCGGGAGTGGTCCCGATTATTGTCACTTCGGGGTTGCCGGATCATAACACATAGTAGGTGACTATAGACTTGCAAGATAGGATCAAGAACACACATATATTCATGAAAACATAATAGGTTCAGATCTGAAATCATGGCACTCAGGCCCTAGTGACAAGCATTAAGCATAGCAAAGCCATAGCAACATCAATCTCAGAACATAGTGGATACTAGGGATCAAACCCTAACAAAACTAACAAGATTACATGATATATCCCATCCAACCCATCACCGTCCAGCAAGCCTACGATGGAATTACTCACACACGACGGTTAGCATCATGGAATTGGTGATGGAGGAAGGTTGATGATGACGATGGCGACGATCTCCACTCTCCGGAACCCCGAACGGACTCCCGATCAGCCCTCCCAAGAGAGATTAGGGCTTGGCGGCGGCTCCGTCTTGTGAAACGCGATAATTCCTTCTTCCTGATTTTTTCTCCCCGAAAGTGAAGATATAGGACCTGGGGGTACGTCGGTAAGTCATCAGGGGGCCCACGAGGCAGGGGGCGCTCCCTGGGCAGGGGGCGTGCCCCCACCCTCGTGGACAGGCCCTGGGCCCCCTGGTGTGGATCTTCTTGCAGATATTTTTTATATTTTCCAAAATAATTCTCCGTTGATTTTCAGGCGATTCTGAGAACTTTTTATTCTGCACAAAAACAACACCATTGGAGTTCTTCTGAAAACAACGTCAGTCCGGGGTAGTTCCATTCAAATCATGAAAGTTAGACTCCAAAACAAGGGCAAAAGGGTTTGGAAAAGTAGATACGTTGGAGACGTATCAACTCCCCCAAGGTTAAACCTTTGCTTTTCCTCAAGCAATTCAGTTGATAAACTGAAAGTTATAAAGAAAAACTTTGACAAACCCTGTTTGCTCTTGTTGTTGTAAATATGTAAGCTAGCATTCAGGTTTTCAACAAGATCATGAACTAACCATATTCACGATAACTTTCAGGTCTCAAGACTACTCACATCAATGGCATAATCAACTAGCGAGCAATAATAATAAACCTCGGATGACAACACTATCTCAAAACAATCATGATATGATATAACAAGATGGTATCTCGCTAGCCCTTTATGAGACCGCAAAACATAAATGCAGAGCACCTTTAAAGATCAAGGACTGACTAGACATTGTAATTCATGGTAAAAGAAATCCAGTCATGATCATTCTCAATGCAAATTAATAGTAATACATGCAACGACAGAGGTGCTCTCCTACTGGTGCTCTTTGATAAGAGGATGATGACTCTGCATAAAAGTAAATACATAGGCCCTTCGCAGAGGCAAGCATGGATTTGTAGAGGTGCCAGAGCTCGATTTTTAAATAGGGATGAATAACATTTTGAGCGGTATACTTTCATTGTCAACATAACAACCAAGAATCTCGATATCTCCCATGCTACGCACATTATAGGCGGTTCCCAAACAGAATGGTAAAGTTTATACTCCCCCAATCACCAACAAGCACACTCCACGGCTAGCCTGAAACAACAGGTACTATCCAAACCAGCAACAACCCTGGGGGAGTTTTGTTTAATTATTATGATTTTGAGCATGGGACTGGGCATCCCGATTACCAGCCATTTTCTCATGAATGATGAGCGGAGTCCACTCATCCTGAGAATAACCCACCTAGCATGGAAGACATAGACAGCCCTAGTTAATACATGAGCTGTTCGAGCATACAAAACAGAATTTCATTTGAAGGTTTAGAGTTTGGCACATACAAATTTACTTGGAACGACAGGTAAATACCGCATAAAGGAAGGTATGGTGGACTCATATGGAATAACTTTAGGGTTTATGGAAGTGGATGCACAAGCAGTATTCCCGCTTAGTACAGGTGAAGGCTAGAACGAGACTGGGAAGTGAGCAACTAGAGAGCAGCAATGGTCATGAACATGCATTAAAATCAATCAACAAAGAATGCAAGCATGAGTAGGATATGAATCACCATGAACATAAATATCGTGAAGGCTATGTTGATTTGTTTCAACTACATGCGTGAACATGTGGCAAGTCAGGTCACTTAAATCGTTCAAAGGAGGATACCACCCATCATACCACATCGTAACCATTTTAATATCATGTTGGCACGCAAGATAGACCATTATAACTCTCAGCCAATTAAGCATGGCATAAGCAGCTATGATCTCTAATTGTCATTGCAAGCATGTTTCATTCATAACAAGCTGAATCAAGAACGATGAGCTATCATATTTACAAAAACAAAAGAGGTCGAGTTCATATTAGCTTTTCTCATCTCAATTAGTTCATCATATATCATCCTTACTACCTTTCACTCGCACCACCGAATGGTGTGGATAATAATAGTAGTGCACGTGCATTGGACTAAGCTGGAATCTGCACACATTTAATACAAGAGAGAAGACAAGGTAATATGGCTCAAGGTTAAATCAACAATAGAGCATATGAGAGCCACTAAGCATTTCTATGATGGTCTTCTACTCTTAACCCCCAAAGAAAAGAAAAGAAACTATTTACACGAGAAAGCTCACAACAAGCAAAAGAAGAACGGAAAATCTTTTTGGGTTTTTAATTTTTTTAATTACTACTACAAGCAAAGAAAATAAACTAGCTAGAAGCTACAACTAATATTTTTTTTGTTTTTCTGGGTTTTTCTAGCACACAAGAAAAAGATTAAGAAAAAGAAATTGAAACTAAGCATGGATGGTACAGTGAAAGAGTGTGAGCACCGACAACTAGAATAAGTGTGTGAACATGAATGTAAAGTCGGTGAGAAATACGTACTCCCCCAAGCTTAGGCTTTTGGCCTAAGTTGGTCTATGGCCAGTATTGGCCTGAAGAATATCCAAAGTTATAGTTGGGGTCGTACTGAGACGCAGCAGATGCTGCATGCTGAGCTGCAGCTCGAAGGCGGGCTGCCTCCGTCTTGTTATAATAAGCATGTGCCTCCTCCATAGTTATAGTGTATCTCCCTTTTTCCTGAAAGTTAAACAAAGTAGGGGCAGGAAGAACAATAGGGATGGCTTGCTGCCTGTTAAAGATTAGTCGATATTTGATGGTTTGATTATCCCACTCTATAAACCGATGACTAGTCATAGCATGCCAATCTAAATAAGCAGGAGGTAAAGGTTCATCATTCATGTGCACATACACACCAAGAAAGCGGTCTATGTGGGTAGCATAGATCCCACCAAATAAATCTCCATGCAAACCATTATGGTGTAGCCTAGGTGCAATAATGGCTCCCAAGTTATATTGCCTATCACCTAGTACATCACTCCTGAGAACACTAAGATCAGGGACACACATGTGACCAGCCTCATCTTTACCGTTTATGCATCTACCGATAAAGAGAGCAAAGTAATGAATAGCAGGAAAATGAATGCTCCCTATGGTAGCCTCTGTGATTTCCCTGGATTCCCCCACTGTAATACTAGCTAGTAATTCTCTAAATTCAGATTTGCGAGGATCACTCATACTACCCCAATGTGGGAGTTTGCAAGCAACATTAAAATCCTCTAAATCCTTGGTATAAGATTTATCATATAGGACAAACAGTACAGTGTGAGAACTACGTGAAGATAAAAATTTAAACCTTCTCACAAAGCTATCAGTTAAGCCATGGTATTGCAGACACTTATCATGTATGAAGTCCTCGAGGTCAGCGTTGCGCACGTATGCGTAAAATTCATCCTTGATGCCAGCTTGACCCATGAATTCATCTGACGGCCATTCACAAGGCCGCACATCAGCATCCCTTGGTAGTTCATCGTCCGGCTCACGGAACGCGAGCCTCGGTTCTTGCTTCCTTGAAGGACCACCTTGGAAGTTTCTCCTAGACATTTTTTCTGAAATTTTTACTAACTCACACTAAAAGTTAACCAAACTCAATAAGATTGATAGCAACAACTCCTATAAGTGCCTAGAGGCTATATCATGCATTAGAACTACTTGGGACCAAGAAAATTTGACATGCAAACTCAAGAGCAAGGTCACCACAGCAGCATAAATTTGCAACAAATAAAGCACTAGAACAAAAACTAATTGGACCAATGGAGGAGTAACATACCAAGGAACAATCTCCCCAAATAGTTTGGTGAATGGTGCTTTGAGCAAGGAGATCGAAAATGGCAGCAAGATGAGGTAGAACTCGGGTTTGAGCTGGTTGGGGACTTTTTTTGGGAGGAAGTAGAAGAGCATGGGTGTAGGAATAAGTGGAGGGGGACCATGTGGGGCCCACAAGGCAGGGGGCGCGCCCTGGACCCTCGTGGCCACGTGCTGGCTCCCCTCGCTGTGTGTTCAGTGCCATATTTCCTCAAATATTCTAGGAAAAATCATATTTCATTTTCATGGCATTTGGAGAACTTTTATTTTCGAGATATTTTTTTATTGCACGGATAAGTCTAGAGACAGACGGAGGATACTATTTTTCTTTTATTTATCCTAATTAACAGAAAGTAAAAAGAGGGTACAAAAGGTTGTGCTATCTAGATTCACCTATCCCATGTTCATCAAAAGGAATCCATTTTCGAATAACACTAGGTTACCTCGATGGGGATATGTATGTCCCCGACAATAAGAATGTCATATGCATTCTTGATAGTAAGAAGAGAAAACTCAAAACCTCCAATAGTGATAGTTGAAGTTTTTCCAATATAATTAATACGGTGGACCTGAGGTTGTTTCCTCGAAAAGTGTACCGTATGCTCATTACCATTGACATGAAAAGTGACATTGCCTTTGTTGCAATCAATAACAGCCCCTGCAGTATTTAAAAAGGGTCTTCCAAGAATAATAGACATACTATCGTCCTCGGGAATATCAAGTATAACAAAGTCCGTTAGAATAGTAACATTTGCAATTACAACAGGCACATCCTCACAAATACCGACAAATATAGTAGTTGATTTATCAGCCATTTGCAAAGATATTTCAGTAGGTGTCAACTTACTCAAGTCAAGTCTACGATATAAAGAGAGAGGCATCACACTAACACCGGCTCCAAGATCACACAAAGCAGTCTTAACATAGTTTCTCTTAATGGAGCAAGGTATAGTAGGTACTCCTGGATCTCCTAATTTCTTAGGCATTACACCCTCAAAAGTGTAATTGTCAAGCATGGTGGAAATTTCTACTTCAGGTATCTTTCTTTTGTTGGTAATAATATGTCACACCCTGCATTTTGTAACATGTTATTTGTATCTTTAAATCATGAAAAATTGGACCAGCAAATTTTTTTAGCATCAGTTGGCTCTTATTTGGAATTGAGTTTTCTTCATTTGCTTTTTCATGTGCTCATTAAAGTCAACTATGATCTCTTGTAGATTTTATCTCCATACCCAAAACTTCTGCCCAATGATCATGCCAAGTGTTATATAACAGTATAGTATTTTCTTACAAAATTATTTTGGCCAAAAAGTATTTTATAAATTTAGTTTTCCAAAAACCCCTGAATTGAGATTTGCACTGCAAGTACTTGATTTAGGGTGAGAAGATTATTTCAAAAGATTTATTTGAGACCTAGTAGTCATAGGACTCCCAGAAACCACAAAAGTATAATTTTAAAAGTTATTTTCCTATTTATTTAAAAGCCTTTTCTTAAGGCCAGAAATGGTCTTTAATAGGGGAAAATTATTTAACTATTTAAAAAATATTTGCCAAAATTCAGAGAGACTCATAGGACATATATTGTCCATATATAAGAGTTTCAACACTTGGTCATGTTCAAAATAATGGGCTAAACCCTCTAAAACCCTTTCTGGATATTTCAAGCTTTTGAAATATTTACAAAGGAAATTTTCTCCAAAAATTCCAGGGAAATTCTATCATGTAATATATGACATATTTGATGATCTTGCCAAGTCCCATGCCTTGGGAAGCAAGAAAACATCCTCAAACCCCTTCATAACCATTCTGTCCATATTTGAAGTTTGAGCAACTTTACATTGCCAAACTTGTCCAAATGCTCTCAAACTTGGTGCACATGCTAGAATGACCTAATAAGGCATCTAGACAAAATAGCACAAGATTTGGAATAGAGCAACTTGATCAGATCACCTCAAAACCCTTTTTGTTCAAATGCAATTTTGAACAACTTTACATTACCAACTTTTTATCTGGAGCTTCAAACTTTGTGGGCATGATCAATACCCCAAATGATGATGCTACACCAAGTGGTGCATCAAGGGGAGATGATTAGCTTGACTCAATCAAGATGAAACTGTTTCTGTTGATTTCTAGGGTTCACCAAAGTTACATTGGCCAGTTTCTCCAAATGGGCCCAAATTTGGTGAAGCACCCTATTTTCTCATGTCTTTCAACCCTGTCAAGTGCCATGTCAAGTGGAATTCATTTACTTGACCAAACACTGATCAAACACCTTCTGCAGAATTGCTAAAACCCTCAACTTGATCACTTTTTCTTTTCTCCATGGCCTCAACTTCTTACCACATGCTCATTGAGTTACCATCTACCTCCAGTAACTCCCCCAGCACCTCAGCTCCATGATTGAGGGGTGAAAGCCTTGATTTACCTTGCTGTACAGCAGATTTCCACCATTTTACCAGCCCTCTCCCTCTCTCTCAGCATCTCCAGGGCATCCAAGGCCTCAGGCCCTTTCTTTACTCTTCCCTCTACGTGCTGGACACTGTTGGACATGCTGGGTTGGACCAAACCGGCGAGAGCGCGCTGATGCCAGCCATACGCACGCTCTGGAGCGCGCAATAGTACACCTCCGCACGTTGGCTTCGGCCAATCGGCCTTCCCCGACAGCCTCGGGCCTCCCCCTCGCGCCAGTCGAGGCCCCTCGACGTCCGCGACCTCCCCGGCGCTGTCCCCCCTCCTCCTGCGCCCTCCAGTTGCCGTCGTCGCACGCGCGCTGGCCGCCCGCGGCGGCCACACTTCTGCCTCGCACGCGCGCACCCCTCTGACGCTCCCCCGCTCCTCCTCTCACCTCTACTGGACGTGGAGCTCGTCCAGGAACTCCACGGACTCACTCCCCTGGCCTCCCGTGCGCTGTAGCCTCGAGCCGGAGCTCGCCGGCGCACAGGACCACGGGCCTCCGTCGAGCTCCTATAAATAGCCCCTCCTGAGCCTCTCCAGCAGCACCACAAGCCTCACTCCTCTCCACTGATCCCCCCAGCACCTCCAGTTCAACCCCAAAAGGTCCCAGTGCTCGGGATCGACCGGAGCTCCGCCGTGTCGAGCCGCCGGCGATCTCGAGGTACGGGCCTCCCCCGCCTCTCCTTCCACCTGTTTCGGAACCGCCGAGCCACCCTGACTCTTTTCCCCCTGTTTCCCCCTCGGTTTGCAGTCGGAAACGGCCGCAGCAACCACCCTCCGACGAGCTTCCGCCGTCCCACCTCGCCGCCGGTGAACCAGGCCTCCCCGCCGTGCTGCACTACCACCACTGCAACCGCGACACGACGCTGGTCACGTTCCTGCCCTCCGTTGCCGTCGCCGTGGCCGGAATCCTCGCCGATGAGCTCGCCGCCGCCGTGGCCGTGGGGTTAGAGATGACAGGCGGGCCCCGCCTGTCATCCCCTCACCTCTCTCCCTCTCCTCTGTGCCACTGACCCACGGGCCCCGCCCGTCAGGTTTAAAAAACCTGACGTGCGCGCGCTGGCTCCCGTGCGGCTGGGCCAGTCCGACTGGGCCGTGCACTGTGGCCCTCTCTGGCCCAGTGCACAGGACCCCTTTTTCTTTTTTTCTTTTCTGTTAATGTTTAAAAGATTTCTACAGAAAAGAATATTGATCCAAATTAAATAATTCCAACTCCTAAAATCTTGTAATATTCCAACCTATTTAATGGTATTACTTTCATTCAAATCCATAAAACTTTTCTTTACTGTTCAAATTTAAATTCAAATTTGAGCAGTATAACTCCTGTTCTAAAATCAATAGATTCTATTCTGTAACTCCAAAACTCCAACTAAGATTTTTTCCCCATCTTAGAAATCCCTCTAGTATTTTACAAAATTGAGTTCACATTTTTCTGAGCACTTTGATTTTTCTGTTTTGTTTGTATTCTTATTTTCCCATGGTTATTATGCGACGTATAGATCCCGTATTTGACGAAGTTGCTGTGGACGAAGAAGGAGAAGGACTTGAAGACTTTGAAGACCAAGCCAATCCAGGCAAGCAGCCCTTTGACCATGATACACTTGTTCCTCGGAACCCGTTTGTTTCTGATGCATGATATTAGGGTTACGATGGTAACCTAGTTGATTCCACCACATGATGCATGCTTTATTGTTGATCTTGCTATATGCTAGATGACATGCAAATAGTTGGTCATGATGCTTATATGATGCATGTGTGATATGAACCCTCGTAGTTGAAAACTTTGCATGAACCCATCGGGTGCCCCTAATGCCCGAGGGTGATGATGTGTTAGGTCATCACTTGAGAAAGAAGTAATGTGCCGGTAAATCATGTGCATGGTGGAATGATGGATTAGATTTATGTGTGACTACCGTCCCAACCAAACATGTGCAACCACACTACCCCTTATGGGACGGGGCTTTATTGATTACTTAGGTCGATACTAGCATGGTGCCCGCATTACTAGTGACGGGAAGACTTGAGGTCTTTCCCGGGACGGGGTCGTGCTTGGATAGACGACCATGACTGTTTTCACAGGGCACCGGACACACCGTTGGTCCCTTCGGGTACGCGTGACATTGAAATTAGGGCAAGTCCCGTGATCTATTGTTTGTACCCGAGGGCCGTGTACCAACGAGTGGACTCTATGTTAGTGTCGTCTAAGGAAAGGTAATGACCGGGTGCTTACCCCGGGTACTTGAGGTACCGCGGGTCGTGGATGACACGGAAGTTTCCCGGATCTTGTGGGTAAAGTGTGCGACCTCTGCAGAGTGTAAAACTATTCGAATAGCCGTGTCCACGGTCATGGACAGTTGGGTGGTGCTACTTAAACTATGTCCAGAATTTTACTTCATCGGTAATGTTATGTGTGTGATAAGTCAAGGATGGTGACTTGACTTGATGAGTTGAATCATATTCATGTTGATATCGATAACCTGTCTTCGAGGTTACGCGAGGTTAGTGATGCATAAACTTGGTAGTAGAAGTTTGTTCTAGCCTTGCTAGATTGATCATTATTATTCAATTGCACTGTTACTTTGAACCACATCATGGGTTGCTTGCGAGTACATTCAAAGTACTCATTGGCTTGCCACTGGTTATTTAATTGGCCAGGCATGGAAGAGCAAGATTATGAGGAAGAGTTCTTTGGAGACGAACATGCGAACTAGGACGCTATCCCAGTCAGAATGCTTGTAGGGTTAAGGCAGATGGCATGGGTTCTACCCGTTTATCGAAGACTTCCGCTACTTGAGTTATTTGCTATTCAGCCCGTGAGGCTCTATCTATGTAAGACTTGGCCATAATGGCCTTAATTCGTGTAAGACTATTTGTATGGATGTAAGACTCTTGTTATTTCAGCTTCTGTGTGTTCAGTGAGCATTGATCTCTGGGATCACTGTACACGTGCATTCGGTGATCTCGACTTCTAAGTCGGGGTCCCCACAGAGCTGGTATCAGAGCCATCCTGACTGTAGGAAGCCTTAGTTAGCATGGGCGTTAGTTAGTTGAGACCCCTTTTTCAAAAACCTTCTGAACCTCTCTTCTTTTCTAAACCTGAGATTTCATCAGCTTATTAACCCCTCTTATTCCACCTTTGTAGATGGCCACTGTTCCCGAAGAGCACCTGACCACCGGGTTTCCCTTACTTCTCGAGGATAGCCTCCAGGAGTGTCAGATCCACCGAGCACCCATCCTCACCTACCTTGAGCATTGGGTGAGCGATACTGAGGTGGAGTACCATGTGGAAGTGATCGTGAAGGCAAACAATCCTCCCACAAGTTGGTTCTTCGAGGGACCCCAGATGGCAACACTACCACTCGCTGTCGAGGCTGCTGCACTCAAGGCACTAACCCGTCTCCGCGAGCTTCTTCCGGAGATGGCAGCCAAGATGGCAACTCGCTTCTTACCTTACCGGAAGGAAGGTGACGAAGAAAGCAACGCACTAGCCCCTCCACTGAAGGAAGGACTCTCGCTTCGGTTCCAGACCTACTTCAGTCTATGTGCCGACAGCCTCGCACAAGACTTGGCCTCGGAATCATTGAAGCTTCGAGAAGAACTTCACAAGACCAAGACACTTCTTCGTCGAGCTCAAGAGAAGACAAACAGGATCAAGAAGGAAGGAGCACCTTCTGGACAATCTGCTATCGCATATCGAGGCGGAAGGCCCTCCGAGGATGTGTCTTCCAAGGGTGAAGAACCACCTTGGCGACGCTGGATGACGGCAAGGGAATATCGCAAGCTTTTCCCTGCACCACCATCAAAGCACCGTCGTATCCAACTCCTCCACTCCCCCACTCCCTCCAGCGACAAGGGAGCCCAGACAGATGAAGACAAGGAGGAAGACCCAGAAGAGCCGGAATACGCGACCGAGCATTCCGCCGCTTAGGCATTATTCGCTACTCGGATATGCCAGTTGTATCCCCTACGGTAGGATAGGTCGTGTAACCCCTATGCGCAGTCGAGTCCTTGTATGGTTCATATGAAACCATCTAGTGTTTGCTTTTGTTGTGTCTGGATGTATGTCGTATTCTTCCTTCGGGAATGTGTAAACGACTACATCACCCCTTTGGATTTTAATGGATGTGTTTTGGCCTTTCGGCCCTTGCATGATTTGATTTAGTGTTACACCCACCCCCTTACTAGGCACCCATCTATCTTGCTTTCCCTCTTCCGAGTCATGAGACCTTTTACCGCTCCAACAGGATGCCTGTTGTAACTCGTACTGGTACCTCTACCCAGCAGCCCGAAGCCGGAGCATCCTCTCAGCCAGAGGCAGGCCACGACCAAACCAACGACCAAGCTCCACCACCACCTCCTCCAAGCATGGACATGGCTCAGCTTCTCCAAGCTTTCCGAGAGGAACGCCAAGCCAACACTGCAGCTCTCCAGCTGATTGCTCAAGCTGTCACCAACAACCGCCAGCCGGCGGGGAATGGCAATGGACGTTCCACGTTGGCAGAGTTCAAAAAGCATGCACCGCCAACCTTCATCGAGACTGCTGAACCCCTGGATGCAGATGACTGGGTCCGTTCCATTGAGGAAATCCTGGAACTAGTCGGATGCACCGAAGATCGCGAGAAGGTGGCTTATGCAGCCCACTGCCTCGGGGGAACTGCTAGAGCTTGGTGGGATGGATTCAAGGTCATGCATGCTGAGCAAGACATCACTTGGGTTAACTTCAAGGCAGAATTCCGCAAGGCCAACATTCCTTCCGGAATCATGACTATCAAAAAGCGTGAGTTCCGAGCCCTGAAGCAAGGAAGTGGCACTGTCAAGGAGTACATGCAGAAGTTCAGCATTCTGTCAAGGTATGCCCCTGAAGATGTCAGCACTGATGCTGCCAAAAGGGAGCGCTTCATGGAAGGCCTTAATCAGACTCTGCAATACTCGCTTGTCGTGTGCGACTGCCCGTCTTTCCCTGACCTGGTGAACAAGGCACTTATGCTTGAAGACAAGCGGCATGCTTTGGAAGACACTCGCAAGCGCAAATTGGTCAGTAAGGGAAGTTCCAGCAACCAGAAGCCTCATCTGTGGCAGTCAGCCCCGGCCAAGCCAACCTATCAGCAACCAAGAGCTCCTGCACCTCGTGCCAATCCTCAGCCTCAGCAGTATGCCAGCCCCAGGCCAGCCTTCAACCCCAATACCAGTGGTGGCAACAAGATCAATCCAAACCAAGTCACTTGCTTTGGATGTGGTCAGCCCGGACACATCTCAAGGGTGTGCCCCAACAAGAAGCCTGATGCCCCGCGCCCCAATGCCCAGAACCAGGGACAAGGCCGTGGAATGCCACCAAGGAACCCAGCTCCTCGCAATCCACCGAATTATGGGAAGGGGCGTGTGAATCACGTCACTGCTAAAGAAGCCCAGGAAGACCCGGACGTCGTGCTGGGTACGTTCCTTGTCAACTCAGCACCTGCAACTGTCTTGTTTGATTCTGGAGCAACGCATTCATTTGTCACTCAAAGATTTGCATTAAAAAGTGGCATGACCCCTACACCCCTGAATAACCCTATGGTGGTACAAACCCCCGGAGCCGAGATGAGAGCCAAGATAGGCTGTAAAGGAGTCAGTATTACCATTAACGGTGTAGATTTCCTAGCAGGCCTTATCATCCTGAGATCGCAAGGCTTGGATGTGATCTTAGGGATGGATTGGCTCAGTAAGCACCAAGGCTTGTTAGACTGTGCCAATCGGACAGCCACTGTGACCAATGACCAGGGAGTCGAAGTCAAGTTTGCCCCCAACTCCTCTTCCGCTCAAGCCGCTAAAGTCAACTGTCTGTCTGAAGTTGGGCTAGATCAAGTACCGGTGGTATGTGAGTATCCTGATGTCTTTCCGGATGAACTACCGGGAATGCCCCCTGACCGTGACATTGAGTTCATCATCGAGCTCGTGCCCGGAGCAGGACCCATCTATAAGAAGCCTTATAGAATGGGGACGGAAGAATTAGCCGAGTTGAAGAAGCAGCTAGAAGAGCAGCTAAGGAAGGGATTTATTCGCCCAAGTGCCTCCCCTTGGGGATCTCCTGTTCTGTTTGTGGCAAAGAGGGACGGTACCATCTGCTTATGCATTGACTATCGTTCCCTCAATGAAGTTACAATCAAGAACAAGTACCCACTTCCCAAGATCGAAGATCTGTTTGATCAACTCAGCGGAGCCAAGGTATTCTCCAAGATCGACCTCAGATCTGGGTATTACCAGCTGAAGATCAGACCCCAAGATATTCCGAAGATGGCATTCGTAACCAGATATGGCCTGTACGAGTGCACGGTCATGTCTTTTGGGTTAACCAATACCCCAGCTTACTTCATGTATCTCATGAATAAAGTCTTCATGGAATATTTGGACAAGCTCGTTGTTGTCTTCATTGATGACATTCTTGTGTTCTCGAAGTCGGAGGAAGAGCATGAGCAGCACCTGAGGATGGTCCTAGACAAGCTTAGTGAGCACCAACTGTACGCCAAATTCAGCATGAGTTCTCGCTGCATAAAGTTGGATTCTTAGGTCATGTCTTGACCGAGGAAGGATTATCTGTTGATCCTGCAAAAATCGAAGCTGTGACCCAATGGCAATCTCCAACGACCGTCAAGGAAGTCAGAAGCTTCCTCGGACTAGCGGGCTATTACCGCAAGTTCGTGGAAGGATTCTCTAGCATTGCACGACCAATGACTCAGCTCCTCAAAAAGGACAAGAAGTTCGAGTGGACGCCAAAATGCGAAGAGAGCTTCCAAGAGCTCAAGAAGAGATTAACCACCGCCCCAGTTCTGGCAACACCGGATATTCACAAGGAGTTCGTGATATATTGTGATGCCTCTCGAACCGGATTGGGAAGCGTTCTGATGCAAGAAGGCCGCGTCATAGCATACCTCTCCAGGCAGCTACGACCCCATGAGGAGAACTACGCTACTCACGATCTTGAGCTAGCGGCAGTAGTTCATGCCTTGAAGACATGGCGGCACTACCTCCTAGGGAAACGGTGTGAGATTTACACAGACCACAAAAGTCTGAAGTATATTTTCACCCAAAAGGAATTGAACATGAGGCAGCGGAGATGGTTGGAACTCATCAAAGATTATGACCTCAGTGTTCAGTATCACCCTGGGAAGGCTAACGTGGTGGCCGATGCCTTAAGCAGGAAGGCTTGCTCTTTGAATGCCATTATTCGAGAAAGGCAGCCAGCCTTGTTTAAGGAGATCCAACAATTCAGTTTGGAATTGGTCACCCCTGTATTTCTGGATCATTTGGAAGTCAGACCAACCCTGATGGACGACGTCAAGAAGGCTCAAGATGGACACACAAGCATTGAAGGTATCAAGAAGAAGATGAAGCTGGGCAAGGCCCCAGGATTCTCCGAAGACGAGCACGGGATTGTTTGGTACAAAGGTTGCCTCTGCGTACCAAACATAACCGAGTTGAAGACGCTGATTTTGCAAGAACCCCACGACACTCCGTATTCCATCCACCCCGGAGGAACCAAGATGTACCAAGACTTGAAGGCACGATTCTGGTGGCATGGTATGAAGAGAGAGATTGCAACCTATGTTGCAAAGTGCGATGTGTGCCAAAGGGTCAAGGTTGAATATCAGCGACCTGCTGGATTGCTTCAACCACTCAAGGTTCATGAGTGGAAGTGGGATAAAGTCGGAATGGACTTCATCACTGGACTACCAAGGTCGAGTAGAGGACATGACTCCATCTGGGTCATAGTCGATCATTTGACCAAGGTGGCCCACTTCATTCCTGTCAAGACCACTTATGATGGCAACCGGCTGGCAGCTCTCTACATCGACCGAATCGTAAGTCTTCACGGTGTTCCCAAGGAGATTGTGTCAGATCGAGGAACCCAGTTCACCTCAAGGTTCTGGAAGAAGTTCCAAGAAGCCCTGGGAACCAAGTTGTCTTTCAGCACAGCTTTCCACCCACAGACCGGAGGTCAAACTGAGCGAGTCAACCAGATCCTCGAAGTTATGCTCCGAGCCTGTGTCCTGGCATATGGAGCCAAGTGGGAAGACTGTCTCCCTTTTGCCGAGTTCTCCTATAACAACAGTTACCAGTCAAGCCTTCAGATGGCACCATTTGAGATGTTGTACGGGCGCAGATGTCGCACACCCCTCAATTGGTCGGAGACTGGAGAAGGACTAGTCTTTGGACCGGATAATCTCCGCGCAGCAGAAGAGCAAGTCCAACTAGTCAGAGAGCGATTAAAGGCAGCCAAGTCAAGGCAGAAGAGTTATGCTGACACTCACCGTCGGAACATGAGTTTCCATGTCGGGGACCATGTGTACCTGCGGGTGACTCCTCTAAAGGGAACCAAGCGTTTCCATGTCAAGGGGAAGCTCGCACCAAGGTTCATTGGACCCTTTGAGATCACTGCACGACGAGGAGAAGTGGCTTATCAGTTGGAACTACCACCTGAACTATCCGATGTGCACAATGTATTCCATGTGTCACAACTCCGGAAATGTCTCCAAGTTCCAGACAAGCCCAATCTCTACAAGGATGTGGATCACCAAGCCATTGATCTGCAACCTGATTTGACCTACCGCGAGAAGCCCATTCGCATTCTGGACGAAGCAGAACGACGTACGCGAAGCCGTACCATCAAGTACTTCAAGGTCTAGTGGAGCAACCACACCGAAGCAGAAGCAACCTGGGAACGAGAAGACTATCTTAGATCCGAGTTTCCCGACCTCTTTTAAGCCCTAGTTTAGGAATCTCGGGGACGAGATTCTTGTAAGGGGGGTAGGTCTGTCACACCCTGCATTTTGTAGCATGTTATTTGTATCTTTAAATCATGAAAAATTGGACCAGCAAAATTTTTTAGCATCATTTGGCTCTTATTTGGAATTGAGTTTTCTTCATTTGCTTTTTCATGTGCTCATTAAAGTCAACTATGATCTCTTGTAGATTTTATCTCCATACCCAAAACTTCTGCCCAATGATCATGCCAAGTGTTATATAACAGTATAGTATTTTCTTACAAAATTATTTTGGCCAAAAAGTATTTTATAAATTTAGTTTTCCAAAAACCCCTGAATTGAGATTTGCACTGCAAGTACTTGATTTAGGGTGAGAAGATTATTTCAAAAGATTTATTTGAGACCTAGTAGTCATAGGACTCCCAGAAACCACAAAAGTATAATTTTAAAAGTTATTTTCCTATTTTATTTAAAAGCCTTTTCTTAAGGCCAGAAATGGTCTTTAATAGGGGAAAATTATTTAACTATTTCAAACATATTTGCCAAAATTCAGAGAGACTCATAGGACATATATATTCCATATATAAGAGTTTCAACACTTGGTCATGTTCAAAATAATGGGCTAAACCCTCTAAAACCCTTTCTGGATATTTCAAGCTTTTGAAATATTTACAAAGGAAATTTTCTCCAAAAATTCCAGGGAAATTCTATCATGTCATATATGACATATTTGATGATCTTGCCAAGTCCCATGCCTTGGGAAGCAAGAAAACATCCTCAAACCCCTTCATAACCATTCTGTCCATATGTGAAGTTTGAGCAACTTTACATTGCCAAACTTGTCCAAATGCTCTCAAACTTGGTGCACATGCTAGAATGACCTAATAAGGCATATACACCAAATGGCACAAGATTTGGAATAGAGCAACTTGATCCGATCACCTCAAAACCCTTTCTGTTCAAATGCAAATTTGAACAACTTTACATTACCAACTTTTTATCTGGAGCTTCAAACTTTGTGGGCATGATCAATACCCCAAATGATGATGCTACACCAAGTGGTGCATCAAGGGGAGATGATTAGCTTGACTCAATCAAGATGAAACTGTTTCTGTTGATTTCTAGGGTTCACCAAAGTTACATTGGCCAGTTTCTCCAAATGGGCCCAAATTTGGTGAAGCACCCTATTTTCTCATGTCTTTCAACCCTGTAAAGTGCCATGTCAAGTGGAATTCATTTACTTGACCAAACACTGATCAAACACCTTCTGCAGAATTGCTAAAACCCTCAACTTGATCACTTTTTCTTTTCTCCATGGCCTCAACTTCTTACCACATGCTCATTGAGTTACCAGATACCTCCAGTAACTCCCCCAGCACCTCAGCTCCATGATTGAGGGGTGAAAGCCTTGATTTACCTTGCTGTACAGCAGATTTCCACCATTTTACCAGCCCTCTCCCTCTCTCTCAGCATCTCCAGGGCATCCAAGGCCTCAGGCCCTTTCTTTACTCTTCCCTCTACGTGTTGCACACTGTTGGACACGCTGGCTTGGACCAAACCGGCGAGAGCGCGCTGATGCCAGCCATACGCACGCTCTGGAGCGCGCAACAGTACACCTCCGCACGCTGGCTTCGGCCAATCGGCCTTCCCCGACAGCCTCGGTCCTCCCCCTCGCGCCAATCGAGGCCCCTCGACATCCGCGACCTCCCCGGCGCTGTCTCCCCTCCTCCTGCGCCCTCCAGTGGCTGTCGTCGCACGCGCGCTGGCCGCCCGCGGCGGCCACTCTTCTGCCTCGCACGCACGCACCCCTCTGACGCTCCCCCGCTCCTCCTCTCACCTCTACTGGACGTGGAGCTCGTCCAGGAACTCCACGGACTCACTCCCCTAGCCTCCCGTGCGCTGTAGCCTCGAGCCGGAGCTCGCCGGCGCACTGGACCACGGGCCTCCATCGAGCTCCTATAAATAGCCCCTCCCGAGCCTCTCCAGCAGCACCACAAGCCTCACTCCTCTCCACTGATCCCCCCAGCACCTCCAGTTCAACCCCAAAAGGTCCCAGTGCTCGGGATCGACCGGAGCTCCGCCGCGTCGGGCCGCCGGCGATCTCGAGGTACGGGCCTCCCCCGCCTCTCCTTCCACCTGTTTTGGAACCGCCGAGCCACCCTGACTCTTTTCCCCCTGTTTCCCCCTCCGTTTGGAGTCGGAAACGGCCGCAGCAACCACCCTCCGACGAGCTTCCGCCGTCCCACCTCGCCGCCGGTGAACCAGGCCTCCCCGCCGTGCTGCACTACCACCACTGCAACCGCGACACGACGCTGGTCACGTTCCTGCCCTCCGTTGCCGTCGCCGTGGCCGGAATCCTCGCCGGTGAGCTCGCCGCCGCCGTGGCCGTGGGGTTAGAGATGACAGGCGAGCCCCGCCTGTCATCCCCTCACCTCTCTCCCTCTCCTCTGTGCCACTGACCCACGGGCCCCGCCCGTCAGGTTTAAAAAACCTGACGTAAGCGCGCTGGCTCCCGTGCGGCTGGGCCAGTCCGACGGGGCCGTGCACTGTGGCCCTCTCTGGCCCAGTGCACAGGACCCCTTTTTCTTTTTTCTTTTCTGTTAATGTTTAAAACATTTCTACAGAAAAGAATATTGATCCAAATTAAATAATTCCAACTCCTAAAATCTTGTAATATTCCAACCTATTTAATGGTATTACTTTCATTCAAATCCATAAAACTTTTCTGTACTGTTCAAATTTAAATTCAAATTTGAGCAGTATAACTCCTGTTCTAAAATCAATAGATTCTATTCTGTAACTCCAAAACTCCAACTAAGATTTTTCCCCATCTTAGAAATCCCTCTAGTATTTTACAAAATTGAGTTGACATTTTTCTGAGCACTTTGATTTTTCTGTTTTGTTTGTATTCTTATTTTCCCGTGGTTGTTATGCGACGTATAGATCCCGTATTTGACGAAGTTGCTGTGGAAGAAGAAGGAGAAGGACTTGAAGACTTTGAAGACCAAGCCAATCCAGGCAAGCAACCCTTTGACCATGATACACTTGTTCCTCGGAACCCGTTTGTTTTCGATGCATGATATTAGGGTTACGATGGTAACCTAGTTAATTCCACCACATGATGCATGCTTTATTGTTGATCTTGCTATATGCTAGATGACATGCAAATAGTTGGTCATGATGCTTATATGATGCATGTGTGATATGAACCCTCGTAGTTGAAAACTTTGCATGAACCCATCGGGTGCCCCTAATGCCCGAGGGTGATGATGTGTTAGGTCATCACTTGAGAAAGAAGTAATGTGTCGGTAAATCATGTGCATGGTGGAATGATGGATTAGATTTATGTGTGACTACCGTCCCAACCAAACATGTGCAACCACACTACCCCTTATGGGACGGGGCTTTATTGATTACTTAGGTCGATACTAGCATGGTGCCCGCATTACTAGTGACGGGAAGACTTGAGGTCTTTCCCGTGACGGGGTCGTGCTTGGATAGACGACCATGACTGGTTTCATAGGGCACCGGACACACCGTTGGTCCCTTCGGGTACGCGTGACATTGAAATTAGGGCAAGTCCCGTGATCTATTGTTTGTACCCGAGGGCCGTGTACCAACGAGTGGACTCTATGTTAGTGTCGTCTAAGGAAAGGTAATGACCGGGTGCTTACCCCGGGTACTTAAGGTACCGCGGGTCGTGGATGACACGGAAGTTTCCCGGATCTTGTGGGTAAAGTGCGCGACCTCTGCAGAGTGTAAAACTATTCGAATAGTCGTGTCCACGGTCATGGACAGTTGGGTGGTGCTACTTAAACTATGTCCAGAATTTTACTTCATCGGTAATGTTATGTGTGTGATAAGTCAAGGATGGTGACTTGACTTGATGAGTTGAATCATATTCATGTTGATATCGATAACCTGTCTTCGAGGTTACGCGAGGTTAGTGATGCATAAACTTGGTAGTAGAAGTTTGTTCTAGCCTTGCTAGATTGATCATTATTATTCAATTGCACTGTTACTTTAAACCACATCACGGGTTGCTTGCGAGTACATTCAAAGTACTCATTGGCTTGCCACTGGTTATTTAATTGGCCAGGCATGGAAGAGCAAGATTATGAGGAAGAGTTCTTTGGAGACGAACATGCGAACTAGGACGCTATCCCAGTCAGAATGCCTGTAGGCTTAAGGCAGATGGCATGGGTTCTACCCGTTTATCGAAGACTTCCGCTACTTGAGTTATTTGCTATTCAGCCCGTGAGGCTCTATCTATGTAAGACTTGGCCATAATGGCCTTAATTCGTGTAAGACTATTTGTATGGATGTAAGACTCTTGTTATTTCAGCTTCTGTGTGTTCAGTGAGCATTGATCTCTGGGATCACTGTACACGTGCATTCGGTGATCTCGACTTCTAAGTCGGGGTCCCCATAATATCTTTCATATAATTACCATAAGGATTTGTTTTAAGCACATCAGTCAAACGCATACGCAAAAAGATAGGTCTAATCATTTCAGCAAAGCGTTCAAAATCCTCATCATCCTTTTTCTTGGATGGTTTCAGAGGAAAAGGCATGGGTTTCTGAACCCATGGTTCTATTTCCCTACCGTGCTTTCTAGCAACAAAGTCTCTCTTATCATAACGTTGATTCTTTGAGTGTGGGTTATCAAGATCAACAGCAGGTTCAATCTCTACATCATTATCATTCCTAGGTTGAGCATCAACATGAACATCATCATTAAAATTATCACTAGGTTCATGTTCATTACCAGATTGTGTCTCAGCATCAAAAATAGATATATCATTGGGTTTCTTAGGTGTGTCAACTACAGGTTCACTATGAGCATGCAAAGTCCTATCATTTTTCTTTTTCTTCTTCTTAGAAGAACTAGGTGCATCTAAATTAGCTCTCTGAGAATCTTGCTCAATTCTCTTAGGGTGGCCTTCAGGATATAGAGGTTCCTGAGTCGTTTTACCACCTCTAGTTGCAACTCTAAAAGCATAGTCATTATTCTTACTATTTAATTCATTGAGCAAATCGTTCTGAGCCTTAAGTACTTGTTCTACTTGAGTGGTGACCATAGAAGCATGTATACTAATGAGTTTCAGCTCACCTTTAGCTCTAGACAGATAATCACTCACGCGTTCAATCATATAAGCATTGTGTTGTAATTGTCTAACAACATAAGCATTGAAGTTTTCTTGTTTCACAATGAAATTGTCAAACTCATCTAAGCATTGGCTAGTAGACTTATAATCAGGAATATCACCTTGATCAAATCTATAAAGAGAATTTACCTTTACTACCTGTGTCGGGTTATCAAGACCATGTATTTATTCAATAGGTGGTAAATTCTTAACATCTTCAGCTTTAATACCTTTTTCTTTCATAGATTTCTTTGCCTCTTGCATATCTTCAGGACTGATAAATAGAACACCTCTTTTCTTTGGAGTTGGCTTAGGGGCTGGTTCAGGAAGTGTCCAATTATTTTCATTGGTTAGCATATTATTCAATAGTAATTCAGCTTGTTCAACTGTCCTTTCCCTGAAAACATAACCAGCACAACTATCCAGGTGGTCTATGGAAGCATCGGTTAGTCCATTATAAAAGACATCAAGTATATCATGCATCTCAAGAGGATGATCAGGCAAAGCATTAAGTAACTGCAGAAGCCTCCCCCAAGCTTGTGGGAGACTCTCTTCTTCAGTTTGAGCAAAGTTATATATTTCCCGTAAGGCAGCTTGTTTCTTCTGAGCGGGAAAATATTTAGCAGAAAAGTAATACATCATATTCTGGGGACTACGCACACAACCAGGATCAAGAGAATTAAACCAGGTCTTAGCATCACCCTTTAACGAGGACTGAAATAGCTTAAGGATATAGTAGTAACGAATCTTTTCATCGTTAGTAAATAGGGTGGCTATATCATTCAACTTAGTAAGATGTGCCACGACAGTTTCAGACTCATAGCCATGGAAAGGATCAGATTCAACCAAAGTAATTAACTCAGGATCAACAGAGAATTCATAATCCTTATCACTAACATAGATAGGTGAAGTAGCAAAAGCAGGGTCATGTTTCATTCTAGCATTCAAGGACTTTTCTTTCAGCTTAGCTAATAACTCTTAAGATCATATCTATCATTGCAAGCAAGAAAGTCTCTTGCACTTTCTTCATCCATAACATAACCCTCAGGCACAACAGGCAATTCATACCTATTGGGAGTAGTTTCATCATCACTTTCATAAATATCATCAGTTTCAACATTTGCACTCTCCCTAACCTTAGCAATTTGTTCATCTAGAAATTCACCTACTTGGACAGTATTAGGCATAGAGATAGTTTCATCACACATAGCAGAAGTAGCATCATCAAGAACATACGACATATCAGATTCAATAGCAGGAGTAGGTGTCGCAAGTTTACTCATAAGAGAAGGAGAATCAAGTGCAGAGCTAGATGGCAGTTCCTTACCTCCCCTTTTAGTTGAGGGTAAGATCTTCGTTTTTGAGTCCTTCAAATTCATCATAGTGATCAGCAGCTATAAATCCCAAGTGACTTAAAGAATAGAGCTATGCTCCCCGGCAACGGCGCCAGAAAATAGTCTTGATAACCCACAACTGTAGGGGATCGCAACAGTTTTAGAGGGTAATGTATTCAACCCAATTTGTTGATTCGACACAAGGTGAGCCAAAGAATACTCTGAAGTATTAGCAGCTTAGTTGTCAATTCAACCACACCTGGAAAGTTAGTATCTGCAGCAAGATAGTTTAGTAGCAAAGTAATATGATAGTGGCGGTAGCAGTAATAAAAATAACGATAGTGTTTTTGTAATTTTTGTAATAGTAGCAATGGAAAAGTAAATAAGCAACAAGCAATATAGGTAAAGCTCGCAGGCATTGGATTGGTGATGGGAAATTACGACGGATGCAATTCATCATGTAGTAGTTATAACCTAGGGTGACACAGAACTAGCTCCAGTTCATCAATGCAATGTAGGCATGTATTCCGAATATAGTCATACGTGCTTATGGAAAAGAACTTGCATGACATCTTGTGTCCTACCCTCCCGTGGTAGCGGGGTCCTATTGGAAACTAAGGTATATTAAGGCCTCCTTTTAATAGAGTACCGGACCAAAGCATTAACACATAGTGAATACATGAACTCCTCAAACTATGGTCATCACCGGGAGTGGTCCGGATTATTGTCACTTCGGGGTTGCCAGATCATGACACATAGTAGGTGACTATGGACTTGCAAGATAGGATCAAGAACACACATATATTCATGAAAACATAATAGGTTCAGATTTGAAATCATGGCACTCGGGCCCTAGTGACAAGCATTAAGCATAGCAAAGTCATAGCAACATCAATCTCAGAACATAGTCGATACTAGGGATCAAACCCTAACAAAACTAACTCGATTACATGATAGATCCCATCCAACCCATCACCATCCAGCAAGCCTACGATGGAATTACTCACACACGGCGGTGAGCATCATGGAATTGGTGATGGAGGAAGGTTGATGATGACGATGGCGACGATCTGCACTCTCCGGAGCCCCGAACGGACTCCAGATCAGCCCTCCCGAGAGAGATTAGGGCTTGGCGGTGGCTCCGTCTCGTGAAATGTCATAATTCCTTCTCCCTGATTTTTTTCTCCCCGAAAGTGAAGATATAGGACCTGGGGGTACGTCGGTAAGTCACCAGGGGGCCCACGAGGCAGGGGGCGCGCCCTGGGCAGGGGGCGCGCTCCCTACCCTCGTGGACAGGCCCTGGGCCCCCTTGTGTGGATCTTCTTGCAGATATTTTTTATATTTTCCAAAATAATTCTCCGTTGATTTTCAGGCGATTTCGAGAACTTTTTATTCTGCACAAAAACAACACCATGGCAGTACTGCTGAAAACAACGTAAGTCCGGGTTAGTTCCATTCAAATCATGCAAGTTAGAGTCCAAAACAAGGGCAGAAGGGTTTGGAAAAGTAGATACGTTGGAGACGTATCACCCGCCATCGGCCGAACCCGGCCACTCCTGGCCAGGTTATACCTAATAGTTATATCCCCAACATTAGGCCCTAGGTTTATTTGAACTTGTTCGTATCAATCTTCAATACTCAGAAAAATCCTTCTTCATTCTCTCTTTGCGAAGCACTGTAACCCGCCATGACGTAATCTCCTAAGATTGTGGTAACCCGCCATGACGTCACCTGTCATTAATATTATAAAACACTCAAATCCTTAATATATCTTCTCTTTTATGATCCTCCGACAATCGAGGCGTCTATGTCATTATACATCCATTTTTTGGCTTCCTTGATTCCCGCGCATGACACTTATCCATTCGTCGTTATAAATAAGGCCAGGGGTCCCTTTTCACTTTCCCCCTCGCCTCATCATCTCTGTCTTCCACCTCGCGTCACTTCAGCACCCGAGCTTCGCCACCATCGTCGATCTTCACCACTGCTTCAACAACGGCCGCTGCATCGACCTGAACCGACCAGAGTTCGTCTGCGCGCCTCCGCTGTTCAACAACACAGGTGAGTTTTCCTCCTTCCTTTTCTCGTAGATCCCATTAGGGTTTTGACGAGTTCGTCTAAGTTCATCTTGGTCGTTCCTTATCTTCACTGCATCCTGTGATTTCGATCCAACCTTTGTACCCTTCCTCCGTGAAAATAATCGTAGTATTCCTTTTAGATATTAGAAACATCTCCATTGTATAATAAATCCAACCAGGACACATGAACTGCTCAAGCACTGCTATTTTAGGTCTAAATATTTTCCGTTTATCTGACGCGTCGTAGATCCAAAATCATAGCATCAATCTGTGAAATCTGTTTTTCTAATACTTAGCAATTTTCCCTTCTCAGATCTGTACTTCAATGACTGTGTGGGTGGCTTAACTTAGAAATAGTAACCCGCCAGGTACCATTAGTCCCCTCTTAAGCCGCCGTTAGCTCATCTTGAATCTCCATTGCATGCTTCATTATTGTTTGCTTTTGAAACCTTTTAACTGGCTTAACTAGATACTCTTAAACCGATATAATCTTTCTTTCAGATCATTGACAAAATGGCCAAGACATACTCTGCTTGCAACTGGGTCAAATCCCAGGTCACTAAAACATACCTGAATAATTTCATGACCATTGGCGCCTTAGCTAAGAAAACAGATATCCACTTGAGGGTCCCCGGCGAAGAATGTCCTCCTAAACCCCAAGATGGAGAGGTGATTGTTTTTACTGACCACTTACAGCGAGGGTTTAGCCCTCCCGGCTCAAAAAATTCCGCGACGTGCTCCATTTTCTCCAGCTTCACCCCCAAGACATCGGACCCAATTATGTATCCAATATATGCAACTTTCAAGTGTTTTGTGAAGCTTACCTTCAAGAGAGCCCATGGTTGATTTATTCAAAGAATTTTACTATTTATACCGTCAGAGAGAGTTTGTTGATGGACCCCACACCGAACTTGGTGGGGTGACTATTCAAAAGAGGAAAGAAGTTAGTTTTCCTTATGCTAAGCCTCATAGTCACCCCAAATACTGGAACCAGACTTGATTTTACTGTCAAGACACATCACTAGCTGATGAAAATCCTCTACCGAGTTACCGTGATCACAGACTTAGCAGCACACATCCACTCCCTGGACGGCTTAGCGCAAAGGAACGTGCCAAGTATGCACCAACATTTTCAAAGCTCCGAGCCTTTATGGCCAACGGCTTAACCGGCGTTGACCTTGTTCGATGCTGGGTGCCTTGGAGTATCTTGCCATTAAGTCGCCATCCCAGCTTAATGTGCGAATATACTGGTGATCTAAAAGATCCCCAGCGCCACTGTGACGTTCAACTGTCGGATGCGGAAATTACTGCGTCTACAAAGAAATTACTGAATGAACCCTTAGTAGAATGTAGCAAAACATGACTTGGTCCTTTCAGCGCTTTGAACAAACTGCCAGCTATAAGTGTTGCATATCCTTCGCTCAATCGTATTTCGATTAATTATTGCCCACTCCTGAATTTTTTTACATTACTAGGGCGATTCTTCCTTTTGGAAAAAGAAACCGCAAGATAAGCAGGTCAAACCTGTCGGCATTCTGGGAATGGGGGTACCCAGACTTGCATGCCTGCGGCCCAGGGCGTGGCTCATGAGGCGGCCTGGTACGGCCCAACCTCTTCAGCAACCACTCAAGACCCTCGCGAGGGGCCAAGTCTCACGAGGGGGACGACGCAAGACATCCCTAATGACCCACAAGTGTAGGGGATCTATCGTAGTCCTTTCGATAAGTAAGAGTGTCGAACCCAACGAGGAGCAGAAGGAAATGATAGGCAGTTTTCAGTAAGGTATTTTCTGCAAGCACTGAAATTATAGGTAATTAATAGTATTGTGATAAGGTAATTCATAGCAAGTGACCAACGGTAAAAGTAAATAAGGTGCAGCAAGGTGGCCCAATCCTTTTTGTAGCAAAGGACAAGCCTGAACAAACTCTTATATAAAGGAAAGCGCTCCCGAGGACACATGGGAATTATCGTCAAGCTAGTTTACATCACGATCATCTGATTCGTGTTCGGTACTCATAATTTGGTATGTGGGTGGACCGGTGCTTGGGTGCTGCCCTTACTTGGACAAGCCTCCCACTTATGATTAACCTCTAATGCAAGCATCCGCAACTACCAAAGAAGTATTAAGGTAAACCTAACCATAGCCTGAAACATATGGATCCAAATTAGCCCCTTACGAAGCAACGCATAAACTAGGGTTTAAGCTTCTGTCACTCTAGCAACCCATCATCTACTTATTACTTCCCAATGCCTTCCTCTAGGCCCAAATAATGGTGAAGTGTCATGTAGTCAACGTTCACATGACACCACTAGAGGAGCGACAACATACATCTCATCAAAATATCGAACGAAGACCAAAATCACATGACTACTAATAGCAAGACTTCTCCCATGTCCTCGGAAACCAAAGTAACTACTCACAAGACATAATATTGTTCATGATCAGAGGGGTATTAATATGCATAATGGATCTGAACATATGATCTTCCACCAAATAAACCAACTAGCATCAACTACAAGGAGTAATCAACACTACTAGCAACCCTCAGGTACCAATCTGAGGTTTGGGTACAAAGATTGGATACAAGAGATGAACTAGGGTTTGAGAGGAGATGGTGCTGGTGAAGATGTTGATGAAGATAGCCCTCCCCAAGATGGGAGAGCTGTTGGTGATGACGACGGTGACGATTTCCCCCTCCCGGAGGGAAGTATCCCCGACAGAACAGCTCTGTCGGGGCCCTAGATTGGTTTCCGCCTCGGTACCGCCTCGAGACGGCGGTGTCTGGTCCCGGAAGCCTCCTTCTGATTTTTTTTCCAGGTCAAAACACCTCATATAGGAGAAGATGGGCATCGGGGGCCTTCCGGCTGGCCCACAAGGCAGGGGGCGCGCCCTGGGAAGGGGGGCGCGTCCCCACCCTCGTGGACAGTCGGTGGCCCCCCTCGTGGACTTCTTTCGCCAGATATTTTTTATATTTTCTGAAACGGCGTTCTATTGAGTTTCAGGGCTTTTGGAGTTGTGCAGAATAGGTTTCCAGAGTTTGCTTCTTTTCCAGCCCAGAATTCCAGCTGCCGGCATTCTCCCTCTTCATGTAAACCTTGTAAAATAAGAGAGAAAAGGCATAAGTGTTGTGACAAAACATGTAAGAACAGCCCATAATGCGATAAATATCAACATAGAAGCATGATGCAAAATGGACGTATCAAACTCCCCAAGCTTAGACCTCGCTTGTCCTCAAGCGAAACCTGATATCGAAAAATAGGACCACGTGTTTTGAGATAGAGGTGTCGATAAAAACAAAATACGGACATGAGGGCATCATGATCATTCTCATAACAACAACTTATATAAATATAGTCATATGATTCTTATGCTAAAGTAACAATTCATCCGCAATATCAAGTATGAATCATAAACTTCATTGATAACTAACCAACTTTGATCTCAGTCATTGAAGCAATTGCAATTTATCGTAACATCGGAAAGAGTCAATAAGAGCTTTTCAGCAAGCCTACATACTCAACTATCATATAGTCTTTCAGAATTGCTCACACTCACGCAATACTTATGTTTATGGAGTTTTTTTCGGAAACAGAGAAAGATAGGGGCTTATGGTGTTGCCTCCCAACCTTTTACCTCAAGGGCAATGTCAACAGTAATAGATCATGAAAACTTACATCCAAGTGGGTATATATGTCAGGATCTTTCCAACACAATGTGCTTGCCAAAGGATGAAATGTAAAAAGGAAAGGTGGATTTCACCTTGACACTTAAAATGCAAGAATAATAGATAGGCCCTTCGCAGAGGGAAGCAGAGGATGTCATGTGTTTTTATGGTTGGATGCACAAAGTCTTAGCATAGAAGAACTTCACTTTATATTGCCACTTGTGATAAGGACCTTATTATGCAGTCTGTCGCTTTTATTACTTCCATATCACAAGATCGTATAAAGCTAATTTCTCCCACACTAATAAATCATACATATTTTAGCGAGTTTGCAACATGACAACTTACTTGGAGGGATCTTTCTCAATCCATAGGTAGGTATGGTGGACTCTCATGGCAAAACTGGGTTTAAGGATGTATGGAAGCACAAGTAGTATCTCTACTTAGTGCGAGGAGTTTTGGCTAGCATGAGGGGTAAAGGCAAGCTCAACATGTTGGATGATCCATGACAATATACTTTTTCGGATATAAGAAGACATAACCCATTATGTTGTCTTCCTTGTCCAACATATTCTCTTTAGCATGTCATACTTTAATGAGTGCTCACAATCATAAAAGATGTCCAAGATAGTATATTTGCATGTGAAGCCTCTCTTCTTTTATTACTTCCTATTAATTGCAAAAATGACCAAAGCTATGTTTGTCAACTCCCAACAACTTTTATTTATCATACTCTTGTATGTGAAGTCATTACTCCCCACAAGATCGATATGATCTCTTTGATACTCTTTATGTTTTCTTTCTTTTTATCATGACCCAAGTGAGGAAATCAAGCCCTTGACTCAATACTAATCATTATTATATAGCTCATGGACTCGATTACAAAGGGTAAAGCTCACAACTCACAACTAGATCATGCTAACTTTATTCTACTAGAACAAGATACTACCAAAAGGATCGAACTAAGTAAAACGATAAAGATAGGAGTGATGGTGATACGATACTGAGGTTACTCCCCGAAGCTTGGCAGTTGCCAAGGGGAGTGCCCATACACATATGATTATGTCTTCTTCTTCGGGGTGGTGACGATGGAGTTGTTGATGATGTAGGCTTGTTGTCCACCTTCCAAGGCATGGGTTCACCATCGTAGAAGGATGATCGAGTCTCCGGGATAGTCAAATCTGCAGCCAAACTCATCTTCTTGAATCTATAATCATACTCACAGTTTTATTTTTGCAGGTCATAGATCTGGGCTTGGAGGTGTTCGATCTTCTCTTGAAGATTGGAGATAGCTTCCCCAAAGATCCATGAGTCCAGCTTGAGGTTGTTGGCGAGCTCCAAGATCATCATGTGGTTGCCGTTGAGTCCTCGTTCCACCATACCTTGGCACTTGAAAACTTGCTGCTCCATTGCTTCGAGTCTTGTCTCCACGCTTCCGGTCCTCCTCGGCCCCTCAACATCACGGATGTGCAGCACCCCCTCATGCAACTCCATGGTTTTAGGGTGGTGCAGCACCTCCGCAAGGTAGGGGTTGATGACCTTCTTGAAGAACTTGTCATTGGGGGTGTTTGGAGGACGCCATGATGATCTAGATCTATCAAAAACAGCAGCTCGAAACAAAAACAAAGGATTTTTGCGTGATACAGAGGTCAAAACCTTCGGGAGTATATATAATGAATTTTTATCGACCAAAAGGAGTAACCCACAAGAAAACGGAGTCCGGGGGACACACGGGGTGCCCACGAGGCAGGGGAGCATGCCCCGGGAAGGGGGGGGGCGCCCTCCACCCTCGTGGATGGCGCGTGTCTCTTCCGGACTGCTTCTTATTTTTCTATTTTTCTAAATATTCCAAAACGGAGAAAAATTGCATTTAGAACTGTTTTGGAGTCGGTTTACTTACTGTATCACATACCTCTTCCTTTTCGGAGGCTGAATCGTTCAGGAAAGTGTCCCTTATGTATTCCTCCGGGGTTACGGTTTCAATAATATTGGTTTCAACATTTATAGGATTACCTGAAATATAATGTTTGATTCTTTGACCATTCACCACCTTCGGATTTGTGCCTTCAAAGTTGTTGATTTTATGGCACCGGAACAATAGACCTCCTCGATAACGTAAGGTCCTTCCCACTTGGAGAGAAGTTTTCCTGCAAAAAATCTTAAACGAGAGTTGTATAGCAAGACATAATCACCTACGTTAAACTCACGCTTTTGTATCCTTTTGTTATGCCATCTTTTAACTTTTTCTTTAAACCGCTTGGCATTCTCATAGGCCTGGGTTCTCCATTCATCAAGACAGCTAATATCAAATAGCCTCTTCTCACCAGCAAGTTTGAAATCATAATTGAGCACTTTAATAGCCCAATATGCCTTATGTTCTAGTTCCAGAGGTAAGTGACAAGCTTTTCCATACACCATCTTATATGGAGACATACCCATAGGATTTTTGTATGCAGTTCTATAGGCCCATAATGCATCATCAAGTTTCTTGGACCAATTCTTTCTAGACCTATTGACTGTCTTTTGTAAGATTAGTTTCAACTCCCTATTACTTAGTTCTACTTGACCACTAGTCTATGGGTGATAGGGGGATGCAATTCTATGGTTGACATCATACTTTGCAAGCATCTTACGGAAAGCACCATGAATAAAGTGTGAACCACCATCAGTCATTAGATATCTAGGGACCCCAAACCTCGGAAAAATAACTTCTTTGAGCATCTTAATAGAGGTGTTATGATCAGCACTACTAGTTGGAATAGCTTCTACCCACTTAGTAACATAATCAACAGCAACTAAAATATGTGTGTACCCATTAGGGGCAGGAAACGGTCCCATATAATCAAAGCCCCAAACATCAAATGGTTCAATAACAAGTGAATAATTCATGGGCATTTCTTGACATCTACTAATATTACCAATTCTTTGACATTCATCACAAGATAAGACATACTTATGGGCATCCTTGAAGAGAGTAGGCCAATAAAAACCGGATTGCAATACCTTATGTGCAGTTCTATCTCCCGCATGGTGTCCTCCATAAGCTTCGGAGTGGCACTTGCGTAGGATTTGTTCCTGTTCATGCTCAGGTACACAACGTCTAATGATACCATCTACTCCTTCTTTATAAAGATGTGGGTTATCCCAGAAGTAATGTCTCAAATCATAGAAGAACTTTTTCTTTTGATGGTATATGAAGCTAGGAGGTATAAACTTACCAAAAATATAATTATCATAATCAGCATACCATGGAGCAGTACGAGAAGTATTTATGACAGCTAGTTGTTCATCAGGAAAGCTATCATCAGTAGGTTGTGGGTCATCAAGTATATTCTCTAACCTAGACAAGCTATCTGCTACGGGGTTCTCAGCTCCCTTTCTATCAATAATATGCAAGTCAAATTCTGCCAGCAAGAGAACCCATCTAATAAGTCTAGGCTTAGCATCTTTCTTTTCCATGAGGTATTTGATAGCAGCATGATCAGTGTGAATAGTTACTTTAGAATCAATGATATAGGGTCTAAACTTATCACAAGCAAATACAACTGCTAAAAATTATTTTTCAGTGGTAGCATAATTTCTTTGGGCACTATCTAGAGTTTTACTAGCATATTGGATAACATTCAATTTCTTATCAACTTTTTGTCCTAAAACAGCTCCTACAACATAATCACTAGCATCGCACATAATATCAAAGGGTAAATTCCAGTCAGCAGGCTGGACAATAGGTGCAGAGATCAATGCTTTTTAAGTATTTCAAATGCTTCTAGACAATCATCATCAAAGACAAAAGGAATATCTTTTTGTAAGAGATTAGTCAGAGGCCTGGAGATTTTGGAGAAGTCCTTAATGAACCTCCTATAAAACCCATCATGACCAAGGAAACATCGTATAGCTTTGATGTCCTTAGGGCATGGCATCTTTTCAATAGCATCAACTTTAGCTTTGTCAACTTCAATACCTCTTTCAGAAATTTTATGTCCCAAAACAATGCCTTCATTCACCATAAAGTGGCACTTCTCCCAATTCAATACAAGATTAGTTTTTTCACATCTCTGCAAAACTCGATCAAAGTTTCTTAAGCAATCATCAAAAGAAGTTCCGTAAACGGAGAAATCATCCATAAAAACCTCAACAATCTTTTCACAAAAATCAAAGAATATAGCCATCATGCATCTTTGAAAGGTAGGAGGTGCATTACATAAACCAAAAGGCATACGTCTATAAGCAAAGGTACCGAAAGGACAAGTAAAAGTGGTCTTTTCTTGATCCCCTTTTGACACGGGTATTTGAGAGAAACCAGAATAACCATCTAGAAAGCAGAAATGAGTATGTTTGGATAACCTTTCTAGCATTTGATCAATGAATGGAAAGGGGTAATGATCTTTCTTAGTAGCTTTATTTAACTTACATAAATCAATTACCATCCTATAACCTCTAACTATTCTTTGTGGGATCAATTCATCTTTATCATTAGGAACGATAGTCATACCTCCCTTCTTAGGGACACAATGGACAGGACTTGCCCACTGGCTATCAACAACTGGATAAATAATACCTGCCTCTAGAAGCTTCAATATTTCCTTCCTTACCACTTCTTCCATCTTAGGATTTAACCGTCGCTGATGATCAATGACCGGTTTAGCATTTTCTTCCAATTTTATCTTGTGTTGGCATATAGTGGGACTAATGCCCTTAAGATCATCCAGAGTATATCCAATAGCAACACGATGCTTCTTCAGAGTTTTCAATAATTTTTCTTCTTCCTTCTCTGAAAGGTTAGCACTAATAATAATAGGATATATCTTCTTTTCATCAAGATAAACATATTTAAGATTATCAGGTAAATGTTTAAGTTCAAACACGGGATCACCCTTGGGTGGATGAGGATCCCCGATTTCAACAGGCAAGTTGTTTTTCAATACGGGTCCCTATGTAAGGAATATTTCATCTATTTCCCTTCTCTCATTCATATGCATATCATTTTCGTGGTCTAGCAAGTATTGTTCTAAAGGATCATTTGGTGGCACGACAATAGAAGCAAGACCAATAATTTCATCTTTACTGGGTGGTGCCTTTTCAAGGGGTTGTCTATGGAATTTAGCAAAGTTAAAATCATGAGACATATCCCCTAACCCCATAGTGATAATATCTTTCATGCAGTCTATCTTGGCGTTAACAGTATTCAAGAAGGGTCTACCAAATATAATGGGACACAATTCATCTTGTGGGGAGCTAAGAACTAGAAAATCAGCAGGGTATTTAACCTTCCCACACAAGACCTCAATATCTCTAACAATCCCAACTGGTGAAATAGTATCTCTATTAGCAAGCTTAATAGTAACATCAATCCCTTCTAACTCAATAGGTGCAATATCATGCATAATTTCGTTGTACAAATCAAAAGGGATAATACTCGCACTAGCACCTGCGTCGCATAAACCATGATAGCAGTGATCTCCTATCTTAACACAGATAACATGCAAGCCTACAACAGGTTTATGTTTATTCCTAGCATTGGGTTTGGATATTCTAGCAGACTCTTCTTGGAGGTAAATAACATGTCCATCTAAATCTTCTACCAAGAGATCCTTAACCATAGCAATACTAGGTTCAACTTTAATTTGCTCAGAGGGTGTAGGTGTTCTGGTATTACTCTTACAACTATAGTTGAAGCTTGAGCATGATACTTTATCCTAACCGGGAAAGATGGTTTCTCAATATAAGCGGTAGGTATAACAGGATCAACATTATAAGTGATAGTCTTTTCTTCAACTTTAATAGGTTCAAATACTTTTACTTCAATAGGGGGATGGTATTTAAACCACTACTCCTTGGGGAGATCAACATGGGTAGCAAAAGATTCACAAAAAGAAGCTACTATCTCAGAGTCAAGTCCATATTTAGTGCTAAACACACGGAAAACATCGGTATCCATGAAAGCTTTAACACAATCAAATTTAGGGGTCATACCTGACTCCTTACCTTCGTTGAGATCCCAATCTTCAGAGTTGCGTTTAATTCTTTCCAATAAATCCCATTTGAATTCAATAGTCTTCATCATATAAGAACCAGAACAAGAAGTATCGAGCATGGAGCGATTATTAAGAGAAAGCCGAGCATAATTTTTTTGAATGATCATTTCTCTTGAGTGCTCATGATTGGGGCATGAATATAACATTGACTTAAGCCTCCCCCAAGCTTGAGCGATGCTTTCTCCTTCACGAGGCTAGAAATTATAAATATAATTACGATCACGATGAACCTGGTGCATAGGGTAGAACTTCTGATGAAATTCCAACTTCAGACGATTAAAGTTCCATGATCCCATATCATCGCATAGCCTAAACCATGTCAATGCATCTCCCTTCAAATATAAAGGGAAGACCTTCTTCTTGATAATATCCTCGGGCATACCTGCAAGCTTAAATATTCCATAAACTTCATCCACATAGATTAGATGTAAATCGGGATGCAACGTTCCATCTCCTGTAAAAGGGTTTTCAGGCAGTTTCTCAATCATACCCGAAGGAATCTCAAAGAAAAAAATTCAATAGGCGCAGTAGGTTGAGGAGCAACTCTTTGCTCTTCTGTTCGGGGTGAAGATACACTGAACAAGCCCTTCAAAGGTTTTTGAGCCATAGTAACAAGTGACAATAAATTTCAGCACACTATATAAATTTTTCCTTACCAAATTCAACTTACCAAAGGCGCTTCACTCCCTGGCAACGGCGCGAGAAAAGAGTCTTGATGACCCACAAGTGTAGGGGATCTATCGTAGTCCTTTCGATAAGTAAGAGTGTCGAACCCAACGAGGAGCAGAAGGAAATGATAGGCAGTTTTCAATAAGGTATTTTCTGCAAGCACTAAAATATAGGTAACAGATAGTTTTGTGATAAGGTAATTGGTAGCAAGTGACAAACGGTAAAAGTAAATAAGGTGCAGCAAGGTGGCCCAATCGTTTTTGTAGCAAAGGACAAGCCTGGAAAAACTCTTATATAAAGGAAAGTGCTCCCGAGGACACATGGGAATTATCGTCATGCTAGTTTTCATCACGATCATCTGATTCGCGTTCGGTACTTTGATAATTTGGTATGTGGGTGGACCGGTGCTTGGGTGCTGCCCTTACTTGGACAAGCCTCCCACTTATGATTAACCTCTAATGCAAGCATCCGCAACTACAAAAGAAGTATTAAGGTAAACCTAACCATAGCCTGAAACATATGGATCCAAATCAGCCCCTTACGAAGCAACGCAAAAACTCGGGTTTAAGATTCTGTCACTCTAGCAACCCATCATCTACTTATTACTTCCCAATGCTTTCCTCTATGCCCAAATAATGGTGAAGTGTCATGTTGTCGACGTTCACATGACACCACTAGAGGAGAGACAACATACATCTCATCAAAATATCGAACGAAGACCAAATTCACATGACTACTAATGGCAAGACTTCTCCCATGTCCTCGGAAACCAAAGTAACTAATCACAAGACATAATATTGTTCATGATCAGAGGGGTATTAATATGCATAATGGATCTGAACATATGATCTTCCACCAAATAAACCAACTAGCATCAACTACAAGGAGTAATCAACACTACTAGCAACCCACAGGTACCAATCTGAGGTTTGGGTACAAAGATTGGATACAAGAGATGAACTAGAGTTTGAGAGGAGATGGTGCTGGTGAAGATGTTGATGAAGATAGCCCTCCCCAAGATGGGAGAGTTGTTGGTGATGACGGCGGTGACGATTTCCCCCTCCCGGAGGGAAGTATCCCCGGCAGAACAACTCTGTCGAAGCCCTAGATTGGTTTCCTCCTCGGTTCCGCCTCGACACGACGGCGTCTGGTCCCGAAAGCCTCCTTCTGAATTTTTCTAGGTCAAAACACGTCATATATGAGAAGATGGGCATCGGGGGCTTTCCGGCTGGCCCACGAGGCAGGGGACGCGCCCTGGGAAGGGGGGTGCGCCCCCACCCTCGTGGACAGCCGGTGGCCCCCCTCGTGGACTTCTTTCGCCAGATATTTTATATATTTTCTGAAACTGCGTTCTGTTGAGTTTCAGGGCTTTTGGAGTTGTGCAGAATAGGTTTCCAGAGTTTGCTCCTTTTCCAGCCCAGAATTCCAGCTGCCAGCATTCTTCCTCTTGATGTAAACCTTGTAAAACAAGAGAGAAAAGGCATGAGTATTAGGACAAAACATGTAAGTGCAGCCCATAATACGATAAATATTGACATATAAGCATGATACAAAATGGACGTATCAATCCCCTGGGGCGGCCTCGCCAGGCTGGCTCATGAGGATTGGAGACATCAAGGCAAGGGGCACCTCGCGAGGTCCTCGTGACGTGAGCAGTGACGACCAAGGCCAGGCGGGTGCCAGCGGGCACAGAGTGCCAGTTTCCTCTTTGGTGCTAAAGGAGCAGGCGCAGGCGGGGAGTCCCGAGGCGTCAGGCAAAGGTTTCCATATTGGTGCAACAAGACCAAGACCAGCAGGACGGCAGAGCGGAGGTCATCGCGGAGCCCACGGCGGTGTCACCACCAGAGACTTTGGCACGCGAAGCCCAACTTTTGTCAGTATAACTAGTACTAGTTGTCCCCCTTCAAATTTGGCTGTTGTGGGATCCCTTCCCGCTCAATATTTGGGAAGAGGACCAGGGCCACTAGAAATAGGACTAGCCACCACCATTGATACCATCTCATCTTGGGTTGATCAGATAGAAAGCCACACACCTACAAGCTCACTCGAGCACAAGAACCCCATGTACTAGTTCTTCCTCAGCCTACAAGGCAATCCACCACACCATACTTGATTAGGGTATTACACCACAACGGTGGCCCGAACTAGTATAAACCTTGCATCCCTTGTTCTTTGGATCAGATGAGCTAGGCTTAGGGATCGGCGAGTAGGCGAGCTAGGGCGGGAGGAGAGATCTTCGTGCACACCCCAGAGTTCGAACCACAAGGGTTTTGCCGGAACCCTAGATCCGACATTTGGCGCGCCAGGTAGGGGTGTGCCGAAATTTCCTCCCCGTCCATCCTGCTCTCCGCCGGCAAGTTCCCATGGCAAGCGCCTCTCCTCCGACCTGCTTGGTGGGCGCGCGCGACGGCGCTTCGGGCCACCGGGCCTTCACCCCCGCCTTACGACGGGTGCAATGGCCACCCAGGTTTAGGCCTGATCTGTCGCCCCATTACAATGGGGCGGCGGACCCGATCGTCTTCCTCCAGGCTTACGAAGAGTCCATCTCGATGGCCGGCGGTGATAGCAAGGTCATGGCTAGCTGGCTCCCCATGGAGCTCACCGGTGTGCCGCGTGCCTGGTTTTTCGGCCTCCCAGAATCGTCTGTGGCATCCTGGGAGGAGTTGCGCGACCTCTTCGTCGCGCGCTTCGGGGTGCCGGCGCCCCACATCAACGCGGCCCTCCTCGGCGGCTCCCAAGCGCCACCCTCCGCCCGCCACATCATGCAGTTCTTTTGCCAGGCAGGCGTCGCCTCCGTACGCCAGGGGGCTCCTCCTGGATGGGCGGCGCCCAAGACCTACCTCACCTTCGACTCAGGGGACCACCCCGCTTCCACCGCGGGCTCACACGCTCTCCCGATGCTCTGCACCGCCACCATCTGCAACGTGGAAGTCACTAAGGCCCTCGTTGACGGTGGGACTGGCCTCAACGTGCTCTCAGTGGAGGCTTTCAGCTTGCTTCACGTGCCACTCGAGCGGCTACGCCACACCAAGCCCTTTTCCGGAGTCGGCAGCGGTTCCACCAGCCCTCTGGGGCAGATCCGCCTCCCGGTCACCTTTGGCACCCGCGACAACTACTGCACCGAGCTGATCGACATCGACATCGCCCATATCGGCCTCCCGTACAACGTCATCCTCGGGTACCCCGCGCTGGCTTAGTTCATGGCCGCGACCCATCCGGCCTATAACCTCATGAAGGTGCCGGGGAGCAGCGTTGTCCTCACCGTGGCAGGAGACACCAAGGAAGCTCTGGTGGCCCTCAAGCGTGCCTTCCAGACCGCTGCGGCAGCACATCCGACCGGTGAAGCCGCCCTGGAACCGAGGGGGCTGCACCGGCAAAGAAGAAGCAACTTTTCTCCCAAGACCGAGCTGAGACAAAGCAGGTGCCGGTAGATGAAGGCAAGCCGTCAGGTGTCGCCTTCACCATAGGTGCCGGCCTTCCCCCAGCTCAAGAAGAGGCGCTGGTTGGATTCCTGCGCGCAAACAAGGATGTGTTTGTGTGGGAACCCAAGGACCTAGCGGGAGTCCCGAGGGAGGTGATTGAGCATCACCTGAACATATGCCCCAATATTCGCCCCGTAAAGCAGAAGGCCCGGCGCCAATGTACGGAGAAGCAGTCCTTCATCGTGCAAGAGACTCGTAAGCTAGACGCAGCGGGTGTCATCCATGAGGTCCGATACCCGGAGTGGCTGGCAAACCCCGTTGCCGTACCCAAGAAAGGCGGAAAAGTGCGCATGTGTGTCGACTTCACCAACCTCAACAAAGTTGGCCCACAAGACTCATTTTCTCTGCCCCGCATCGACCAGATCATCAACTCCACCGCTAAGTGTGACCTATTGTGCTTTCTGGAGGCCTTCACAGGTTACCACCAGATCAAGATGGCATTGCAAGACGTGAAGAAGACTGCCTTCCTCACCCTGTGTGGAGTATACTGCTACACCTGCATGCCGTTTGGGTTGCGGAATGCAGGAGCAACCTTTCAGTGATTGATGCACATCGCACTGGCAAAACAGCTCGGGAGGAACCCTGATGCATACGTTGATGACATCATGGTAAAATCTCAGGAGGCCACAACCCTTATCATAGATCTGGAAGAAACCTTCGCCAACCCGTGCAAGGTAGACCTGCGGCTCAACCCGGAAAAGTGTGTATTCGGTGTCCCGTCGGGCAAGCTTTTGGGCTTCCTGGTGTCGCACCGAGGGATCAAGGCAAACCCCGAGAAGGTCAAGGCTATAGAAAAGATGAGTCCGCCCAAGAACCTCAAGGAGATGCAGAAGCTGGCCGGTTATGTAACATCGCTCTGGCATTTCATCTCCAAGCTAGGGAGAGAGCCCTCCCTTTCTTCAAGCTGATGAAAATGAAGGGCCCATTCGAATGGACTCCTAAGGCTGATGCGGCGTTCGAAGACCTCAAGAGATACCTCCCCAGCCCACCTGTAATGGTGGCACCCAAAGCTCAAGAACCATTGGTGCTCTACCTGGCCGCAACACCGCATTCAGCCTGTGCAACGTTGGTGGCTGTCCGAGAGGAGTGCCAAGACAAGACCTTACAGCCCAGGGGCGGTGCTCCCGAGGCCCCCTCAGGGCTGGCGGACAACCACGCCCTGCAAGACGACTCTCCTGAGGCCGTACACTACTAGGAAAAGGGCTATAGATGGAATTGACACTAATGGCGCACCAGACATGCGGTGCGCCATTAGTATATACTAATGGCGCACCATGTGTTGGTGCGCCATTAGTATCCAAATACTAATGATGCACCGTTGACGTGGTGCGCCATTAGTAACAAATTTTTTTCCTATTTTTCTCAAAACTACTAATGGCGCACCAGTGGATAGTGCGCCATTAGTAGTTCAACTACTAATGGCGCACCACATCCACGACGCGCCATTAGTAATTTTTTTTTCAAATTTGTTTTTATTTTTTTTTAATTTTATTTTCAAAAAATACTAATGGCGCACCGTGGGAGTGGTGCGCCATTAGTAAGTTGA
>LR738711.1:240011495-240038718 GCA_902687465.1 Secale cereale | reverse complement strand
TACCATCCAGAGGGCCTTTATGGTTCGGGTACAACCATTGGAAAAACTTAGCCAATCACTGGATGCGGGTACCATCGAGAGGGCCTTTATGGTTCGGGTACAACCATAGGAAGAACTTTGCCAATCACTGGATGCGGGTACCATCCAGAGGGCCTTTATGGTTCGGGTACAACCATAGGAAGAACTTTGCCAATCACTGGATGCGGGTACCATCCAGAGGGCCTTTATGGTTCGGGTACAACCATAGGAAGAACTTTGCCAATCACTGGATGCGGGTACCATCCAGAGGGCCTTTATGTCATGTCTTCTTTGGTTCGAATACGACCTATGTTTGAACAGTAATCCCCTCGATGAGTTATTGCTCCAGAGTATATATGTCCTGCACAATCAATTTAAACCGATCGAAGTGTTTTGAAATATGTCATATGATAAGAAAAATATGGTTGTCACCATAAGATACTTGTATTGGAAAAGGGATGAACCCCCGGTTTACCGAGGGTGCCGGTTTATTCATTAATTATAATATATACATAGGATACAGTGGAGCTCATGGCTCAGGTATAGTAGGGCCGCAAGAGGGCGATGTTCCACGGCCTCTTTGTCTCTTCTTCCGACGTCCGTGAATCCTTGTGTTCTCGAACGTCCACCAGGTAGTATGAACCGTTGTGCAGATTCTTGCTGACCACAAAGGGCCCTTCCCATGGCGGGGATAGCTTGTGCATATCTGTTTGATCTTGTATAAGCCGGAGTACTAAGTCACCCTCCTGGAACGTCCTGATCTTGATCCGGCGGCTGTGATATCTGCGCAAGTCTTGTTGATAGATCGCAGACCGGGCTGCTGCTATATCACGCTCTTCATCCAGCCGGTCCAAACTGTCTTGTCTCGCCTGCTCGTTGGCCGCTTCAACATAGGCTGTCACCCTTGGCGAATCATGACGGATATCACTTGGAAGGACCGCTTCAGCGCCATATACCATAAAGAAGGGTGTGTAACCTGTGGACCGGTTTGGTGTAGTATTGATACTCCAAAGGACAGAAGGTAACTCCTCAACGCAGCACCCTGGTGTTCTTTGCAAAGGAGTCATAAGCCGGGGCTTGATACCTCGCAAAATCTCCTGATTTGCTCTTTCAGCTTGACCATTGGATTGAGGGTGGGCCACAGAAGACACGTCTAGGCGAATATGTTCCCGTTGACAAAATTCTTCCATCTCACCCTTAGATAAATTGGTGCCATTGTCTGTGATGATGCTGTGTGGAAAGCCAAACCGGAAAATTACCTTTTTGATGAATTTAACTGTTGTTGCCGCATCACAATTACTCACAGGCTCTGCCTCAATCCACTTTGTAAATTTATCCACAGCCACCAGTAGATGAGTCTTTTGATCTTGGGATCGCTTAAAAGGTCCGACCATATCAAGCCCCCAAGTCGCGAACGGCCACGTTATCGGTATCATTCGGAGCTCTTGTGCTGGAACAAGAGCACATCGTGAAAACTTCTGACAAGCATCACACTTCCGGACTAGATCCGCCGCATCAGCATGAACTGTCAACCAATAGAACCCATGTCGAAAGGCTTTAGCCACCAAGGATTTTGAGCCGGCATGATGACCACAATCCCCTTCATGGATCTCACGAAGAATATCACAACCTTCCTCAGCTGATACACACCGCTGAAACGCTCCAGAAATGCTGCGATGATGAAGTTCCCCGTTTGCAATTGTCATGGACTTGGAACGCCGGACTATCTGTCGTGCCTTGATCTCGTCGTCCGGTAGCTCTCCCCGTGTTAGATACGCCAGATAAGGTAGCGTCCAGTCCGGAATAACATGAAGTGCCGCAACTAGTTGTGCCTCCGGATCAGGAACATCCAAGTCTTCCTCCGACGGTACTTGAACTGACGGATTGTGGAGCTCATCCAAAAAAGTATTCGGTGGTACCGGTTTACGCTGTGAACCCAACCGGCTTAAAGCATCGGCCGCTTCATTCCTTCGCCGGTCTATGTGGTCCACCTGATACCCTTTGAAATATCCTGCAACTGCTTCTACTTCTCGTCTGTAGGCTGCCATGAGAGGGTCTCTTGAATCCCACTTGCCTGATACTTGTTGTGCCACCAAATCTGAATCGCCGAAACACTTGACCCGGCTCAAGTTCATTTCCTTGGCCATCCGCAAACCATGAAGTAATGCATCATACTCTGCTGCATTATTAGTACAAGGAAACAATAAACGGAGGACGTAACAAAACTTATCACCTCACGGGGAAGTTAAAACAACTCCAGCCCCCGAGCCTTCTAACTACCTTGAACCGTCAAAGTGAATCGTCCAGTATGTAAGATCCGGCTTCTCCTCTGGTGTTTGCAGTTCTGTCCAATCATTGATGAAATCCACCAATGCCTGAGATTTGATAGCGGTGTGTGGTACATATTTCAATTCGTGTGGGCTGAGCTCAATGGCCCACTTCGCTACTCTGCCCGTAGCTTCCCTGTTCTGGATAATATCCCCCAATGGTGCTGAACTAACAACAGTTATTGGATGGCCTTGGAAATAATGTTTCAACTTCCGATTTGCCATGAACACACCATACACCAGCTTCTGCCAATGTGGGTACCTCTGCTTAGACTCAATGAGTACTTCACTGACATAATAGACCAGACGCTGAACCGGATACTCCTTCCCTGCTTCCTTGCGTTCAACCACGATTGCCACACTAACTGCCCGTGCGTTGGCGGCGACATATAACAGCAAAGGCTCATTATCAACAGGGGCAGCCAGGACCGGTGGCCTGGCCAGCTGTTGTTTCAAGTCCTCAAACGCAGCATTTGCCTCATCACTCCATATAAACTGATCCGTCTTTCTCAGCATCTGATAAAGCGGAATCGCCTTCTCCCCCAAACGGCCAATGAACCGGCTCAATGCTGTGATCCGGCCAGCGATACGCTGAACATCATTAATGCAAGCCGGTTTAGTCAAAGATGTGATTGCCTTAATCTTCTCTGGATTAGCTTCTATTCCTCTGTTTGACACCAAGAACCCAAGGAGCTTTCCTGCCGTAACACCAAAAGCACACTTCCCCGGATTAAGCATCATCTTATAGGCCCGAAGATTGTCAAAGGTCTCCTTGAGGTCCTCTATCAGCGTCTCCTCCTTTCTTGACTTCACCACGATATCATCTACAAAAGCGTGAACATTTCTCCCTATCTGCCCCTTAAGACAGTTCTGTACACAACGCTGATAAGTTGCTTGGGCACTCTTGAGCCCAAAAGGCATAGATACATAGCAGAAGGCACCAAAAGGAGTTATGAAAGCTGTCTTCTCCTGGTCCTTAACTGCCATCTTGATCTGGTGATATCCTGAGTATGCATCTAAAAAACTTAGCCGCTCACATCCCGCTGTAGCATCGATGATCTGATCAATGCGAGGGAGAGCAAAAGGATCGGTTGGACAAGCTTTGTTGAGGTCTGTGTTGTCCACGCACATTCTCCACTTTCCATTCTTCTTTAACACCAGCACCGGATTAGCCAACCATTCCGGATGAAAAACTTCGACTATGAACCCTGCGGCTAAAAGCCTGGCCACCTCTTCTCCTATAGCCTTGCGCCTTTCTTCGTTGAAGCGGCGCAGATACTGTTTGACCGGTTTAAACTTCGGATCAATATTAAGACTGTGCTCAGCGAGTTCCCTCGGTATACCTGGCATGTCAGAAGGTTTCCATGCAAAGATATCCCGGTTCTCACGGATGAACTCGATGAGCGCGCTTTCCTATTTGGGATCAAGGTTAGCGCTGATAGTGAACTGCTTGGATGAATCGCCTGGCACAAAATCAACTTGCTTGGTCTCCTCCGCCGATTTAAATTTCAACGCCGGATCATGCTCCGTAGTTGGCTTCTTCAACGGGGTCATATCTGCCGGATCAACATTATCCTTGTAAAACTTCAACTCCTCTGTAGCACACACTGCCTCCGCGTAAGCAGCGTCTCCCTCTTCACACTCCAATGCAATCTTGCGACTTCCATGAACCGTGATTGTGCCTTTGTGACCCGGCATCTTGAGCTGTAGGTAAACATAACACGGCCTGGCCATAAACTTGGCATAAACCGTCCTCCTGAACAGAGCATGATAAGGGCTCCGGATCTTGACGACTTCAAAAGTTATCATCTCTGATCTGGAATCCTGTTCATCTCCAAAGGTAACTTCTAGGTCAATTTTCCCAACCGGGTAAGCCGATTTACCTGGTACCATCCCATGAAACACCGTGTTTGACTGCCTTAGCTTTTTATCCGTCAAGCCCATATGACGGAAAGTCTCATAATACAAGATATTGATGCTGCTGCCGCCATCCATAAGAACTTTAGTGAACTTGTAACCACCCACCTGTGGTGCTACTACCAAGGCCAAGTGGCCCGGATTATCAACTCGCATCGGGTGATCCTTCCTGCTCCACACAATGGGATGCTCTGACCAGCGTAGGAATTGCGGCGTCGCGGTTCAACCGTGTGGACCGCCCGCTTCAAAACCTTTTGATCTCGTTTACACAAACTCATGGTGAACACATGATACTGCCCACTACTCAACTCCTTCGGATTACTCTGATATCCAGATTGCTGCTACTGTTGCTGACGCTGCTGATTACCTTGGTTATTGTGATTGCCTTCGCCCTGCTGTTGGCTGCCTTGGTTATTGTAACCCCCTTGACCATGCGGCTGATTGCCTTGGTTATTATAACCACTTTGAGCATATTGATTATTGCCTCAGTTACTATAACCACTGTTGTTGCCACGATATCCTGATCCGGAGCCGTTCCCCTGGTGACCCGGACCGTAGAACCCCGGGCCTGAACCGCCGTTTGGAGGCCCGTTGTTAGAGTTGAAGTGGCTCATTACGGCTTCCATCAAGGGCTTGCATTCTCCTATAGTGTGTTTTGCTGGTCGTTCCCTTGTGCTATGCTTCGGACAAGGTTGATTTAACTCCTGATCCCAGCTAACATTCCCTACGCCGGTTTGTGGAGGTGGTTTGCCCTTGTTGCGCTGAAAACCTCCTTGAACTTGGGTATTGGCCACGAAATCAGAGCCACCCTCCGCTTTCCGTTTGCCTAAGAAGCTTGTAGCAGCCGGATTAACCTGCGCCGGTTTACCAGGCTTGTTGATCTTTCCTGCTTTGTCTCCCTCTGCTTCTGGATACTTAGTGTTGTCAGAGTCCCCATATTTTACTAGAGCGCTCATGAGAGTTCCCATATCATTACAATCCCGTTTAAGCCTTCCCAGTTTTAACTTGAGAGACTCAAACCGGCAATTGTTTTCCAGTGTCACTATTGCCGTACTGGGATTGATACCATTCGAAGAGTGCAAGATCTCTGACACTCGCCGCACCCATGCACTTGTAGACTCCTGTTCTCCTTGCACACAGGCTGCTAGATCTACTATCGACATCGGCTGCTTGCATGTATCCTTGAAGTTCTTGATAAACTGGCGACATAGCTCTCCCCATGACCCGATAGAATTAGGGGGTAAACCCTTTAGCCAGGTCCGGGCTGTACCTTCAAGCATCATGGTAAAGTATTTCGCACAAGCCGCTTCATCCACATCCAGCATCTTCATGGCCATCTCATGACTCTCAACCCAAGCTTCTGGAGCCAAATCTGCTATGTAATTAGGCACTTTATGTGGGCCTTTAAAATCCTTGGGCAGCTTCACGCTCCGTAAAGCAGGGATAAGACACTGCACCCCAAAGGAACTCGTTGTGACTCCTGTCTCTGCTGTGGTTGTGTGAACCGGCGTCGTTTGACGGACCTCCTCCCGGGCCACCGATCTAACCTGATTTGCATCCTGAGCTTGTGCATCCTCGTCTGCCGGATTATTTTGTCTGTGAAGGTGTCGCCTGCGTTCACTGCTAGATACTTCTGGTTCCTCCCAATGCCTAGTGTAACTCCGGCTGGGGCGTGGTGTTGAATGGAGCCTCTCCCTGCTATGAGAATACGCTTGCTGTTGTGTTAATGCCGTATTAAGTAGATCCTTGACCCTGCGTGCCTCCAACGCCACAGGAGATGTCCCCTCAATGGGTAAAACGGCCAAGCGTGAAGCAGCAGCAACGATGTTGTCCAAGGGATTTGAATAATGACCCGAAGGGGTAGGAACGTGAGGTGCAGACGTGATCCGCCGATCTTGCTCCGCAGTAGGCTGCTGAACCGGCTCATCCCTCGCTGGGGCTACCCTCCGGTTTAAAGCCGGATCATTGCTGGTCCCCGCTCCGGGTGTCCTGAAAAGATCCGTCGCCTCGTAAACCGGCGGTAGACGAGACTGGTACTTCCGACTCCTTACTCCTTGTGCAGAGGCCTGCTCCATCCTTAGATGAAAAGCCTGATCATTCAGCTCTGCCTGCCTTATTGCTATCATAGCCTTCTCTGTTCTCAGAGTTTCCCTTGCTTGATCAATCCGGCCCTTTAGCTGAAGGAGCTCTGCATCATGTTGCGCCTTGTCTGCTGGAGCTACCTCTGCCATGGCTCGGGCTGTGAACTCCTCAACCAATGTGGATAGAACGTCAGCGGGTGAGAGGGCCTGGCCGCTCCCCCCTGCACCAGCTTCTGCTGTCGCCCCGATCACCGTGGACTGCAGCGTAGGTTGTGAACCGGCCATAAAGACAGCCACCTGGTTTGGCGGGTCAAAAGGGTCCGGAATACTGTCTCCGTCGGACTCACCCTCAGACCGGCCGTCCCGCAACTGATACAAAGACTCAGTCTCTCCGGATGAAGATTCATCGTCGGAATAGATAACATCTCGCCACCGGACTCTGATCCGTCATCGGCTTGAACCCCGTGAACTACTCCAACAAAAACGTGCTTCATGGCAGGCTGAATCCGGGCCGATCTCGCACGCTAAGCCGGCTCGACGATGTTGGGGAAGACGTCCGGCTCAGGTCCCGGTTCGCCGATCTTGCCAATGAAGACGTGGATGCCGCCGAAGGGAACCCGGTACCCGTATTCGATTGAATCGGCCTCCGGTCCCCAACCTGCGTCGTCGATGTAGATTCTGCCGCGGCGACTCTTGGTCATCCGGCCGACCGCGTAGCCCTTGAGCCCTTCAAAGCTTCCCTTCAAGAACTCGAAACCATCGTGCGGAGGCCCCATGGTGGGCGCCAACTGTCGTGGAAATAACACGGCAGATGTCCGGTTTAACGGACTTAGTGATGGAACCATCGCACGGGTTAGCTTGAAGGGGTTAAAAGCAACAAAGGACACAAGGGATTTTATACTAGTTCGGCCCCTTCGATGAAGGTAAAAGCCTACGTCTAGTTTGGTTTGGTATTGCTTGGGCGTCAATGAACAGGGAGCGGATCGCTTGCCGGTGTCTCGACGGGTTGTTTCTTGTCCTTGAACCGTCGCCGGGTCATCCCTTTATATAGAGGCGACGCCCGGTCCGGTTAACAGAGTCCCGAGGCTGGCTCATACTTGTGTCCGCCACGGTCTCTGCTCTTTCTTCCTTATCTCTCAAGTTACATGATCAGGCGGTTTACAAATCGTAACTCTATACACGGGCCCTAAGGTCTCATGGGCCGTAGCCTCTACTAAATATTATGATGATACAACTATATTACCATAAACCGGTTTACACTAGCCGGTTCATACCTGCTAGTAATATCCCTAACAGTGAGCTTTATAGGAAGCGACCGAATGTTGTTTCTTCCCGATGCATCTCCAAGAAGCAGGGAGTCAAGTTGCTAGCTGACATCCACACCGGAGACTGCAGGCATCACTCATCGTCGCGCACCTTGGTCAGCAAGGCGTTCCGCAGTGGTTTTTACTGTCCCACAGCGCTCAACGATGCCGCCGAGCTGGTGAAATCTTGCGAGGCTTGCAAGCTCTATGCCAAGCAGATCCACAAACCGGCTCAGGGCCTCCAAACCATCCCGCTCTCCTGGCCGTTCACGGTGTGGGGGCTAGACATCCTGGGCCCTTTCCCTCGAGCGCCCGGGGGCTACCGATACCTCTACGTCATCGTCGACAAATTTACCAAATGGGCGGAGGTGGAAGATGGCTGAACCATCCCAGCCAGCTCCACAGTCAAATTCATCAAGGGCCTCGTAAACCGGTTCGGGGTCCCCAACCGCATTATCACCGACAACGGCTCACAGTTAACTAGCAACCTTTTCAAGACATATTGCGCTAACCTTGGAACGCAGATTTGCTATGCTTCTGTAGCACACCTCAGAAGCAAGGGCCAGGCCGAGCGCGCCAACATGTAGGTTATGCGAGGCCTCAAGACCAGGACCTTCAAGAATAAGCTCGAAGCTTGCGGAAGGGGTTGGCACGATGAGCTCTTGTCCGTGCTATGGTCAATCCGCACCACTGCCACCAAGCCTACAGGCAAGACCATGTTCTTCCTCGTATACGGAGCTGAAGCGGTCCTCCCTCACGAGGTCAGGCACCGCTCACCGCAAGTCCTAGCATTCGATGAGGCACGGCAGGGCGCCGTGCGAGGGACAGACCTCATGCTGGGGTAGGAGCGCCGACGTGACGCTTCACTCCGAGCTGCAAGATACCAGCAGGCGTTGCGGCGGTACCATTGCCGCAGCATCTGCCCCAGGACACTCGAGGTAGGTCATCTCGTCTTGATGTGAGTCCTCTCCAGAGAAGGGCTGCACAAGCTCTCACTCAAGTGGGAGGGCCCCTTCAAGATCACCCATGTCTCCAAGCCTGGCGCCGTGCGCCTGGAAAGGGGGGACGGCGTCCCTGTCCAGAACGCGTGGAACATCCGGCACCTCCGGAAGTTCTACCTGTGAAACAAGGCCCTACGCCTGAGAAGACCAGGCTCCGTGCCTGCGAGCAACAAGGCCCTGCGCCTGAGAAGACTAGGCTTCGTGCCTGCGAGGAACAAGGCCTTGTGCCTGAGAAGACCAGGCTCCATGCCTGCGAGGAACAAGGCCTTGCGCCTGAAAAGACCAGGCTCCGTGCCTGCGAGCAACAAGGCCCTGCGCCTGAGAAGACTAGGCTTCGTGCCTGCGAGGAACAAGGCCCTGCACCTGAGAAGACCAGGCTCCATGCCTGCGAGGAACAAGGCCATGCACCTGAGAAGACCAGACTCCGTGCCTGCGAGGAACAAGGCCCCGCGCCTAAGAAGACGAGGCTCCGTGCCTGTGAGGAACAAGGCCTTGCGCCTGAGAAGACCAGGCTCCGTGCCTGTGAGAAACAAGGCCCTGCGCCTGAGAAGACCAGGCTCCATGCCTGCAAGGAACAATGCCCTGCGCTTGAGAAGACCAGACTCTGTGCCTGCGAGGAACAAGGCCCTGCGCCTGAGAAGACCAGGCTCCTTGCCTGCGAGTAACAAGGCCCTACGCCTGAGAAGACTAGGCTCCGTGCCTGCGAGGAACAAGGCCTTGCGCCTGAGAAGCCAAGTCCCAGTGCCTGTGAAGCAAGGCTCACGCCTGTGAAGATCTCCGCTCGTGACACTCTCACGTAATAATGAATGGGGATGTACGCGCCCCGGAGTCTCCGGAGAGCCACCCTCGGGCCTCGGGGGCTCCCACCCACGTCCTAGTGCCAACACTTAGCTATGCGCTGGTGAGAAGACTAGATTAGGTGCCGGACGCGGCTGTTCATTTGCTTTCTCGAGTTGGCTTGCCCCTTCCTTCTTTTTAATGGATTCTGAAAGTTCTGGCGTTCTTCGATTGCTCGTTTAATTTCCCTCTGTGGTCCTTCCCTCAGTTTTGGGGCTTGCCCAGGGAGAGCGGCAGTTGCCCGACGCTCTCCCCAGCACGCCTCCCTTAGCCTTCATGAGGCACCCATGCCGGGGCTTGTGATTTGCACGCCCCCCCTTCTTATGTCCATGTCCCATGGGTACCGCGACAGGAGGAGGCCGACCAGGCTCAACCCACGTCAAGAACATCGGGCGCTAAAGGATTATAACCACCTAACGAGTTTTTACAGCCTCACAAAAGGGTCAAACGTCATGAGATGAGGGCAATTCCGAGTGCGTCGAGATAAGTTTCCTCACCCTAAGTGCGCATACTACACAGATCATGCAGTGATGGACAAGGACACTAAGCATGGCGCTAAACATCATAAAAACCACGGTTCATTACATGCCCTTCCAGGGCTCCATAATTGTTTGTTTGGACGATGCAGGAAGAAAGAAAGATCAAGAACGGGCGGTGACAACCCTCGAGGCGCGGCTGCTCACGAGGACCTGCCCCCCGAGCTCAGCCGGAGCCCTCCTCACGCTTCACCCGGGCATGACGACGAGACGACCCAGTGCCAACTTCAAGGCGGGCATAGCGACGTGGCGGCTGGTCGTAGCCACTGCTGCTGGAGCTGTCGATGAGGAAGGAGTCGCCGTAGCTGGATGAGTTGCGGCCATCGCCCAGGCCAAGCACCTTGCCGCCATCGTTGTCCTCGGGCCAGCACTCGGCGCGGCGCCCGTCTTCCCCAAACACCTCACGAAGAGGGTCGAGTCGTTATCGTACCTGAAATGAAGGGTGCACCTCCTTCCCAAGATGCGCGCATGGGCTAATGTCTGCCAGTTGCGAGCCAGAGTCACACCACCCGAGGCGGAGACCTCCACCGCAACCCACGAAGCCCTGCTGCAACAACCATCCGCTTGCAGCCAAAAGCCGTCGGAGCTCGCGGCAAGGAGTTCGCCGGCTAGGGAGCGCGTGAGGTGGATCCGGGTACCGACTAGGCTCTCAGACCACAAGGCGAACTCGAGCGTCACCTCCGCCAAGTGGGAGCGCGGCCGGGGAGGCCTGACAACCCCGGAGTGCCCCCCGTCATTCACAGGACCGCCAACGCCACAATGACCCCCGCCGCTCGAGGAACCTCCGCCGCGGTTACCGAGGGCGGTTACGGGCGCTGTCAGTATCCGCCCACGCCCCCTAGCAGCCCCGACAGGAGTCGCGGCACACTTGCGGGGACGACCTCGTCCCCTCTTGGCTGGTGGTGAGTCAGGCCCCTCCTGCCGGGCCTTCCCCTTCTCCACGGACGAAAACTTCCTAGTCGGCGCCATGAGCGGCTCGGCCAGGCAAAGGGCAAGGAAGAAGAAGAAGAGAGAGGAACGAAGGGAGAAGATGGGCAGTGAGGACTCCGCCTGCCGCCTCATTTATAGCCAGGATAAGGCCAACCGCCGACCTCCATAATCGGAGGTAAATGATGGTCTTTTGTGCATGCAGGGACTTGTCAAGTCGCGTAGTCACTGAGGCTGCATGGGGAAGTGGAGACGCCCATGTACAATCAATCGCCATGCGTCAATCAAGGCCGCAGGCTTTTGGGGCCCGCGGTGCTCCGCACTTGACCCTTGACTTCGTCGTGAAGCCAAGCCCGAGCGCACCTTGGGCCCGGGGGCTACTGTCGGTGTTCTGGGAACGGGGGTACCCAGACTTGCCTGCCTGTGGCCCAGGGCATGCATGGCTCATCAGACGGCCTGGTACGGCCCAACCTCTTTAGCAACCACTCAAGACCCTCGCGAGGGGCCGAGCCTCGCAAGGGGGACGACGCAAGACATCCCCTAGGGCGGCCTCCCCAGGCTAGCTCATGAGAATCGGAGACATCAAGGCAAGGGTCACCTCGCGAGGTCCTCGTGATGTGAGCAGTGACGACCAAGGCCAGGCGGGCGCTAGCGGGCGCAGAGTGCTAGTTTCCTCTTTCGTGCTAAAGGAGCAGGCGCAGGCGGGGAGTCCCGAGGCGTCAGGCAAAGGTTTCCGTATTGGTGCTATGAGACCAAGACCAGCAGGACGGCAGAGCGGAGGTTATCACGGAGCCCACGGCGGCGTCACCACCAGAGCCTTTGGCAGGCAAAGACCACCTTTTGTCAGGATAACTTGTACTCTGTCCCCCTTCAAATTTGGCCATTGTGGGATCCCTTCCCGCTCAATATTTGGGAAGAGGACCCGGGCCACTATAAATAGGAGTAGCCACCACCACTGATATCATCTCATCTTGGGTTGATCAAATAGAAGGCCACACACCCACAAGCTCACTCGAGCACAAGAACACCTCTCCTCAGGAGGCTGTTCACCCCATGTACTAGTTCTTCCTCAACCTACAAGGCAATCCACCACACCACACTGGATTAGGGTATTACACCACAACGGTGGCCCGAACTAGTATAAACCTTGCATCCCTTGTTCTTCTGATCTGACGAGCTAGGATTAGGGATTGGCGAGTAGGCAAGCTAGGGTGGGAGGAGAGATCTTCGTGCACACCCCAGAGTTCGAACCACAAGGGTTTTGCCGGAACCCCAGATCCAAAAAAACCGGCTCGTACCCAATCTAAAGCCATCAAGAAACTTGGCAAGAAGAAAACTATTGAACCTGCCGAGTTAAACTTGGATGAACCGGCTCGGTGACTAAGTATTCCTACCTTACAACACAAGTCATAGATACATGGCAGTTTACACCTCCGGGCCTTAAGTCGCCTTTGGGCTTCAGGCCCTTAGCAAGCCTGCTTCATGAACCACCATCTTCAATATCTTCGTGGGATGTCTTGGTAACCCGCCATCAGCCTAACCTGTCCCCTCCTGGTCGGGTTATACCTAATAGTTATATCCTCAACATTCCAGTGCCCATGACATCCACTCTGGTTATTTAAACCGTATGTACACCAGCCGTGACTTTGAGGCCGGCTTAGTAAATCTTATGAAAGAGCGTCATGAGGTACATGCTGCCACTCCTTTCTATATAATATACTTTCCTTTGCCGCCAAGTTTATTGGGTATGATAGAAAAGAATATGGTGTAAACTTCAATAGTTGCATAGATCAATTGAATAATCCCCAAGGGCCGGTTTATGTTTTCAAACATGAGACGGGACTTATAATATCAGCACTTCAACTTTGCATGTGTAGGCCCCAAGGGCCGGTTTATGTTTGCAAACATGAGCCGGGACTTATAATATCAGCCATGACTAACCCGGGACTAACCATCCTTCCAAAAACCAATATTCCAGCTTCAGATTTTATAAGCCGGATCATGTCATTTATCCGGGTTAGCACTTGAGTCTATCTCATAAAAGAGCAATATGAACTAGCCCCCAAGTGCCAAGTAAAATACTTGTACTGTGCTTGGGACTTTTCAGAAAGTTTCAAAAATCAAGTATGCATTAGCCCCCAAGGGCCAAGTATAGTGCTTGTATTGTGCTTGGGACTTCACAAATCTTGGTGATCATAACGCCTTCCATGTTTACATATATCACAGGCTGAACTAACTGAAAAAGATGCTGGGCTGAATGATCTTAAGGCCAACTTGAAAAATCAGCAAGCCGAAACATCTAAGGCTAAAATTGCATTAAAACTGCTTTGGAGAATACGGAACAGCTGAAGCAAGATTTCAATGCTGAAAAAACTAGCTGGGAAACTGAAAAGGTGGCTCTATTGAAGAGAGTTGTTGATGCTGAAGAAGACTTAAGCTGGCGACTGAAGAGTTGTCCGGCTTACAGGAACAAGTTAACATGATGCCATCATCCATCTTTGGTAAGTATATAAAATATGTCGCCCTTGTACTTCCAGAACTAGTTTGTCAATATCTGCTTGTTTACCCATAATTCCCCTGACATAGGTTCACGAAGCGCAAAGTTGGGCTCAGATATGCGCGTCCGGCTTAAGGCTATTTATACTCTTGTGGAACAATTATATACTGGTGCCCAACGTACCATTGCCGCTGATATGCACAAGAAAACTCCCTCCCCATTTATCAAAGATACCTTGGATAAGTTATCCGTGTTGCCTCAAAGGATTGAGGATTTCAAACAGAGGGGGGGGGGCTAGAGCCGGTGCCTTAACCGCTTTAAGCCGGGCGAAGGCATGGCTGGCAGATCTTGAACCGGAAGACTTGGCCAATGGATGTACCAGCGTAAAAGAAGATGGATCTGCTTTCAGTGCTGATGATTTTGCTGAAATAGCAAGAGAAATGCGTCCTTTGGCCAGTAAGCTGTCTGATGAGACCAACCTTGCCACATACCAGGCGTCTTACGATACTGACAACAGAAAGGTGAATGCTCTGGTTCATCTAATGACATATCTCATCCCGCCGATTCATAAGCATACTTTCGCTCCTGACATTGATCCATCAAACCTCATTGATGATGAAGCTGTGTTGAGAGCGTTGACCGGTATCAACTGGGCTACGCCCGACTTCCAGCTGGTGAATAACCAAGGAACTGAAGATGAAGAGGAGGCGCAGGATGACCCAGAGGCTTCAACCCATCCACAATCATAAGCTGCGTTTCCCTGAGCATCATACCTTGCTTTGAAAACATTTCTCCTTAGTGATCATCCGATGCCTTGTAATAGGCTAGTTAAACTTCTGATCTGTCATGCCATCGTGCATGTTTCCTATTTTATATGACATTTCCGATCTGTAACTTTGAAGATCTGCCACTTTATGTGTATGATAGCGTCGATTGATGCAGATCAGATTTAATATTACCCTGCACACAAATAGATCACAAGTGCCCTGGCGGTTTACCGCCGGGCGGGTCACAATACCCCGTATTAAACATATGGGGACAAATAGTCCATAACCAGGGTCGGTATAACCGCAATCTGTATACAATTGTGAATAAAATATCATACCTGTGGTATTTGCTTAGACTGCTGGCTTACCAGATCCGTGCAGGAAGAGTTCCATCCCACAGATTGAGCACGTATCGCCATATTCAATGGACTCATGATGTTGTCTTATAATGCCGTAAATAAGAGGTAACATCCCAAGCCTTATAGCCATAACTCTAGACACAAGATTACTTTCTGGCGACTTAGAGTCCACCATCATGGGGGTTATAAAGGCCCAAAGACGTTCAAATATGATACATAAAAAGAGCTGCTTGGCCCAACTTTGTGAAAATCATATGGCAAAAAGGAATGATATAAATCCAAGATGAAGAAAAAAATCTGAAAAATACGAGGCTTTTATAGGCCGCCAAGCCAAAATTTTCTTCTTCAATGAAAATAGCATGATAGCCATTGGAATATCCGTGCTTTCTATAATCCGGCTCTCACATGACCTAATCGACATTTTAACCTAGATAAGTTCATTATCTTATCGAGAGTATGCGGCGTTTGGAGTAGCATCGTGCAAAACAAGCCGGTGTAACCAAGTTTCAAGGAAGCGGCTTAATAGCATGGATTTATCTTTACTTTCCGTAAGCCGGCTCTTACATGACTATTAATGTTTTTAACCTTAACAAGTTCAGGGTCTTTATTTAAAAGACTGACTGTTAAGAACGTAGAAGGTCAACAAGGGTTACCTGATAGAAGAGCATCTGGCACACAGGCCGAATAACCCGGATTTTTGGTGAATACACCTGGCGTCTAAGCCAATCAAAAGGGTGAGTATAGCTATGTTGTTTGAACAGGAAGCCCCCAAGTGATATATTTCTGAGTTGTGCTTAGTGGGTACCTATGTTTGAGTTGTGCTGTGCATCCAACTCTCTTTGGTCCCTATAACCTAGGTTGCAAGCCCCCAAGTGTTTTTGTAAATATGGCATATAAGCCGGATCAAAAGGGTAATCATGGCTTGCTCAATGAGCAGGAAGCCCCCAAGTGACCCTAAGAAGTGTCAATAATGACTCATTATTATTAAAAATGAAACGGCAGAGGCCCTGCTTTGTCAGGCATGCCGGCTTTATTATATTTATTATAATATATACATTGTCAAAATATGTACATAAGGGCATGTGGCTCAGGTGTAATAAGGCCGAAGATGAGAAATATTCCACGGCCGGTGGGTCTCCTCCTCCGACGTACGTGAGTCCTTGTGGTCTCGAACATCGATAAGGTAGTATGATCCATTGTTCAGATTCTTGCTGACCATGAAGGGTCCTTCCCAAGGTGAGGATAGCTTGTGCATATCAGTTTGATCCTGGATAAGCCGAAGCACCAAGTCAACTTCTTGAAAGGTTCTGGTCTTAACCCGGCGGCTGTGATAACGGTGCAGATCTTGCTGGTAAATCATCGAACAAGCCGCCGTGAGGTCGCACTCCTCATCTAACAGGTCAAGTGCATCCTGGCGTGCTCTTTCATTGTCAGCTTCAACATAAGCCGCCACACGGGGCGAGTCGTGACGAATGTCACTAGGGAGAACCGCCTCTTCTCCATAGACCATGAAGAAAGGCGTGTAACCTGTAGATCTGTTGGGGGTAGTATTGATACTCCATAACACGCAGGGTAACTCCTCCACCCAACAACCCGGCGTCCTCTGCAAAGGAACCATAAGCTGGGGTTGATGCCTCTCAAGATCTCTTGATTGGATCCAGCTTGACCATTAGACTGGGGGTGAGCTACTGATGATACGTCAAGCCGGATATGCTCATGTTGACAAAATTCTTTCATAGCACCGTTGGATAAATTGGTGCCATTATCAGTGATAATGCTATGGGAAAAACCCAAACGGAAAATCACCTTTTTAATGAATTGAACCGCCGTAGCCATGTCACATTTACTAACCCGCTCTGCTTCAACCCATTTTTTAAACTTATCAACCGCCACCAAGAGGTGAGTCTTTTTATCTTTGGACCTTATTAAAGGTCCAACCATATCAAGCCCCCAGGCTGCAAACGGCCAGGTAATTGGAATCATCCTCAATTCTTGAGCCGGCACATGAGCTCATCGTCAAAAATTTTGACAACCATCACACTTACTGACCAAATCCTATGCATCAGCGTGAGCCGTCAGCCAATAAAACCCATGACGAAAAGCCTTAGCAACAAGAGATTTAGAGCCGGCATGATGACCACAATCTCCTTCATGAATCTCATGAATAATTTCACGACCCTCTTCTGGTGAAACACAACATTGAAACCCCCGGTGACACTACAATGGTGCAACTCTCCGTTGATAATTGTCATGGACTTAGACCGCCGGGTTATCTGTCTGTCTAAAGTTTCATCTTCAGGTAACTCGCCCCGAGTCATATAAGCCAAGTACAGAACTGTCCAATCAGGAATCACATGAAGTGCCGCCACCAATTGCACCTCTGGGTCAGGAATAGCAAGATCTTCCTCTGCAGGCAGTTTGACTGAAGGGTTATGCAGAATATCCAGGAAAGTGCTAGGTGGCATCGACTTACGCTGGGATCCAAACTGGCTCAAAGCATCAGCCGCCTCATTCTTTCTGGGATCAATATGTTCGACTTGATAACCTTTGAAATGACCAGCAATAACATCAACCTCGCGTCGATAAGCCGCCATGAGTGGATCTTTAGAATCCCAAGTACCTGAAACTTGCGGAGCCACCAAATCGGAGTCGCCGAAACATCTCACCCGGCTTAAATTCATCTCCTTAGCCATCCGAAGACCATGGAGCAAGGCTTCGTACTCAGCTACATTATTAGTGCAAGGGAACATCAACCTTAAGACATAACAAAATTTATCACCTCGTGGGGAAGCCAATACAACTCCAGCCCCCGAGCCCTCCAATTGCGTGGATCCATCAAAATGAATAGTCCAATATGTGTTATCCGGCTTGTCCTCAGGCATCTGCAGCTCTGTCCAGTCATTGATGAAATCCACGAGTGCTTCGGACTTGATGGCCGTGCGAGGCATATATTTCAAACCATGAGGTCAGAGCTCAATGGCCCACTTGGCTTCCCTACCCATGGCTTCTCTGTTTTGAATAATATCTCCTAAAGGAGCAGAACTAACCATGGTGATAGGATGACTGAAGAAATACTGCTTGAGTTTTCGACTAGCCATGAACACCCCATAGACAAGCTTCTGCCAGTGCGGATACCTCTGTTTGGAGTCAATAAGAACTTCACTGATGTAGTAAACCGGCCGTTGAACCGAATATTCCTTGCCTGCTTCCTTCCATTCTACCACAATAGCTACAATGACCGCCCGGGCATTAGCAGCCATGTATAATAACAATGGCTCTTTATCTATAGGAGCAGCAAGGATCGGCGGCTCGGCTAAATGTTTCTTCAAGGTTTCAAACGCTTCATTAGCAGCATCAGTCCAGACAAAATCATCTGTCTTTTTCATCATCTAATACAGAGGGATAGCCTTTTCTCCCAGCCGGCTTATGAACCGGCTTAAGGCCGCAATACGACCCGCCAGACGCTGAACATCATTGACACATGCCGGTTTAGCCAAGGAAGTAATAGCCTTAATTTTCTCCGGGTTAGCTTCGATGCCCCGTTCAGAAACCAAAAACCCCAAAAGCTTGCTTGCTGGTACACCAAAGACACACTTAGCCGGGTTAAGCATCATCTTGTAGACCCAGAGAGTGTTAAAGGTCTCTTTCAAATAATCTATCAATGTCTCCTTTTTTATGGATTTCACCACAATATCATCCACATAAGCATGAACGTTGCGCCTAATCTGATCATGAAGATAATTATGCACACAGCACTGGTAAGTCGCATGGGCACTCTTGAGCCCAAAAGGCATAGACACATAGCAGAAGGCTCCAAAAGGAGTGATGAAAGTTGTTTCTCCTCGTCCTTAACTGCCATCTTGATCTGATGATAACTAGAATAAGCATCCAAAAAGCTCAAATTGTCACAGCCCCTGTAGCACCAATAATTTGATCAATACGAGGAAGAGCAAAAGAATCAGCCGGACAAGCCTTGTTTAAATCTGTGTAGTCCGGACACATACGCCAAGTGCCATTCTTCTTAAGTACCATCACCGGGTTAGCTAACCACTCAAGATGAAAAACTTCGACAATGAACCCAGCTACCAAGAGCCGGGCCACCTCTTCACCAATGGGCTTACGCCTCTCCTCATTGAAGCGACGAAGGAATTGCTTGACCGGCTTAAACTTTGGATCAATATTAAGAGTGTGCTCAGAGAGTTCCCTCGGTACACCTGGCATATTAGAAGGTTTCCATGCAAAGATGTCCCGGTTCTCATGCATGAACTCGATGAGCGCATCTTCCTATTTTGGATCCAGATTAGCACTGATGATGAACTGCTTGGATGAATCGCCAGGAATGAAATCAACCATCTTAGTGTCATCTGTCGACTTAAACTTCAACAGAGGATCATGCTCTGTGGTTGGTTTTTTCAAAGATGTCATATCCACCGGGTCAACATTATCTTTGTAAAATTTCAATTCCTCTGTTGCAAAAATAGACTCAGCGTAAGAAGCATCAGCTTCTTCACACTCTAAGGCTATCTTGCGACTCCCATGCACTGTGATAGTGCCCTTGTAAACCGGCATGTTAAGCTGAAAATAAACATAACATGGCCGTGCCATGAACTTGGCATAAGCCGACCGCCCAAATAGAGCATGATACGGGCTTTGGATCTTAACCACCTCAAAAGTTAGCTTCTCTGCCCTGGAGTCATATTCATCCCCAAAGGCTACTTCCAAAGCGATCTTGCATACAGGATACGCCGACTTACCAAGCACCACTCCATGGAAAACAGTATTGGATGGTTCAAGAATTTTGTCAGTTAACCCCATACGGCGGAAAGTATCATAATAAAGGATATTAATGCTGCTACCTCCATCCATGAGTACCTTAGTGAGCTTGTACCCTCCAACTTGAGGCGCCACCACCAAAGCCAAGTGACCCGGATTATCAACCCGGGGCAGGTGATCCTCTCGACTCCACACAATGGGCTGCTCAGACCATCTTAAGTAACAGGGAATCGCCGGTTCAACGACGCTCACGGCCCTTTTATGGAGCTTTTGATCCCGCTTGCATATACTTGTGGTGAAGATGTGGTATTGCCCACTATTCAACTGCTTCGGATTATTCTGATAACTAGACCGATGTTGTTGTTGCTGTTGTTGCTGATTCCCCTGATTATTCTGTTGGCTGTAACCACCTTGATTACCTTGGCCTTGAAAACCGGCACTTGAAACATCACCTCTATGACCCAGACCATGAGGGCCAGATCCTGAACCGCCATTCGGGCCATGGTCGTGCTGGAAAAGATGAGAATCCCTGAAATGCCTCATGATATAACAATCCTTCCACAAATGGCTAGATGGCTTTTCACGCGTTCCGTGCTTCGGACACGGCTGATTCATTATTGCTTCAAGGTCATATCTTGGTCCCTGAGCTGACCTCATCTTGCGACGCTGATTATTATTCTCGTGTTTCTATTAGCCACAAAGTCCAAATTATTATCAGCCTTGCGCTTACCGTTGCCCCTCTGATTCGCTGGGTTATGATCTTGCCCCTTGGTGTTGCCACTCTTTATTCCCTTTCCAGGTTTTTCATCATCAGATTCGGGGTCCTTGGTACCTGCAGAGTCGGCATACTTAACCGGAGCTGCCATCAGCTCCCCCATGTTACTGCAGTGGCGCTTGAGCCGCCCTAGCTTCTGTTTAAGAGGCATAAAACGGCAATTCTCCTCTAACATCAAGACTGCTGTGTCGGCATTGACGCGATCCAATGAGTGCAGGATAGTTGAGACCCGATGCACCCAATGGGTTGTTGACTCGCCCTCTTCTTGGACACAGGCGTCCAAATTCACAATTGACATAGGTTGCTTGCATGATCTTTAAAATTATGGATAAACCAGGCTTTTAAATTGGCCCATGATCTAATGGAATTGGTAGGCAGCGCTTTCAACCAAGTACGGGCCGTTCCTTCCAGCATCATGGTGAAATACTAAGCACATGTAGCGTCGCCGCTAACATACAACAGCTCCATGCACTACAAAAAAAATACACTTCCGTGATGATACGTGTTTGTCACGGTAGGTCACGTTTTCTGTCATGCATGTACATCCATGACAAATTTATGACAGAATGAAGATAGTCATACTTGCGCTGTCATAGAAGTGTTTGATGGCTTCTCGCCCCTTGTTGGTTACCCCAAGTGGAAGGTTTGAGATGAAGTGTAGCGGAAGTTTTCCCTTGGCAAAGATACCAAGGATCGATTTCCCTGAGACTCCCAGTTTCAACAAGAAGGTGTCAACTGCTAACGGCGCCAGATATTAGCAATCAACGTGGACCTGCACACAGATACAAATAACTTTGCTCCAAACAAGTACAGAGAGGTTGTCAATCCCTCCGGCCTTGTAGTTTACAAAGGATCAAACGCAAGTGATAGTAGTGATAGGTAATGCTGCAAATAGTAAGTAAAAGCGTAAAGTAAATAGTGGATGTGATCAATGATGGTAATATGGACCGGGGTCCCATGATGTTCACTAGTGATGTCTCTCTCCCAAAAGACGATAAAACAGCTATGTGAGGTAAACGAATTACAACTGGGGAATTGACAGGATTATGTGCGCAAACCAATGCTAACTATGTTACAAGAAAGGTAGAGGTTCAAAGCATGGGCGGTACGCCAAGGCAAGTAGATCAAATCCATCTGCATCTACTACTAATCATCCACCTTGAGATATCTATCCAGAACATCTCGCTGGTATTAAGTTGCGAGTCCCACCCATAGTGTAAACTCAAAGCAACAGACAACTGCATTAAAGAACTTTGCATAAAGTAAACAATCCTTGCACCCGCAGGCACAAGCACCGTTGTTTTCCCGCTTGTGGCAACAGCACATCCCCTAGACTCATGTTTCTGTCACACAAGCTAGTCATCGAGGGGCATGAACCCACAATCAAGCATAACGTTCCCTCTTGGAGTCACTACCTACTACTTGGCCAAAGCAATAAATAACAACGGAGAACATGCAAGAATTACTTACGAACATAAATATAAAAGAGGTAGATCAAATATATTACTCAAACACAATCTGAACATAATCTCACAATCCATCGGATCCCAGCAAACTCAACATAGCAACAACATAAGGATTACATATGTGCCTCGATCATGTAGGGCAGCTCACAAGGACTAATTAGTGAAGCACAAGAACGGGAGGAGAACATCACATAGCTTCTCGTCATGGACCCATGGTCCAAGGGAGACTACTCACAACTCATCCGGGAGGCGTCCATGGTGGTGGAGAAGCTCCCGGTGGTGATCCTCCCCTCCGGCAGGGTGCCGGGAAGAGTTCTCCTGGTGCTCCCGATCTTCGAAGCGGCGGCGGCGGCGGAACAGAGATGAGATCGCGAAAAAGGGTTCCCGTCTCGAGGGTTTTGGGACACGATATAAATATATGCCAAAGGGGGGCATCAGCGGAGGCTCGGGGGGCCCAGGTGCCCCCCCCCCCCCCCGGCGCGGCCAGGGGGGGCCGCGCCACCAGGGCGCCTGGAACCCTGGTGGCCCCCCTCCGGCTGTACTTTGGCTGCTGGGAAACTTCTGGAACGCTGATTTTTTATATAATTTTTCCGGGATTTTTCTAGCAGTTCTCGTAATGGGAAAACCTGAAATACAAAAACAGCAGAAAACAGAAACTGGCACTGGGGTGCACTAAGTTAATAGGTTAGTCCAAATATGATCAAAAGTGTATGGAAGTGTATAAATATCATAGCAATATCACCCAAAAGAGGCATGGAGCAAGCAGAAATTATAGATACGTTTTGGACGTATCAACATCCCCAAGCTTAATTCCTGCTCATCCTCGAGTAGGTAAATGATAACAAGAATAATTTCTGTGGTGACATGCTATTAACCATATAGGACTTTTCATAGTCATATGACAAAAGCTTACTGAGACAATGAATCTGTAGTAATTAAGTTGCCTCATGAGAAAATCACAAAGAACTGAAAGTTTTACAATATGGTATTGAAACATCAAATAGATTTGTAATGAGCATGGTGTGCAAATATGATAAAGTGATATCTCGCTTGCCCCCTTTAGTGAAGCAAAACATAAATGCAGGGGCACCTCCAAGGTTTAAGTGATGACTAGATACAATGATTTCAGAATAAACGATATCATAATCATGCAAAAGACAATGCTACTTTGGGACAATGCACATTACACTCAGAATGACAATCATGCTCTCAGTAGTTGGTGCTTAAAAAGAAGGTGGATACTCTCGAACCGTGGCTTTTGTTGGCAAGGTTGAAAACCCGTAGTCGGAAACAAAGAAAAAGCATGTACCAGAGCTCTTGGTTTTAAAAACAGAGATAATAATAATTTTTTAGATCATGCATGTTTCGTCAACGAATGCTAGCAGATAACTCAATTACTTGTTGAGATGGACAAGTTTCGAGGAACGGCTCCCGAATGAGGACGATCACATCCTCTTAATCTCCTTTGTTTATCACTGCCAAAGTTTCCTGATTTCTCATGAACAAAGCGTGAAGGAGGGTTTGTTTGTTATATTAATTTTGAGCCGGGCGCACTCAATGCCAGTTCCTTCTCGTGTTATGGGTTTGCACATTATACATGCAATCCCGGGGTGAAGCTTGTCCAACTTAAAAAGATCATGAATTAACTACTACTTCCTCATGGACTTAAAACAAAGGCACAAAATAGGAATACATTTTTTTCTTTTCTTTTTGAATAATTTCGAGATGGTACATGAAAGTCTCCGTTAGGAATGGCAGGTAAATACCATGTAGGAAGGTATGGTGGACTCATATGGCATAACTGGTTTAAAGGAATTTGGATGTACAAGCAGTCAGTCCGCTTAGTACAGGTGGAGGTTAGCAAAAGACTGGGAGTGACAAACTAAGAGAGCAATGACGGTCATAATCATGTAGAGTGACAAAGCAACATTGAATCAGGCATGGTAGTTATATCTCTACTCAGATACAAAAGATCATCAAGGCTTGACAGACTTTCTTTACAGTCTTAAATATGCGTGAGCATACGCCAAGTCAACCAAAATAAATTCTTGAAGGAAGATATTACTAAACCATACCACATCATAGGCAAACAAATCATGTTGGTACTCCAATAACACATTGGCTATTTGAGACTAACCATAAGAAAACATGAACTACTAAGCACCATTATGCACGTAGCATCTTTATCATAGACATACCAACCAATGCAACGGAAGCAAACTCTCTTAATAAGATAATCATGATAAATAAAGAGAGTTCAAGCAGCCAACTAAACAAAAGCTCTTTAAAAAGATAAGGATGAAAACTAAAAGCTAAGCATGATAGTAGCTATTGAAAGACAAAGAACACACACAGCAAAGATAGACATGAAAATTCTATGTTATGTTCTAGGTAGAAGTGGAGCGTGTTTCTCTCCCACATAAAGAAAGCTGAGTTCCGACTCGTTATGAAAAGCTAAAGAAAACTAAAAAGGAAACTAAAAGCAAGACGCTCCAAGCATAGCACATAACACATGAAGTGATAAAAATATAGTGGAACGAAAGACGAACTGATAATGTTGATGGAGAAGGGGATGCACGGGGGCATCCCCAAGCTTAGACGCTTGAGTCTCCTTGAATATTTCTCGGGCGTGCACGGGGGCATCCCCAAGCTTGAGCGCTTGACACTCCTGAATCTTTTTATCATCTTCCCTCGCACACTTGAAAACTCCCTTCATACACAACTCATCATAATCTGATTAGCGAGGTTAGTACCCTTAATAAAAGAATTGTTCCTTGCTAGAAATAAGGATATTCTTGAAGGTCTACTGTTTCTCAAGATTGCCAAAAGGTTTTTGCAAAGAAAAAGCAAGCTCTAGGTTTGCAAAATGAAGGAAAGGCAAAACAGGACAGAATCTGTGAAAAACAGAACAACAGGTAGTAAATGATTTTTTTGGGGGCACTTCTGCAACTCTAATCAAAAAACTCAGAACAGATGCACGAAAGACAATTATATAGAGCATGCTGTCGAAACAATTCAGACCAAAAAGATGATCTGGTGATTTTATACGAATTTGTCTATCCAAGGACAGAATCTGTTTCCTGGACAGCACGTCACAACTTTTGAATTTTCTTGCAATCAGAGGCTATACTTGGCACAAAATTGAAAAGCAAAGATACAATGATGATGCTACTGTAGTAAACAACATCATGACACAACAAAAGCAAAATAAAACTTTATTCATGTAGGCTGCCTCCCAAAAGCGCTTTCTTTTATGCCTTTAAGCTAGGCATAATGCAAAGAGGAATCAAGAACCATCATAATGATCGGAGCTATAAATTGCTTCAAATGGTTCCTCAACAAGTTCACTCTTGTTCCTTCTAGGAAAGGGGTACACACCTTTTGCCTTCCCGCGTAAGCGGATTTGTCCCTTACCTATATCGATGAATCCTTTAACTGCTCGGAGGAAGTCCCTTCCAAGCACTATATTTCCTTGGTTTGGCTCCATGATGAAGAAATCAACCATTGTAATCCCTTTAAGGAATTTAACTGGCATGTCTTTTATTCTTCCCTGGATTTCAGAAATATCTCCATTAGTGTGTTCATGATAAGATGGTAATCTATCCATGTCAAATTTTAAAGAATCATGAACAATTTTTGGCATAGTAGAAACCATAGATCCAATATCACAATAAGCAAGGAAGTCTTGATTAGAGATGCTAATCCTAACAAAAGGCTCCCAATCATTGTCTATTTCCAAAATGTCTTTATTATTGGGTTTGGGTTTCTCTACCTTCATCAAGTCTAGAGCATCCATTCTCTTCTCAATAGTAGCAAGTCTATCTATGACAGTATCAAAGTTATGATCATAAACAAAGTAACTAGATAGACCATGTATAATTTCAAGAGCTCTAGCTTCATCACACTCTAGGAAATCTCCCTCAGCTATAATATCAAGAGAGTGTTTACACCATTTAAAAAGACCATGGTAAAAATTTCTAAGCACATTTTTTATAGGTATCCAAGGCATAATTCTCCTATGTGCATCAGAAATTCTGTCCCATGCCTTCTTCATATTTTCTCCATCCTTTTGATGGAAATCTAGAACTTCTGATTCCCTCAAAGCACCAAATCCTAACATGCTTGACTAAACAGAAAGGACTACTAACAGAAAAGCAAATAATTTTTTTGTGATTTTTGATAAAAGATACTAAAGCAAAAACTGAAAGGTAAACTAACAAGACTAAAAAGCAAAGGTAAAAGATAGCATGCAACTCCCCTATCCTGAAGAGTGGAGTCCCCGGCAACGGCGCCAGAAAACTTTGCTTGATGGCTTCTCGCCCCTCGTTGGTTACCCCAAGTGGAAGGTTTGAGATGTAGTGTAGCGGAAGTTTTCCCTTGGCAAAGATACCAAGGATCGATTTCCCTGAGACTCCCAGTTTCAACAAGAAGGTGTCAACTGCTAACGGCGCCAGATATTAGCAATCAATGTGGACCTGCACACAGATACAAATAACTTTGCTCCCAACGAGTACAGAGAGGTTGTCAATCCCTCCAACCTTGTAGTTTACCAAGGATCAAACGCAAGTGATAGTAGTGATAGGTAATGCTGCAAATAGTAAGTAAAACCGTAAAGTAAATAATGCATGTGATCAATGATGGTAATATGGACCGGGGTCCCATGATGTTCACTAGTGATGTCTCTCTCCCAAAAGACGATAAAACAGATATGTGAGGTAAACAAATTACAGCTGGGCAATTGACAGGATTATGTGTGCAAACCAATGCTAACTATGTTACAAGAAAGGTAGAGGTTCAAAGCATGGGCGGTACGCCAAGGCAAGTAGACCTTAATCCATCTGCATCTACTACTAATCATCCACCTTGAGATATCTATCCAGAACATCTCGCTGGTATTAAGTTGTGAGTCCCACCCATAGTGTAAACTCAAAGCAACAGACAACTGCATTAAAGAACTTTGCGTAAAGTAAACAATCCTCGAACCCGCGGGCACAAGCACCGTTGTTTTCCCCCTTGTGGCAACAGCACATCCCCTAGACTCATGTTTCTGTCACTCAAGCTAGTCATCGAGGGGCATGAACCCACAATCAAGCATAACGTTCCCTCTTAGAGTCACTACCTACTACTTGGCCAAAGCAATAAATAACAACGGAGAACATGCAAGAATTACTTACGAACATAAATATAAAAGAGGTAGATCAAATATATTACTCAAACACAATCTGAACATAATCTCACAATCCATCGGATCCCAGCAAACTCAACATAGCAACAGCATAAGGATTACATATGTGCCTCGATCATGTAGGACAGCTCACGAGGACTAATTAGTGAAGCACAAGAACGGGAGGAGAACATCACATAGCTACTGGTCATGGACCCATGGTCCAAGGGAGACTACTCACAACTCATCCGGGAGGCGTCCATGGTGGTGGAGAAGCTCCCGGTGGTGATCCTCCCCTCCGGCAGGGTGCCGGGAAGAGTTCTCATGGTGCTCCCGATCTTGGAAACGGCGGCGGCGGCGGAACAGAGATGAGATCACGAAAAAGGGTTCCCGTCTCGAGGGTTTCGGTACACGATATAAATATATGCCAAAGAGTGGCATCAGCGGAGGCTCGGGGGGCCTAGGCGCCCCCCC
>LR738711.1:239980038-240011374 GCA_902687465.1 Secale cereale | reverse complement strand
CCCCCCCCCCCCCCGGCGCGGCCAGGGGGCCGCGCCACCAGGGCGCCTGGAGCCCTGGTGGCCCACCTCCGGCTGTACTTTGGCTGCTGGGAAGCTTCTGGAACGCTGATTTTTTATATAATTTTTCCGGGATTTTTCTGTCAGTTCTCTTAATGGGAAAACCTGAAATACAAAAACAGCAGAAAACAGAAACTGGCACTAGGGTGCACTAAGTTAATAGGTTAGGCCAAATATGATCAAAAGTGTATGGAAGTGTATAAATATCATAGCAATATCACCCAAAAGAGGCATGGAGCAAGCAGAAATTATAGATACGTTTTGGACGTATCAGTGTTCCATGACATTACCAAAATTATCATCACGGAAGTGTCCACTTCCATGACGATAAATCGCGCGTCACAGAAGTGCTTTCGTCAAGGGTGACCGACACGTGGCATCCACCGTAACAGAACGCCGTTAAGCTATCGGGTCCAGTTTTGGATCGGATAACCCGTTAACAACCCCGACCAATGGGGATTTTCCACATGTAAAATCATCATTGGCTGGAGGAAACACGTGTCGGCTCACCGTTGGGACAGATGTTATCCACTCATTGGACCCAAAGAGCCTATGATACGTCGACATGTGGCATGGCCCAACAGAGGCCCATTCCTGTGAAAAGGCCGGCCCGTTTGACTTGGTCAAAAGGTGGCGGGTCGGCCCACGGCAAGCCTGTTAACGGCATGTTTGCATATAGCCCATTTACAGCCCGCTAACCCAGGGCCCGTTTACGGCCTATCCGAATTAGGCCCAGTGGTGTCATCTGGGCCGTCCAATATAATTCCAGTCCGTTTTAACTTCCGGCCCATGTATGGCCCATGACGTCTTTCGGCCCATATGAGGCCCTTATTACTCTCGGCCATTAACGGCCTGTGGTAAAACTAGCCCGTAATGAACAGTGTATCACTTTATACCCATTAACGGCCCATTATTCTGTTGGGCCGTTTCCAGCCCATGTTATCTTTCAGCCTTCTCAGGGCCCATTTATTCATGGGCTCATTTCCAGCATTTGTTTCCTTTCGGCCCGTTACTGTCATTTTCTACTTGTGGGCCAAATACAACCCGTGGTTACAGTCGGCCCATTTGTGGCACGTTAATACGTTGGGCCGTTTTCATAGCGTCAGCAAATACGGCCTATTTATTCTTGGGCTCATTTCCAGCATTCGTTTACTTTCGGTCTGTTACTGTCATTTTCTGCTTGTGGGCCAAATACAGCCCGTGGTTACAGTCGGCCCGTTTGTGGCCCGTTAATACGTTGAGCCGTTTTCATAGCATAATCAAATACGGCCTATTAACGACGGCCCGTTATGGTCGGCCCATGAACGGACAATTTCAACTCTAGTCCATTTACGGCCATAATGTGGTCTGTTATTGGCGCATGTTTGGCCAACCGATCATACGGCCCGTAGAAGGCCCATTGATGATACGGCCCGTAGAAGGCCCATTGTGACAACGACCCGTAGAAGGCCCATTGTTTCTACGGCCCTTAGAAGGCCCATTGTTTCTACGGCCCGTAGGAGGCCCATGTTAACTACAGTAAATATGTAGCCCATTGTTAATGTGGCCTAGTTTTAAAAAATAGGTTATTCCTGCGACTAGCAAACCACCGCAAAAGAACTGCACTGACTACAAGAAAACAAATAAACAAGACAATAAGGAAATAAATAAGCAAGCAATTAACGCTAGCCTATTACCGCTATTACACATGTTACATCCACTAGGCATCAAAGTTCGTCACCAGTGCAAATATAGGGAACAAAGCAGCATATTACATACACTGGCCGTTAAAATTGGCCACCAGTGCAAATAAACGCGGCAGCAAAACATGAGCATAACTGAAACAACTTCAGAAGAGCTCAAGAAACGTGGTATCCACCATGCTGGCAATAAGCTTAGCAAGCTTATTAGCTTTGTCCTGTTTGGCGCTAAAATCCTCCAACGTTTGTTGTTGCACCAGAAAGTATGCATCTGAATGCTCCAGGGACTTCCGTGGTCCTTCCGCTTCTTGTCGCAGCACAGCTAATCGATGTCTTTCAGCTTGTAGTTGAGACTCAAGAAACCGAACTGATTCAGACAGTGTGTTTGAATAGCTTGTGCAAGCGGTAGTGGCCAGTAACTCCAACACTAAACGAAGACAGGACTTTGGGGTTGTCTCAATGTCTTCGAGATAGTCTTCCTTGGCTGTTTTATCAGCTTTGTTGGAGACCAACAAGGATGTGTCACTATCCTGAACCTTATCTGCATTACTTTCTTTACCATTGCTTAATAACGCACTCTTCCCCAATATTCTGTCAGCATTATAAAAGAAGAAACAAGCAGACACATAACAGTTTAGCATGTACTAGTATATGAAACTCATTTCGGTGAACCAGTTCATTAGTAAAGTGGACAGGGTTAAACTACCAAGTCTTCTATTGCCAAGTACAAGTACATAATAAAAGCATCAAACAAACATATATCAATGTCCTATGGTCACTGCATTGTCTTGCCAAATCAAAATAGAGACACGGTTCAAATCATATCAGTTCAAGAAAAAGAGGCAGTGAAAGAATACAAAGCGTGGGAAACTACACGGCACAACAAGATTTCAGATGGGTACCACGGGTTTACATGTACAACGACACTATTTGCTTTGTTGTGATGCTAGTAATGTGCATGATATCAGAAGTCAACTATATACACAATTGAAATTGAAATCAACAGATCTATTGATAAGAGCAAGCCTGTTAAAGAAACATGCGTGAACATACTTGCTGTGCCATTGGAGTTTCGATTGGATCCTTCAATTTAAAAATAAGTTTGTATGAGTAAATATAGTGATACAAGAGCAAAGTAGTATGCACGATAGCAATCATAGTTAAAAAAAGCGCGCCTAAGCGAGCGCTTAAGCGCGCCTAGGCTTTAGGCGTTGGCGAAACGCATTGCGCATAACTACGCTTAATCTGGGCATAACTGCGGATAAGCATGCGCTTTGGTCAATAAAGCGGAAGGCGGTGGCAAAACGCACAATTAAAGCCTAGCGCTTTTTGGAACTATCATAGCAATGGAATCTTAAATTAGAACAGTTGTTCTTCAGGTTTAGGCACTTGTTCTACATAAACAGAGTACAGTAAGACGCAAGAATATAGTACTTAAAAATAGAAAATGAGCTCATGGACCTTACCACATTCTTGGTTCGGGACTAGTACAGGACAAGGCGTTCCCAGTCATCGTCCTGTAAATGTATCTCAGGAGAACGTAAGGGAATTTGATGAGTTTCTTTGCCGATGAAGTACGTTTTCTTCAGGTAATTCCAATACTGCCACCAAGCATTCTTGAAGATAGCAGAGGTATTAGCACAGGTTACCTCATCCCGAGTTTCCAAATCGGTCCTTCTCTATAGAGAAAAATGGGAAAATTTGCTGTATTATAACCATCATGGAGGTAGGATGTATGGGACAAAGCAAAGTAATTGCCATGAATAACATTACATACACATAACTCCTGGACAAACACTTGCAACTGGCATTTTCCTTCATCTTTAGTATAATATTTCCAAGATGGGAAGATACGCACATACGATTTAACAACATCAAATGCGGTAGATGCTAAAGTACGACTAGCTGGTTGTGCTTCCACAACAGGAATAGGCGTACTAACTGATGGAGTTGGGGTTCGCCGTGGTAGTACTGGCCCTTTGGGCACTGGATCTACCTTACTAACTGCTCTTGTTTGGGAGCTCTATGGTGGAGATGGTGCTGTGTTAACAGGAACTGGGTTACTATCCGATGGGGTTGGGGTTAGATTGGGTGAAGCTAGTTCTCTGTCCATCGCAGTATGGGTACAATCTATGAGAGTTTGGGTTATGTGTGGTAGGGCCGGTTCTCGTGCATGTACAACCGGGGTGCTATCTCCACCAAGAGGTAGCATTGTTTTATTTGAAGATCGTGTTTTTAGTCTGCTAGATGCTGACATCACCCGCTCCAATTCAAATGGCTGATAAACAAGAAACATAGTTGAATGTACAGACATTGTATGAGAGACAGATACAATAGATAGTGTGGAAAAAAGAGGACATGAAATAGTTGACATGTATATTGTTTAACTAAAACGGATAGCATGACATAATTTCACATATATGATGTCTATCTAAACTGGATAGCATAGCATACCATAATTCAAAGATCTGATGAATAACTAAAACGCCATGCCAAGTTAGAGCATACACCTCGGTGGGGGGATAGGACTGGTCATCTGCCTCTGAATCCATCTCCGAGGAGCTATCGGGACCCAACAAGAGATCTGCTTCGACAGGTAGCACTGTCTGCTCTGAAGGCCTTGTTTTCACTCCAGATTTTTCAATCTCCCACCCAAATGGTTGATTCACAGGAAGAGTAGTTTAATGTACAAACATTGTCGACAAATGGAAATGTAATGAAGAAAAGTATGGGCAAGATATCATTCAAATATATAATGCCTGGTTAAACAAGATGGCATTGCACACATATATTATGGCTGGCTAAAAGACATGAGACTGCATAATTCCCATATATGATACAGAAACTAAACAGGTGGCGACCGAACATGTCTAAACTAAGAAGATGACATATATGATGTCAAAAGTAGGCACTGCAAGGCAACATATGCATGATATGACTAACATCATCATGCCAAGGTAGAGCAAACACCTTGGGGGGTAAATAGGAGTGGTCAGCGGCGTCTGAATCCGCCTCAGAATAGATATCTTCCTCTAGATTACAATTTGGAGATGGGTGGGGAGGGTTTGCCATTGAACCCACCATGGAGCGATGTCTGCATGACATTGTATTGCCGCGCAAAACTCTTCTCTTTTTCTCTACATGTTCAGCATGATTGTGTACAATATCTGACATGCATACGAAAAAAATATGGTAAGATTACGTAAGGAGAGCATGCAGAAATTTAGAGTGATGGTAACAACCAGTGGATGGATCCAAAAATAATGATAGCAGGCTGATGATTGCTTTAATTTAATAAAAAGACAAATGATGATTGCTTTACTATTTGTTTCCCACCCAAGATGAATAACATAGGCGTACCCTAGGTAAACCATATATTAGACAGAGATACTATTCGTTGCTTCCTCGATATGTGCCCCACAACTAATTTAGAACTCAAGTGTGAACATTAATTTGGACATAACTTGGAGTCCAAGAGGTGAACATGACGATAAAGTAGCAGGTAATTTTAAGCAATGCATAACATAAGCAGAATCAAAAGAGTGTGACCTCTCTTGTGGACCCGTGTACTCCTCAGGTTCATCTGCTGAGTCGATGATGGTGATGCCGTTGTGGTGGGTGCCGGTGGTGAAGGAAATATGCCCTAGAGGCAATAATAAAGATGTTATTTGTATTTCCTTATATCATGATAAATGTCTTTTATTCATGCTAGAATTGTATTAACCGGAAACTTAGTACATGTGTGGATACATAGACAAAACAGTATGTCCCTAGTATGCCTCTACTAGACTAGCTCATTGATCAAAGATGGTTATGTTTCCTAGCCATAGACATGAGTTGTCATTTGATCAACGGGATCACATCATTAGGAGAATGATGTGATGGACAAGACCCATCCGTTAGCATAGCACTATGATCGTTTAGTTTTACTGCTATTGCTTTCTTCATGACTTATACATGTTCCTATGACTATGAGATTATGCAACTCCCGAATACCGTAGGAACACCTTGTGTGCTATCAAACGTCAAAACGTAACTGGGTGATCATAAAGATGCTCTACAGGTGTCTCCGAAAGTATTCGTGGTGTTGGCATAGATCAAGATTAGGATTTGTCACTCCGAGTGTCGGAGAGGTATCTCTGGGCCCTCTCGGTAACACACATCACAATAAGCCTTGCAAGCAAAAGACTAATGAGTTAGTCACGAGATGATGTGTTACGGAACGAGTAAAGAGACTTTCCGATAACGAGATTGAACTAGATATAGAGATACCGACGATCGAATCTCGGGCAAGTAACATACCGTTGACAAAAGGAACAACGTATGTTGTTATGCGGTTCTGACCGATAAAAGATCTTCGTAGAATATGTAGGAGCCAATATGAACATCCAGGTTCCGCTATTGGTTATTGACCGGAGATGAGTCTCGGTCATGTCTACATAGTTCTCGAACCCGTAGGGTCCGCACGCTTAACGTTTGATGACGATCGGTATTATGAGTTTATGAGTATTGATGTACCGAAGGTAGTTCGGAGTCCCGGATGAGATCACGGACATGACGAGGAGTCTCGGAATGTCCGAGACATAAAGATTGATATATTGGACGACTATATTCGGACACCAGAAGTATACCGGAAAAGTTTCGGATTTAACGGGATTGCCGGAGGGGGTTACCGGAACCCCCTACGAAGGGGGATGGTCCATAGTGGGCCTTATGGAAAAGAGAGAGGCAGCCCATAGGGCTGGCCGGCGCCCCACCTAGGGTGCCTAGTTGGACTAGGAGTTGGGGGGCGCCACCTCTTCTTCTTTTCCTATTCCCTCTCTTCCTTCTTTGGTGGTTCCTACTAGGAATAGGATTGCAATCCTATTCCTAGTAGGATTGCAACCCTAGCCGCACCAAACAAGGGCCGGCCGGCCTCCCCCCTTGCTCCTTTATATACGGGGGCAGGGGGGCACCCAAAGACACACAAGTTGAATTGTTCCAGCCGTGTGCGGTGCCCCCCTCCACAGAAACACACCTCGGTCATACCGTCGCGGTGCTTAGGCGAAGCCCTGCGCCGGTGAATACATCATATCCGTCACCACGCCGTCGTGCTGACGAAACTCTCCCGTGAAGCTCAACTGGATCAAGAGCTCGTGGGACGTCATCAAGCTGAACGTGTGCTGAACACGGAGGTGCCGTACGTTCGGTGCTTGATCGGTTGAATCGCGAAGAAGTTCGACTACATCAACCGCGTCACTTGACGCTTCCGCTTCCGGTCTACGAGGGTACGTAGACACACTCTTCCCTCTCGTTGCTATGCATCTGGTAGATAGATCTTGCGTGATCGTAGGAAAATTTTAAAATACTACGTTCCCCAACAGTGGCATCATGAGCCAGGTCTATGCGTAGATGATATGCACGAGTAGAACACAATGAGTTGTGGGCGATACTAGTCATACTGCTTACTACCATGTCATACTTTGCTTCGGCAGTATTGTGAGATGAAGCGGCCCGGACTGACATTACGCGTACGCTTACGCGAGACTGGTTTCACCATTACGAGCACTCGTTGCTTAAAGGTGACTGGCGGGTGTCTGTCTCTCTCACTTTAGCTGAATCAAGTATGACTACGCCCGGTCCTTGTGAAGGTTAAAACAGCACATACTTGACGAAACATCGTTGTGGTTTTGTATGCGTAGGTAAGCCCGTAGCAGCCACGTAAAACTTGCAACAACAAAGTAGAGGACGTCTAACTTGTTTTTGCAGGGCATGTTGTGATGTGATATGGTCAAGACATGATGAGTTATACGGTTTTGTATGAGATGATCATGTTTTGTAATGTTATCAGCAACTGGCAGGAGCCATATGGTTGTCGCTTTATTGTATGAAATGCAATCGCCATGTAATTGCTTTACTTTATCACTAAGCGGTAGCAATAGTCGTAGAAGCAATAGTTGGCGAGACGACAACGATGCTACGATGGAGATCAAGGTGTCGCGCCGGTGACGAAGGTGATCATGACGGTGCTTTGGAGATGGAGATCAAAAGCACAAGATGATGATGGCCATATCATGTCACATATTTTGATTGCATGTGATGTTTATCTTATTATGCTTCTTATTTTGCTTAGAACGATGGTAGCATTATAAGATGATCCCTTACTAAATTTCAAGGTATAAGTGTTCTCCCTGAGTATGCACTGTTGCGAAAGTTCGTCGTGCCGAGACACCACGTGATGATCGGGTGTGATAAGCTCTACGCTCAAATACAACGGGTGTAAGCCAGTTTTGCACACGCAGAATACTCGGGTTAAACTTGACGAGCCTAGCATATGCAGATATGGCCTCGGAACACTGGAGACCGAAAGGTCGAGCGTGAATCATATAGTAGATATGATCAACATAAGATGTTCACCATTGATACTACTCCATCTCACGTGATGATCGGACATGGTTTAGTTGATTTGGATCACGTGATCATTTAGATGACCAGAGGGATGTCTATCTAAGTGGGAGTTCTTAAGTAATATGATTAATTGAACTTTAATTTATCATGAACTTAGTCCTGGTAGTATTAGCATATCTATGTTGTAGATCAATAGCTTGCGATGTTGCTCCACGTTTATTTTTTATATGTTCCTAGAGAAAACCAAGTTGAAAGATGTTAGTAGCAATGATGCAGAATTGTTCCGTGATCTGAGGATTATCCTCATTGCTGCATAGAAGAATTATGTCCTTGATGCACCGCTAGGTGACAGACCTATTGCAGGAGCAGATGTAGACGTTATGAACGTTTTGACAAAAGCTCGGTATGATGACTACTTGATAGTTTAAGTGCACCATGCTTTACGGCTTAGAACCGGGACTTCAAAAATGTTTTGAACGCCACAGAGCATAATAAAGATGTTCCAAGAGTTGAAATTAGTATTTCATACTCATGCCCGTGTCGAGAGGTATAAGATTTCTGATAGTACTTTGCCTACAAGATGGAGGAGAATAGCTCAACCAGTGAGCATGTGCTCAGATTGTCTGGGTACTACAATTACTTGAATCAAGTGGGAGTTAATCTTCCAGATAAGATAGTAATTGACAAAATTCTCTAGTCACTATCACCAAGTTAGTAGAACTTCGTGATGAACTATAATATGCAAGGGATGACGAAGGTAATTCCCGAGCTCTTCGCAATGCTGAAATCGTCGAAGGTAGAAATCAAGAAAGAACATCAAGTGTTGATGGTTAATAAGACCACTTGTTTCAAGTAAAGGGCAAAGGGATAGAAGGGGAACTTCAAGAAGAATGACAAGCAAGTTGTCACTCCCATGAAGAAACCCAAAGCTAAAGTCAAGCCTGAAACAAGTGCTTCTACTGCAAAGGAAATGGTCAGTAGAAGTGGAACTGCCCTAGATATTTGGCGGATAAGAAGGATGGCAAAGTGAACAATGGTATATTTGATATACAGATTATTGATGTGTATTTTACTAGTGTTCATAGCAACCCCTCGGTATTTGATACTGGTTCAGTTGCTAAAGAGTAGTAACTCGAAATGGGAGTTGCATAATGAACAGAAACTAGTTAAAGGATGAAGTGACGATGTGTATTGGAAGCAGTTCCAAGATTGATATGATCATCATCGCACACTCCCTATACTTTCGGGATTAGTGTTGAACCTAAATAAGTGTTATTTGGTGTTGAGCATGAATATGATTTGATCATGTTTATTGCAATACGGTTATTCATGTAAGTTAGAGAATAATTGTTGTTCTGTTTACATGAATAAAACCTTCTATGGTCATACACCCAATAAAAATAGTTTGTTAGATCTCGATCGTGTGATACACATATTCATAATATTGAAGCCAAAAGATGCAAGGTTAATAATGATAGTGCAACTTATTTGTGGCACTGCCGTTTAGGTCATATTGGTGTAAAGTGCATGAAGAAACTCCATAGTGATGGACTTTTTGGAATCACTTGATTATGAATCACTTGGTGCTTGCGAACCATGCCTCATGGGCAAGATGATTGAAACTCCGTTCTCCGGAACTGTGGAGCGAGCAACAGAGTTGTTGGAAATCATACATACTGATGTATGCAGACCAATGAGTGTTGAAGCTCACGGCAGGAATCGTTATTTTCTGACCTTCACTGATGATTTGAGCAGATATGAGTATATCTACTTAATGAAGCACAAGTCTGAAACATTTGAAAAGTTCAAAGAATTTCAGAGTGAAGTGCAGAATCATCGTAACAAGAAAATAAGAGTTTCTACGATATGATCGTAGAGGTAAAATATTTGAGTTAGCGAGTTTGTCCTTCAGTAAAAACAATGTGAAATAGTTTCACTACTCACGCCACCTGGAACACCACAGTGTAATGGTGTGTCCGAACGTCATAACCGTACTTTATTAGGTACGGTGCGATCGATGATGTCTCTTACCGATCTACCACTATTGCTTTTGGGGTTATGCATTAGAGACAGCTACATTCACGTTAAAAAGGGCACCATCTAAATCCGTGGAGATGACACCGTATGAACTATGGTTTGACGAGAAACCTAAGCTGTCATTTTTTTAAGTTTGGGACTGCGATGCTTATGTGAAAAAGTTTCAACATGATAAGCTCGAACCCAAATCGGAGAAGTAAATCTTCATAGGATACCCAAAAAGAAACTGTTGGGTACAGCTTCTATCACAGATCCTAAGGCAAGATCTTTGTTGCTAAGAGTGGATCCTTTCTAGAGAAGGAGTTTCTCTCGAAAGAAGTGAGTGGGAGGAAAGTAGAACTTGATGAGGTAATTGTACCTTCTCCCGAATTGGAAAGTGGAACATCACAGAAACTAGTTCCAGTGATTCCTACACCAATTAGTGAGGAAGCTAATGATGATGATCATGAAACTTTAGATCAAGTTTCTGCTGAAAATCGTAGATCAACCAGAGTACGTTCCGCACCAGAGTGGTACGGCAACCCAGTTCTGGAAGTCATGTTACTAGACCATGATGAACCTGCGAACTATGAGGAAGCGATGATGAGCCCAGATTCCGCAAAATGGCTTGAGGCCATGAAATCTGAGATGGGATCCATGTATGAGAACAAAGTGTGGACTTTGGTTGACTTGCCCGATGATCGGCAAGCCATCAAAAATAAATGGATCTTCAAGAGGAAGACCGACGCTGACGGTAATGTTACTGTTTACAAAGCTCGACTTGCTGCGAAAGGTTTTCGACAAGTTCAAGGAGTTGACTACGATGAGACTTTCTCACCCGTAGCGATGCTTAAGTCTGTCCGAATCATATTAGCAATTGCCTCATTTTATGAAATCTGGCAAATGGATAACAAAACTGCATTTTTTAGTGGATTTATTACAGAAAAATTGTATATGATGCACCCCGAAGGTTTTGTCAATCCTAAAGGTGCTAACAAAATGTGCAAGCTCCAGCGATCCATCTATGGACTGGTGCAAGCATCTCGGAGTTGGAATATACGCTTTGATAAGTTGATCAAAGCATATAGATTTATATAGACTTACGGTGAAGCCTGTATTTATAAGAAGTGAGTGGGAGCACTACAACCTTTCTGATAAGTATATGTGAATGACATATTGTCGATCGGAAATGATGTAGAATTTTCTGGAAAGCATAAAGGAGTGTTTGAAAGGAGTTTTTCAAAGAAAGACCTCGGTGAAGCTGCTTACATATTGGGCATCAAGATCTATAGAGATAGATCAAGACGCTTGATAAGACTTTCGATAAGTACATACCTTGATAAGATTTTGAAGTAGTTCAAAATGGATCAGTCAAAGAAGGAGTTCTTGCCTGACTTGTAAGGTGTGAAGTTGAGTAAGACTCAAAGCCAGACCACGGCAGAAAAATATAGAGAGAATGAAAGTCATTCCCTATGCCTCAGCCATAGGTTCTATAAAGTATGCCATGCTGTGTACAAAACACGTTGTGTACCTTGCCATGAGTTTGACAGGGAGGTACAATAGTGATCCAGGAGTAGATCACTGTACAACGGTCAAAATTATCCTTAGTAACTGGATAACTAAGGAAATGTTTCTCGATTATGGAGGTGATAAAGAGTTCGTCGTAAAGGGTTACGCCGATGCAAGCTTTGACACTAAATCCAGATGACTCTAAGTATCAATCTGGATGCGTATTTAAAGTGGGAGCAATTAGCTAGAGTAGCTCTATGCAGAGCATTGTAGACATAGAAATTTGCGAAACACATACGGATCTGAATGTGACAGACCCGTTGACCAAACTTCTCTCACAAGCAAAACATGATCACACCTTATTACTCTTGGGTATTAATCACATAGCGATGTGAACTAGATTATTGACTCTAGTAAACCCTTTGGGTGTTGGTCACATGGCGATGTGAACTATGGGTGTTATTCACATAACGATGTGAACTATCGGTATTAAATCACATGGCGATGTGAGCTAGATTATTGACTCTAGTTCAAGTGGGAGACTGAAGGAAATATGCCCTAGAGGCAATAATAAAGATGTTATTTGTATTTCCTTATATCATGATAAATGTCTTTTATTCAAGCTAGAATTGTATTAACCGGAAACTTAGTACATGTGTGGATACATAGACAAAACAGTATGTCCCTAGTATGCCTCTACTAGACTAGCTCATTGATCAAAGATGGTTATGTTTCCTAGCCATAGACATGAGTTGTCATTTGATCAACGGGATCACATCATTAGGAGAATGATGTGATGGACAAGACCCATCCGTTAGCATAGCACTATGATCGTTTAGTTTTACTGCTATTGCTTTCTTCATGACTTATACATGTTCCTATGACTATGAGATTATGCAACTCCCGAATACTGTAGGAACACCTTGTGTGCTATCAAACGTCACAACGTAACTGGGTGATCATAAAGATGTTCTACAGGTGTCTCCGAAAGTATTCGTGGTGTTGGCATAGATCAAGATTAGGATTTGTCACTCCGAGTGTCGGAGAGGTATCTCTGGGCCCTCTCGGTAACACACATCACAATAAGCCTTGCAAGCAAAAGACTAATGAGTTAGTCACGAGATGATGTGTTATGGAACGAGTAAAGAGACTTGCCGATAATGAGATTGAACTAGGTATAGAGATACCGACGATCGAATCTCGGGCAAGTAACATACCGTTGACAAAAGGAACAACGTATGTTGTTATGCGGTTCTGACCGATAAAAGATCTTCGTAGAATATGTAGGAGCCAATATGAACATCCAGGTTCCGCTATTGGTTATTGACCGGAGATGAGTCTCGGTCATGTCTACATAGTTCTCGAACCCGTAGGGTCCGCACGCTTAACGTTTGATGACGATCGGTATTATGAGTTTATGAGTATTGATGTACAGAAGGTAGTTCAGAGTCCCGGATGAGATCACGGACATGACGAGGAGTCTCGGAATGTCCGAGACATAAAGATTGATATATTGGACGACTATATTCGGACACCGGAAGTATACCGGAAAAGTTTCGGATTTAACGGGATTGCCGGAGGGGGTTACCGGAACCCCCTACGAAGGGGGATGGTCCATAGTGGGCCTTATGGAAAAGAGAGAGGCATCCCATAGGGCTGGCCGACGCCCCACCTAGGGTTCCTAGTTGGACTAGGAGTTGGGGGCGCCACCTCTTCTTCTTTTCCTATTCCCTCTCTTCCTTCTTTGGTGGTTCCTACTAGGAATAGGATTGCAATCCTATTCCTAGTAGGATTGCACCCCTAGCCGCACCAAACAAGGGCCGGCCGGCCTCCCCCCTTGCTCCTTTATATACGGGGGCAGGGGGCACCCAAAGACACACAAGTTGAATTGTTCCAGCCGTGTGCGGTGCCCCCCTCCACAGAAACACACCTCGGTCATACCGTCGCGGTGCTTAGGCGAAGCCCTGCGCCGGTGAATACATCATATCCGTCACCACGCCGTCGTGCTGACGAAACTCTCCCGTGAAGCTCAACTGGATCAAGAGCTTGTGGGACGTCATCAAGCTGAACGTGTGCTGAACACGGAGGTGCCGTACGTTCGGTGCTTGATCTGTTGAATCGCGAAGAAGTTCGACTACATCAACCGCGTCACTTGACGCTTCCGCTTCCGGTCTACGAGGGTACGTAGACACACTCTTCCCTCTCGTTGCTATGCATCTGGTAGATAGATCTTGCGTGATCGTAGGAAAATTTTAAAATACTACGTTCCCCAACAGTGGCATCATGAGCCAGGTCTATGCGTAGATGATATGCACGAGTAGAACACAATGAGTTGTGGGCGATACTAGTCATACTGCTTACCAGCATGTCATACTTTGCTTCGGCGGTATTGTGAGATGAAGCGGCCCGGACCGACATTACGCGTACGCTTACGCGAGACTGGTTTCACCGTTACGAGCACTCATTGCTTAAAGGTGACTGGCGGGTGTCTGTCTCTCTCACTTTAGCTGAATCAAGTATGACTACGCCCGGTCCTTGTGAAGGTTAAAACAGCACATACTTGACAAAACATCGTTGTGGTTTTGTATGCGTAGGTAAGCCCGTAGCAGCCACGTAAAACTTGCAACAACAAAGTAGAGGACGTCTAACTTGTTTTTGCAGGGCATGTTGTGATGTGATATGGTCAAGACATGATGAGTTATACGGTTTTGTATGAGATGATCATGTTTTGTAATGTTATCGGCAACTGGCAGGAGCCATATGGTTGTCGCTTTATTGTATGAAATGCAATCGCCATGTAATTGCTTTACTTTATCACTAAGCGGTAGCGATAGTCGTAGAAGCAATAGTTGGCGAGACGACAACGATGCTACGATGGAGATCAAGGTGTCGCGCCGGTGACGAAGGTGATCATGACGGTGCTTTGTTGATGGAGATCAAAAGCACAAGATGATGATGGCCATATCATGTCACATATTTTGATTGCATGTGATGTTTATCTTATTATGCTTCTTATTTTGCTTAGAACGACGGTAGCATTATAAGATGATCCCTTACTAAATTTCAAGGTATAAGTGTTCTCCCTGAGTATGCACTGTTGCGAAAGTTCGTCGTGCCGAGACACCACGTGATGATCGGGTGTGATAAGCTCTACGCTCAAATACAACGGGTGGAAGCCAGTTTTGCACACGCAGAATACTCGGGTTAAACTTGACGAGCCTAGCATATGCAGATATGGCCTCGGAACACTGGAGACCGAAAGGTCGAGCGTGAATCATATAGTAGATATGATCAACATAAGATGTTCACCATTGATACTACTCCATCTCACGTGATGATCGGACATGGTTTAGTTGATTTGGATCACGTGATCATTTAGATGACCAGAGGGATGTCTATCTAAGTGGGAGTTCTTAAGTAATATGATTAATTGAACTTTAATTTATCATGAACTTAGTCCTGGTAGTATTAGCATATCTATGTTGTAGATCAATAGCTCGCGATGTTGCTCCACGTTTATTTTTTATATGTTCCTAGAGAAAACCAAGTTGAAAGATGTTAGTAGCAATGATGCAGAATTGTTCCGTAATCTGAGGATTATCCTCATTGCTGCACAGAAGAATTATGTCCTTGATGCACCGCTAGGTGACAGACCTATTGCAGGAGCAGATGTAGACGTTATGAACGTTTTGACAAAAGCTCGGTATGATGACTACTTGATAGTTTAAGTGCACCATGCTTTACGGCTTAGAACCGGGACTTCAAAAACATTTTGAACGCCACAGAGCATAATAAAGATGTTCCAAGAGTTGAAATTAGTATTTCATACTCATGCCCGTGTCGAGAGGTATAAGACTTCTGACATTACTTTGCCTACAAGATGGAGGAGAATAGCTCAACCAGTGAGCATGTGCTCAGATTGTCTGGGTACTACAATTACTTGAATCAAGTGGGAGTTAATCTTCCAGATAAGATAGTAATTGACAAAATTCTCTAGTCACTATCACCAAGTTAGTACAACTTCGTGATGAACTATAATATGCAAGGGATGACGAAGGTAATTCCCGAGCTCTTCGCAATGCTGAAATCGGCGAAGGTAGAAATCAAGAAAGAACATCAAGTGTTGATGGTTAATAAGACCACTTGTTTCAAGTAAAGGGCAAAGGGATAGAAGGGGAACTTCAAGAAGAATGACAAGCAAGTTGTCACTCCCATGAAGAAACCCAAAGCTAAAGTCAAGCCTGAAACAAGTGCTTCTACTGCAAAGGAAATGGTCAGTAGAAGTGGAACTGCCCTAGATATTTGGCAGATAAGAAGGATGGCAAAGTGAACAATGGTATATTTGATATACAGATTATTGATGTGTATTTTACTAGTGTTCATAGCAACCCCTCGGTATTTGATACTGGTTCAGTTGCTAAAGAGTAGTAACTCGAAATGGGAGTTGCATAATGAACAGAAACTAGTTAAAGGATGAAGTGACGATGTGTATTGGAAGCAGTTCCAAGATTGATATGATCATCATCGCACACTCCCTATACTTTCGGGATTAGTGTTGAACCTAAATAAGTGTTATTTGGTGTTGAGCATGAATATGATTTGATCATGTTTATTGCAATACGGTTATTCATGTAAGTTAGAGAATAATTGTTGTTCTGTTTACATGAATAAAACCTTCTATGGTCATACACCCAATAAAAATAGTTTGTTAGATCTCGATCGTGTGATACACATATTCATAATATTGAAGCCAAAAGATGCAAGGTTAATAATGATAGTGCAACTTATTTGTGGCACTGCCGTTTAGGTCATATTGGTGTAAAGTGCATGAAGAAACTCCATAGTGATGGACTTTTTGGAATCACTTGATTATGAATCACTTGGTGCTTGCGAACCATGCCTCATGGGCAAGATGACTGAAACTCCGTTCTCCGGAACTGTGGAGCGAGCAACAGAGTTGTTGGAAATCATACATACTGATGTATGCAGACCAATGAGTGTTGAAGCTCACGGCAGGAATCGTTATTTTCTGACCTTCACTGATGATTTGAGCAGATATGAGTATATCTACTTAATGAAGCACAAGTCTGAAACATTTGAAAAGTTCAAAGAATTTCAGAGTGAAGTGGAGAATCATCGTAACAAGAAAATAAGAGTTTCTACGATATGATCGTAGAGGTAAAATATTTGAGTTAGCGAGTTTGGCCTTCAGTAAAAACAATGTGAAATAGTTTCACTACTCACGCCACCTGGAACACCACAGTGTAATGGTGTGTCCGAACGTCATAACCGTACTTTATTAGGTACGGTGCGATCGATGATGTCTCTTACCGATCTACCACTATTGCTTTTGGGGTTATGCATTAGAGACAGCTACATTCACGTTAAAAAGGGCACCATCTAAATCCGTGGAGATGACACCGTATGAACTATGGTTTGACGAGAAACCTAAGCTGTCATTTTTTTAAGTTTGGGACTGTGATGCTTATGTGAAAAAGTTTCAACATGATAAGCTCGAACCCAAATCGGAGAAGTAAATCTTCATAGGATACCCAAAAAGAAACTGTTGGGTACACCTTCTATCACAGATCCTAAGGCAAGATCTTTGTTGCTAAGAGTGGATCCTTTCTAGAGAAGGAGTTTCTCTCGAAAGAAGTGAGTGGGAGGAAAGTAGAACTTGATGAGGTAATTGTACCTTCTCCCGAATCGGAAAGTGGAACATCACAGAAACTAGTTCCAGTGATTCCTACACCAATTAGTGAGGAAGCTAATGATGATGATCATGAAACTTCAGATCAAGTTTCTGCTGAACATCGTAGATCAACCAGAGTACGTTCCGCACCAGAGTGGTACGGCAACCCAGTTCTGGAAGTCATGTTACTAGACCATGATGAACCTGCGAACTATGAGGAAGCGATGATGAGCCCAGATTCCGCAAAATGGCTTGAGGCCATGAAATCTGAGATGGGATCCATGTATGAGAACAAAGTGTGGACTTTGGTTGACTTGCCCGATGATCGGCAAGCCATCGAAAATAAATGGATCTTCAAGAGGAAGACCGACGCTGACGGTAATGTTACTGTTTACAAAGCTCGACTTGCTGCGAAAGGTTTTCGACAAGTTCAAGGAGTTGACTACGATGAGACTTTCTCACCCGTAGCGATGCTTAAGTCTGTCCGAATCATATTAGCAATTGCCTCATTTTATGAAATCTGGCAAATGGATAACAAAACTGCATTTTTTAGTGGATTTATTAAAGAAAAATTGTATATGATGCACCCCGAAGGTTTTGTCAATCCTAAAGGTGCTAACAAAATGTGCAAGCTCCAGCGATCCATCTATGGACTGGTGCAAGCATCTCGGAGTTGGAATATACGCTTTGATAAGTTGATCAAAGCATATAGATTTATACAAACTTACGGTGAAGCTTGTATTTACAAGAAGTGAGTGGGAGCACTACAACCTTTCTGATAAGTATATGTGAATGACATATTGTCGATCGGAAATGATGTAGAATTTTCTGGAAAGCATAAAGGAGAGTTTGAAAGGAGTTTTTCAAAGAAAGACCTCGGTGAAGCTGCTTACATATTGGGCATCAAGATCTATAGAGATAGATCAAGACGCTTGATAAGACTTTCGATAAGTACATACCTTGATAAGATTTTGAAGTAGTTCAAAATGGATCAGTCAAAGAAGGAGTTCTTGCCTGACTTGTAAGGTGTGAAGTTGAGTAAGACTCAAAGCCAGACCACGGCAGAAAAATATAGAGAGAATGAAAGTCATTCCCTATGCCTCAGCCATAGGTTCTATAAAGTATGCCATGTTGTGTACAAAACACGTTGTGTACCTTGCCATGAGTTTGACAGGGAGGTACAATAGTGATCCAGGAGTAGATCACTGTACAGCGGTCAAAATTATCCTTAGTAACTGGATAACTAAGGAAATGTTTCTCGATTATGGAGGTGATAAAGAGTTCGTCGTAAAGGGTTACGCCGATGCAAGCTTTGACACTAAATCCAGATGACTCTAAGTATCAATCTGGATGCGTATTTAAAGTGGGAGCAATTAGCTAGAGTAGCTCTATGCAGAGCATTGTAGACATAGAAATTTGCGAAACACATACGGATCTGAATGTGACAGACCCGTTGACTAAACTTCTCTCACAAGCAAAACATGATCACACCTTATTACTCTTGGGTATTAATCACATAGCGATGTGAACTAGATTATTGACTCTAGTAAACCCTTTGGGTGTTGGTCACATGGCGATGTGAACTATGGGTGTTATTCACATAACGATGTGAACTATCGGTATTAAATCACATGGCGATGTGAGCTAGATTATTGACTCTAGTTCAAGTGGGAGACTGAAGGAAATATGCCCTAGAGGCAATAATAAAGATGTTATTTGTATTTCCTTATATCATGATAAATGTCTTTTATTTATGCTAGAATTGTATTAACCGGAAACTTAGTACATGTGTGGATACATAGACAAAACAGTATGTCCCTAGTATGCCTCTACTAGACTAGCTCATTGATCAAAGATGGTTATGTTTCCTAGCCATAGACATGAGTTGTCATTTGATCAACGGGATCACATCATTAGGAGAATGATGTGATGGACAAGACCCATCCGTTAGCATAGCACTATGATCGTTTAGTTTTACTGCTATTGCTTTCTTCATGACTTATACATGTTCCTATGACTATGAGATTATGCAACTCCCGAATACCGTAGGAACACCTTGTGTGCTATCAAACGTCACAACGTAACTGGGTGATCATAAAGATGATCTACAGGTGTCTCCGAAAGTATTCGTGGTGTTGGCATAGATCAAGATTAGGATTTGTCACTCCGAGTGTCGGAGAGGTATCTCTGGGCCCTCTCGGTAACACACATCACAATAAGCCTTGCAAGCAAAAGACTAATGAGTTAGTCACGAGATGATGTGTTATGGAACGAGTAAAGAGACTTGCCGGTAACGAGATTGAACTAGGTATAGAGATACCGACGATCGAATCTCGGGCAAGTAACATACCGTTGACAAAAGGAACAACGTATGTTGTTATGCGGTTCTGACCGATAAAAGATCTTCGTAGAATATGTAGGAGCCAATATGAACATCCAGGTTCCGCTATTGGTTATTGACCGGAGATGAGTCTCGGTCATGTCTACATAGTTCTCGAACCCGTAGGGTCCGCACGCTTAACGTTTGATGACGATCGGTATTATGAGTTTATGAGTATTGATGTACCGAATGTAGTTCGGAGTCCCGGATGAGATCACGGACATGACGAGGAGCCTCGGAATGTCCGAGACATAAAGATTGATATATTGGACGACTATATTCGGACACCGGAAGTATACCGGAAAAGTTTCGGATTTAACGGGATTGCCGGAGGGGGTTACCGGAACCCCCTACGAAGGGGGATGGTCCATAGTGGGCCTTATGGAAAAGAGAGAGGCAGCCCATAGGGCTGGCCGGCGCCCCACCTAGGGTTCCTAGTTGGACTAGGAGTTGGGGGGCGCCACCTCTTCTTCTTTTCCTATTCCCTCTCTTCCTTCTTTGGTGGTTCCTACTAGGAATAGGATTGCAATCCTATTCCTAGTAGGATTGCACCCCTAGCCGCACCAAACAAGGGCCGGCTGGCCTCCCCCCTTGCTCCTTTATATACGGGGGCAGGGGGGCACCCAAAGACACACAAGTTGAATTGTTCCAGCCGTGTGCGGTGCCCCCCTCCACAGAAACACACCTCGGTCATACCGTCGCGGTGCTTAGGCGAAGCCCTGCGCCGGTGAATACATCATATCCGTCACCACGCCGTCGTGCTGACGAAACTCTCCCGTGAAGCTCAACTAGATCAAGAGCTCGTGGGACGTCATCAAGCTGAACATGTGCTGAACACGGAGGTGCCGTACGTTCGGTGCTTGATCGGTTGAATCGCGAAGAAGTTCGACTACATCAACCGCGTCACTTGACGCTTCCGCTTCCGGTCTACGAGGGTACGTAGACACACTCTTCCCTCTCGTTGCTATGCATCTGGTAGATAGATCTTGCGTGATCGTAGGAAAATTTTAAAATACTACGTTCCCCAACAGGTGGCAGGGAAGGAGATCTAAGGTGGCGAAAGACGGTCAGGAATCGTGATGTATGGTTTGGTGGATGTTTCTGTCGATGGAGCACCTCAGGTGAGGTCGACGACGTCGCGGCAGGAGCAGGACAAACCACACAAAGTTCCCTTCGACACCTACCTGTAACTGAAGTAATTATGTAAGGTTTCATTTGGCTTGCATGATTTTAAAAACGCAGGGATAGGAAAAACACCGGAATAGGATAGGAATGCACATGGTAAATAGACCATTTGAAAACATAGGATTTCTGTCAACTTGGGTGTTTGGTTTACAGGAATTGGAAGAGCAGAGGAAATGCAAAGAAACATGGCCAAAATAAAGTGAAACCATATGAAAGCGTGTACAGTTAGAATGTTATTCTGCCACTAACGCACTTGGTCTTGTTTTCATGCATAGGATTTTGAAAAGTAGGTCCAGGTGGATGTTTTGCTTCATTCCTTTCAACAAAATGCATGAATAATTAAATAGTAGAGTGCCATTGGAAAATTCCATATTGCTATGTTTTTCCGTCGAACCAAAATAGCCCTAATGGATTGATATGAATGTATAGTAATAAGTGATGCAACAAGTGTACAACCTCTTTGCCGTAGCCGTGTTGACCTCAGCATCATTAGGTTGGTTGCTGAAGCAGTTGAGGCAGAGGTGGCTGTCAGAGGTGTGGAGGAAGATCTGAGGAATCTGTAGACGGCGTCCAGGGCACTACTCTGTTGTGATGGTTCGTTCTGTCTTTGGAGCCGCCCCGGTGAGCCGTAAGACGTCGAGGCTGAAGCAGCACAAGACAGACATCGTCAATATCAAGTGGGATTCTAATAGCATCTCGAATAGATGATGTAAAATAGATGTAAAATTTAAATCACCAAAAACCACCTGACTACAACAGATGAGGTAAAAACTGTTGACTCTGAACTTAACTGTCGAAACTGAAATTTACTGTGGAATCTGAATGTTACTGTCGAAACTGGACGCAATGGTAGCCGAGAGGCACTTGACATGTAGTTTAGGGAGGGCCTACAGTTCATTTTCAACCTGCACCCCCCTGAGCCGCCAGCCACCACCGGTTGAACTGCAGGCCCCAGCGCCGCCTCGCCGCCCTGAAACAACTCCCCGCCGCCGATCCGCCGCCACCCTGGCCAGTCCTATAAGCCCCCCGCCCCCACCCTGAACCCTAAGATAGATAGTGAGGTACCTCTCCGGCGAGCCCCGTCCCCGCTGCGGGTGGTTCTTCCTTAACTCCGACGAGCTCCCCCACCCCCTAAAAATCGATTGACCCAAAAGTCGATTCAGTCGACTGAAGTGTAGCTAAATCGGAGTAGAGCAGCAGCACGAGCGAGGGGGAGAGCAGCAGCAGCAGCAGCAGCGCGAGCAAGCGAGAGTCGGAGCAGCAGTAGCTGGGCGAGCGAGTGATCGAGCGAGAGCCGGAGCAGCAGCAGCAGTAGCGCGAGTGAGCGAGCAGGAGCCGGAGCAGTAGCAGCAGATCCGGCTGGTATGGACGCCGCCGCCGAAGGGGCCTCACACTTGGGGAGAGCTGCCGTGGAGATGTCGCCCGCTGCGCCGGCTTCAAGGTAGTCGTTGCATGGGGGTGCGGGATGGAGCACCGTCGGCGCCGGGAGGTCGATCTAAGGAGAAGGTACGATGCGATGAGTGTACAACCTCTTTGGTGGCACCGAGTAGGCCTCAGCTTCGTCCGAGGAGTCGATGAGGATGTTGCGGTTCCGGTGGAGCAGGTTAAGGCGGCGTTGTGGGGATGGAGCAGCCGCGATAGACGAGGTGATCATCGCAGCAGCTCCTTGGAGGTGGAGGACGGGGCGGCTGAACCGGTGGGACGACGAGATGGACGACGGATCCTCATCCAGGGAGGTGGACGAGGGACGTTGAGCTGTTGCAGTGGATGCCGTCGTCGGGGAAGAGGCTCCGGCGGGACAGCGGTGAGGTGGCGGATGGAGGATGGTGAGGTCTCGCGGCTGGAGCGGTGTGACGCCCGGATAATCAAGCTACAGTAAACCTCTGTTAATGATGCCACGTCGCCGCGGTTACTGTTACTAATCCCACGTTAGTTCAAAACGAATCCAAATTCAAATTTTAATTAAAGACAAACAACAAAAGTTTTCAAACAATAAAACTAAAACGTTCTAAATGAGCCAAATAATACATAATAAATATTAGTGGGGACACCACATTTTTATAAAGTGTTTAAATGCTCTAAAATAAATAAACAATGGTTATAACAATTTATTAAATACCTTTTATAAATTATAGGGTAAACAACTAATTTATTTAGTGCCAAATTATCTGTGGCAGTAGTATAAATAGTTATACTAATGTAGAAACTGTTTTTATGTTATTTTTAGAATTAAAAATAAATTAGAAAACTAATGAACGTAGATAGAAAAATAAGAAAAATAAAAGGAACAAAAAAAGAGAACCCCCCCCCACTGGGCCTCGGTCCAGCAGGCCGCTAGGCTGGCCCAGTCAGCCACCCTACACCCCCTTATCCCCACGCCGACAGAAACCCTAACCCACCAGCGTCACTCCCCCCACGTCTCCCACGTCTCCCTCGCCTCCCCACCCCTATCCCCTTCTGGATCGAGGTGCACGGCATCGACTCCATCCGTCCCCCACGCCCCATCTCCCCGATCTGGATGCGCTGCCCCGACCCCGACGCCATCGCCTCGCCGCCGTCGTCAGCCGGAGCGCCACTTGCCAGTGCACACCTGATACGTCCAAAACGTATCTATAATTTCTGCTTGCTCCATGCCTTTTTTGTGTGATATTGCTATGATATTTATGCACTTCCATACACTTTTGATCATATTTGGACTAACCTACTAATGGTTGCAAAAGTGCACAATGTTCTTGTTTTACACTTTATTGTGTAGGAATTACTTGGAAATTGACAAAAACGCAAAATGAGTCGTATTGGAGTAGGACTCTGACTTTCCTGAAATCTGTCTGAGAACATTTTTTAAAGATGGTCACGTTCGGGCCCGAAGACGACGTCAAACGGAAAAAGTCTAGTTGCGAAAGTTGTGGGGAATTTCGAGGCGATGCTTCTGGATATAAACTTCGTCCAAATCGGAGTAGTCTTCTCCGGGGCCGAGGGCTCGTACGTGTAGCTATGTGGTTATCTCTCTCTCCCATGATGTGATCTTCGTTGTGATCATAGGCTATGTTAATCTAGGGTGATCCCATGATGTTTCCCCTTCCTCTATGTATTGGATTGATGTACTCACTTGTCTTTATCTAGTATAATCCCCGAGACCAAGGTGATAGCGGTCTATTGGACATGGATTAGAAAAATATTTTCATGAGTGATTTCCTCTCTTGTGTGTTGATTGAAGATTGAGAGTCTCTTGGTGCTTGTCTTTGACTATCCTTTAGATATGTTGTGGTGATTGCGGGACTCTCTTTGGATGGCCGCGGTGACATTGGGAAATCCTTAGATTGAGAACTACGAACTTTGAGGTGTGCTTTTGTAGCCCTACATAATTCTCGTCCTCTCTTGACCACGAAGGAATGACCTCCGGGTGCGTCTCCATTGCATGTTTTATGGGAAATATCATGTGATTCGATTATGTTAATGTTGTTGGGAGTTGCCACTAGTGAAAGTATGATCCCTAGGCCTTGTTTCCACCATTGCTATACCATTTGTGCTCACGTTTACCGCTTGTTTGCTTGCTGCACTTTTTAAATCAGATTTATATTACTTTGTTTTGCCATCCATATCACTTGTCATTTAACATCTCTTCGCCGAACTAGTGCACCTATACATCTGACAAGTGTATTAGGTGTGTTGGGGACACAAGAGACTTCTTGTATTTTAGTTGCAGGGTTGCTTGAGAGAGACCATCTTCAACCTCTACTTCCCTGAGTTCGATAAACCTTAGTTCATCCACTTGAGGGAAATTGCTGCTGTCCTACAAACCTCTGCGCTTGGAGGCCCCACATAGTCTACAAGAGTAGAAGCGTGTGTAGACATCAAGATATTTCTGGCGCTGTTGCCGGGGAAGTGAGTGCTTGAAGGTATATCTTTAGATCTTGCAATTAAATCTTTTTGTTTCTTGTTTTTATTTCACTAGTTATGTTTATGGAAAACCGCATTCTTAGTTCGTTGCTTGTTGGAAGACGCCCCACACCTGTGGTGGTTGCTCCTCCTCCTACTGAAATTGTGCCCTATAAAATACCGGCTGGTATTATCGATTATATTTTGGCTAATCGTTATGCAGGAGACAGACATCCCGGTGAACACTTGCTATATCTGTCACAACTATGTTCATTATTTAAGCTTGCAGGTGTATCAAGGGAGTTTGTCATGAGGAAATTGTTCGCCGTATCACTTATAGATAAAGCTTCAGATTGGTATAAGCTTCTCGATAACTCGCACTTGCTTGATTGGCAAGAGCTCATGTCTCTCTTTTATACTAAGTTTTATCCTCTTCATGAAATTCATCGAGACAGGAACTATATCTATAACTTTAGGTCTCGTGACGGAGAGAGCGTAGCTCAAGCTTGGGGGAGACTGAAAACGTTAATGCTAAAATGTCCTAACCATGGGCTCCCCAAAGATGCTTATGTGGAGAGTAAGAGTACCTTTTTGCATGTGGATCATGGTAACAATGCTTTATGTGATGCTTATATTGTTGAGTTTATTCGTGATCCCACTGAAAATCATTATGAGAAGGGAACATATGCTTATAGATATTTCAATAATATTAAGTTCCCTCTCTTTATGTTGAAGGTTTTGAAGCTGCACTTGTTTTATCTTCCTATGCTTATTGCTTTGTGCTTCAATGAATTATTCTATTGCAATATTCCTATGCATAGGGAGCATGTTAGGCTTAAATGTGTTTGGTATTTGCTTCTTGATGCTCTCTTTTGTTCTTCAACTCTTATTCCTACGAGAGCATCATTAAAGTCTTAAGCTTATCTTTATGGCTATAAAGAAAGAGATCTAGGGAGACAACCCTTGTTATCTTTGCTTTCAGTTTGTTCTTTCAGTTTTTAGTGGTCTTGATGTTTGTTACTACTGTAGCAACATCATTGTATCATTATTTTTCAGCTTTGTGCCAAGTTTAGCCTCCGATTGCAAGAAAGTTCAAAAGTTGTGACGTGCTGTCCAGGAAACAGATTCTGTCCTTGGACGGAAAAATTCGTATAAAATCACCAGATCATCTTTTTGGTCTGAATTTTTTCGACAGCGTGCTCTATACAATATGCTTTCGGGCATCTGTTCTGAGTTTTTTTATTTGAGTTGCAGAAGTGCCCCGAAAAAATTATTTACTACCTGCTGGTCTGTTTTTCATAGATTCTGTCCTGTTTTGCCTTTCCTTCGTTTTGCAAACCCTGAGCTTGCTTTTTCTTTGCAAAAACCTTTTGGCAATCTTGACAAACAGTAGACCTTCAAGAATATCCTTATTTACAGCAAGGAAAAATTATTTTATTAAGGGTACTAACCTCGCTAATCAGATTATGATGAGTTATGTATGTAGGGAGTTTTCAAGTGTGCGAGGGAAGATGATAAAAAGATTCAGGAGTGTCAAACGCTCAAGCTTGGGGATGCCCCCATGCACCCCCAAGAAATATTCAAGAAGACTCAAGCGTCTAAGCTTGGGGATGCCCCCGTGCATCCCCTTCTCCATCAACATTATCAGTTCGTCTTTCGTTCCACTATATTTTTATCACTTCATGTGTTATGTGCTATGCTTGGAGCGTCTTGCTTTTAGTTTCCTTTTAAGTTTTCTTTAGCTTTGCTTGCTGTTCATAACGAGTTGGAACTCAGCTTTCTTTGTGTGGGAGAGAAACACGCTCCACTTCAACCTAGAACACAACATAGAATTTTCATGTCTATCCTTGCTGTGTGTGTTCTTTGTCTTTCAATAGCTACTATCATGTTCAGCTCTTAGTTTTCATGCTTTACTTTTTGAAGAGCTTTTGTTTAGTTGGTCGCTGGAACTCTCTTTAGTTATAATGCTTATCTTGTTAAGAGAGTTGGCTTCTGTTGCACTAGTTGATATGTCTATGATAAAAATGCTATGTGCATAATGGTGCTTAGTAGTTCATGTTTTCTTATGGTTAGTCTCAAATAGCTGGGGGGTTCTCAATGTGTTATTGGAGTACCAACTTGATTTGTTGGCCTATGATGTGGTATGGTTTAGTGATATCTTCCTCCAGGAATTTATTTTGATTGACTTGGCATATGCTCACGCATATTTAAGACTGTAAAGAAAGTCCATCAAGCCTTGATGATCTTTAATTTCTGAGTAGCGATATAACTTCCATGCCTGGTTCAATGTTGCTTTGTCGCTCTGCATGATTATGACCGTCATTGCTCTCTTAGTTGGTCGCTCCCAGTCTTTTGCTAACCTTTGCCTGTACTAAGCGGACTGACTGCTTGTACATCCAAAATCCTTTAAACCAGTTATGCCATATGAGTCCACCATACCTTCCTATACATGGTATTTACCTGCCATTCCTAACGAAGACTTTCATGTACCATCTCGAAATTATTCAAAAAAGCATTTCTCTTTTGTGCCTCTGTTTTAGCTCATGAGGAAGTAGTAGTTAATTCATGATCTTTTTAAGTTGGATGAGCTTCACCCCGGGATTGCATGTCTAATGTGCAAACCCATAATACGAGAAGGAACTGGCATAGAGTGCGCCCGGCTCATTAAAAAAAATACAACAAACAAACCCTCCTTCACGCTTTGTTCATGAGAAATCAGAAAACTTTGGCAGTGATAAACAAAGGAGATTAAGAGGATGTGATCGTCCTCATTCGGGAGCCGTTCCTCGAAACTTGTCCAGCTCAAGAAGTGATTGAGTTATCTGCTAGCATTCGTTGACAAAACATGCATATTCCAAAAAAATAATTATTACCTCTGTTTTTAAAACCAAGAGCTCTGGTACATGTTTAGTTTTTGTTTCCGACCACGGGTTTTCAACCTTGCCAACAAAAGCCACGGTTCGAGAGTCTCCACCTTCTTTCTTTAAAGCACCAACTATTGAGAGCATGATTGTCATTCTGAGTGTAATGTGCATTGTCCCAAAGTACCATTGTCTTTTGCATGATTATGATATCGTTTATTCTGAAATCATTGTATCTAGTCGTCACTTAAACTTTGGAGGTGTCCCTGCATTTATGTTTTGCTTCACTAAAGGGGGCAAGCGAGATATCACTTTATCATGTTTGCACACCATGCTCATTACAAATCTATTGAGTATTTCAGTATCATATTGTAAAACTTTCAGTTCTTTGTGATTTTCTCATGAGGCAACTTAATTACTACAGACTCATTGTCTCAGTAAGCACTTGTCATGTGACTGTGAAAAGTTCTTATATGGTTAATAGCATGTCACCACAGAAATTATGCTTGTTATCATTTACCTACTCGAGGACGAGCAGGAATTAAGCTTGGGGATGTTGATACGTCCAAAACATATCTATAATTTCTGCTTGCTCCATGCCTTTTTTGTGTGATATTGCTATGATATTTATGCACTGCATACACTTTTGATCATATTTGGACTAACCTACTAATGGTTGCAAAAGTGCACAATGTGCTTGTTTTACACTTTATTGTGTAGGAATTACTTGGAAATTGACAAAAACGCAAAAGGAGTCGTATTGGAGTAGGACTTTGACTTTCCTGAAATCTGTCTGAGAACGTTTTTTAAAGATGGTCACGTACCGGCCAGAAGACGACGTCAAACGGAAAAAGTCTAGTTGCGAAAGTTGTGGGGAATTTCGAGGCGATGCTTCTGGATATAAAATTCATCCAAATCGGTGTCCGGACGGCAGAGTAAAGCCCGTTTAACTGAGGCCCAAAATCTGATGACGGGAATCCGAGAGTCTATATAAAGAGAGAAAACCTAGGTCACCAAGGGCCACAAATTTTCCTCCTCCCGAGCCGCCGTCTTGGAGGGGAGGACCAGCACCATTGCAGCACCATCCACAAGGAATAAGGGGGCCAAGGAGCCGCTGCCCCCTAGGGCCGCCGCCGCCCCCTAGGGCCGCCGCCCCCTAGGGCCGCCGCCGCCGCCTCCGTGGCTGCCGCCGGCCATCTCCTCCTCGCGAGGCTGCACCTCTCCATCAACACCATCATCAACATCCTCCTCACCATGTCCATGCGTGAGTAGTCTTCTCCGGGGCCGAGGGCTCGTACGTGTAGCTATGTGGTTATCTCTCTCTCCCATGATGTGATCTTCGTTGTGATCATAGGCTATGTTAATCTAGGGTGATCCCATGATGTTTCCCCTTCCTCTATGTATTGGATTGATGTACTCACTTGTCTTTATCTAGTATAATCCCCGAGACCAAGGTGACAGCGGTCTATTGGACATGGATTAGAAAAATATTTTCATGAGTGATTTCCTCTCTTGTGTGTTGATTGAAGATTGAGAGTCTCTTGGTGCTTGTCTTTGACTATCCTTTAGATATGTTGTGGTGATTGTGGGACTCTCTTTGGATGGCCGCGGTGACATTGGGAAATCCTTAGATTGAGAACTACGAACTTTGAGGTGTGCTTTTGTAGCCCTACATAATTCTCGTCCTCTCTTGACCACGAAGGAATGACCTCCGGGTGCGTCTCCATTGCATGTTTTATGGGAAATATCATGTGATTCGATTATGTTAATGTTGTTGGGAGTTGCCACTAGTGAAAGTATGATCCCTAGGCCTTGTTTCCACCATTGCAATACCATTTGTGCTCACGTTTACCGCTTATTTGCTTGCTGCACTTTTTATTATAGATTTATATTACTTTGTTTTGCCATTCGTATCACTTGCCATTTAACATCTCTTCACCGAACTAGTGCACCTATACATCTGACAAGTGTATTAGATGTGTTGGGGACACAAGAGACTTCTTGTATTTTAGTTGCAGGGTTGCTTGAGAGAGACCATCTTCAACCTCTACTTCCCTGAGTTCGATAAACCTTAGGTCATCCACTTGAGGGAAATTGCTGCTATCCTACAAACCTCTGCGCTTGGAAGCCAAACATAGTCTACAAGAGTAGAAGCGTGTGTAGACATCAACACCACCGCCTCAACATCACCGGACGGCTCTTCATCTGCCTCCCCGCCCGGCCACAACGACTCACCCAACGAACCCCTGCTCTACAACGGGGGTGAGTAGCCGCGTCGTCCCCCTTCTCCTCCTTTTTTGTCCAAACAGTATAGCGATCGCATCGCCCTCCGCTCGCCGTCACGCCCCGGCCACGCTGACCGCCACTGCGCCGCAGTGCGCCCCGCCTTCGTCGCCGCCTTGCTCCCGCGCCGCGGCCATCTCCGGCTCTTGCTGCCGCGCCGCGCCGCCCCCTGCATCCCATTGTGCGCGCTAGTGCATCTGGCCGCGCCTCCCGCTCTGGTGCCCCTCGCCACCGGTGCCCGTCGCTCCCTCTGGCCAAGCCTGCCTCCGCCGCTGCTACCGCTCCGGCCGCCTCCGCCGCTGCTGAAGCGCAGCTCCGCCCCAGCGTGCACTGCTCTGCCTCCGCAAGCCAGGTGCCACGCTGGCCCGCCTCGCTCGATGCCGCCAGCCGTAGCTGCTTTGGCTGCCTCCGCGCGCGATGCCAGACCCCCCTCCCCCGGCGCTACCCGCCACCGCCGCAGCGCCCCCCTGCCGCGGCCAACGCGCCCCCTGCACGCCGGTCCGGTCGCCGACTCCGGCCGGGTACTTGGCAACCGGCGTCCCGCCGGCGCCGTGCCCCGCGGCTGGCTGGGCGGGCACCCGTACGCATCGCCCGTTTGCCCGCCCCGTGCGCCGAACCATTAAGGCCCCTTGTGCCTATGACAGGGGGGCCCCGCACCCCAGAACGTTTTTTTTAAAGAATTATATATATATATATATATATAAAGTAAATAAAAATGTTAATTAACTAATTAATTAAAACTTAATTAATCATGTTTAATTAAACTAATTAAACATTAGTTACCTAATTAACTAATTAAACTGATTAATAGGTTTTTGAGGTTTTAGTTCCTATGACATGCGGGACCCACATGTAAGCGACCCAGTCAACACCTCTGTTGACTGCTGTGTCATGCTGACGTCAGCATGCACTATTCTGGATAATGTTGATTTATTTAATAATTAATAAATTAGAAAATGATTTAAAACTTTAAAAATTAATATAAAATAATCCGTAACTCGGATGAAAATACTTTATATATGAAAGTTGCTCAGAATTTCGAGACGAATCCGAATACACAGACCGTTCGTCCACCACACGTCCCTAGCACAGTGAACATGCAACTTTCCCCTTCCGGTCCGTGTGACCGAAAATGCCTAACACCAGGAATACTTTCCCGGATGTTATTTCCTCTTCGCCTGTATCACCGAGCACTGCGTTAGGTCACACGTAGCATCGCGTTTTGTCATGTTATGCTTTGTGGTGCGATGTTTGCTTTATATTTATTGTTTCTTCCCCCTCTTCTCTCCGTTAGACACCGGGACTGAGACTTCTGATGGTGCCACGGTGATCGACTGTGTCGACGACGAACCCTCGTTCTTGCCAGAGCAACCAGGCAAGCCTCCCCCCCCCCCCCCCCCCCCCCCCC
>LR738711.1:239954457-239979876 GCA_902687465.1 Secale cereale | reverse complement strand
CCCCCGATCACCAGATATCGCCCATTCTCTTCTCTCTTATTCTTGCATTAGATTTGCTACTATTGATGATACGATAGTTCCTATTCTGTTGCATAGCTTGTCATTGTTGCTACCACTGTTGATACCTTACCTGCTATCCTAATGCTTAGTATAGGATGCTAGTATTCCATCAGTGGCCCTACATTCTTGTCTGTCTGCCATGCTATACTATCGGGCCGTGATCACTCGGGTGGTGATCACGGGTATATACTTTACTATTACATACACATGATGATGATTCAGAGATGGGGGCTGAAGGGGCAGGTGGTTCCACCCAGGTAGTGGTGGGCCTGGGTTCCCGGAGCCCCCTGATGGTTACTTTATGGCGGAGCAACATGGCGGGTTGCAACCACCTAGGAGACAGGTGGGCCTGGCCCTGGTCGTTGTCCGCGGTTATTTCATAATAACACGCTTATCGAGATCTTGGTATTTGATCTGTGTTTGGCCATTGTCCTATACGCACTAACCAGCTACGTGGGAATAGTTATGGGCACTCGACGTCGTGGTATCAGCCGAAGCCTTCTTGACGTCAGCGACTTAGCGGCGCACGCCGGATTGGACCGGAACGCCTACTCTGGTATTAGGAGTGGCTAGGTATGCTTACCGGTCGCCCTCGCAATGTGCAGGTGTGCATTGGGTGATGAGCCCAGACCCCCGTGCGCTTAGGGTTTAGACCGGCGTGCTAACCTCTCTGTTGTGCTTAGGTAGGGCTACGACGTGTTGATCTTCCGAGGCCGGGCATGACCCTGGAAAGTGTGTCCGGCCAAACGGGATCGAGCGTGCTGGGTTATGTGGTGCACCCCTGCAGGGAAGTTAATCTATTCGAATAGTCGTGTCCCTCGGTAAAAGGACGACCCGGAGTTGTACTCTGACCTCATGAGAACTAGAATTGGATACTTAATAAAACACACCCAGATAAGTTCCAGATATAACTCGGTGGTTGCTCTCTCACAGGGTGATGTGCGGGAGGATTGCCGGGTAGGTTTATGCTATACGATGTTACTTAGTGAACTTACCATCTATTCTATTCTACTACTGCAAGACGAAGGATGCGAGAAGCAAGGATACTTGTTACTTCCAGCTACTCTCTTCTATTGCTGCAAGATCGAGGTTGCCAGAAGCGTAGTCTTCGATTGGATTAGCTATCCCCCTTTTATTCTGGCATTCTGCAGTTTAACCCACATACATTACCCCCTTCACACAGATACTATTGCATATTTAGTATAGATCCTTGCTTGTGAGTACTTTGGATGAGTACTCACGGTTGCTTTGTTCCCCCCTTTTCCCCCTTTCTCCTTTCTTCTCGGTTGATGCAACCAGATCGGTGGAGTCCAGGAGCCAGAGGATCCCGATGATGTTTCTACTGGAGTTCGGCTTCGAGGAGTAGTTAGGAGGTCCCAGGCAGGAGGCCTTGCCTTTTTTATCGTTGTTAATTTTGTGCTAGCCTTCTTAAGGCAAACTTGTTTAACTTATGTCTGTACTCAGATATTATTGCTTCCGCTGACTCTTGTGTTTTCGAGCTTATGTATTCGAGCCCTCGAGGCCCCTGGCTCGTAATATAAAGCTTGTATTATTTTAATTTGTGTCTAGAGTTGTGTTGTGATATCTTCCAGTGAGTCCCTGATCTTGGTCGTACACATTTGCGTGCATGATTAGTGTACGGACAAATCGGGGGCGTCACAAGCGGGGTGGTTATGGCGGCCTAGGATTTCGAATGGCAAAAAGGAGGCGATGGAGACGCGCTTGTCCAAAATATAGGGTGTGTTACAAAAGTACCCCCCACCGATTTGAACTAGGGGACCTTTCGGCTCAGGGTTAGAAGGGGGATTTCGCGTGTCGGGATTTGGCAGCTGGAGGGAGTTTTCGTGTGCGTTGTAATTTCGGCATAGCAAGGCGCGGGTTGTGAAGGCGCCAGTTTTGGGAGCACGATATCTGAATTTTTGGGGCGTGGGTTGAATTTTAGGGACAAGCCTAACGTAGTACTAGCAAGATGCCCATGCTTTCCACAGAACATCAACATGATCAAGGGGAGGCCTAATTTGCAAATATGGAGAGAGGTGTGGGTATCTTTTTTCAAAATTGCCATAGTTTCATTCCTATCCATCAGATATAAATCGGACGGCCTATATTGAAGGATGGCACCATCATCAACAACTCCGTTTTTTATAAGAGTACAGATAAAATATATTATATGTAGTATAACATGTTAATAACCACACCATGTGTATCACCGTTATATATATTCACACATGCGTCGGTTTAAAACACTATGATAAATTCTTCAAATATCCGAATTCGCTTTTTATAATGAAGTATGATCTCTATTCGTCTTTTACACTCACACAATCCTCTTATATTTGTAGGTAGCTAGCGCTAACTTTCTGTCGTGCATGCAGACGCCTGCATCCCTCCCACCCTCCCTCCGCATTCTCTAGCTCCATCGCGCAAATTCGTCTTTTCACTTTGGGTCGTTCACCCATGGTGTGTGTAGGCCCCCCAGCTTCTTCTTTACGGCACACATCGATCGATATGCCTCTCTAGCCAAGTGTGCCTACCAGAAAACACAAGCTTCCCCTCTTCTCTTATCACTGTCCATGCCTCACTCCCACCACTCTCTTCATTGATCTCGTACTCGCACAGTCCTCCCCCTCGATATAGAATGACTCTCGCACCACCTCCTAGATGCATCCCTCTCTCTCTCTCTCTATCCTTCTCCCCGTGCCTCATTTGCTTCTAACACACACATGCATGTATACCGATCGATCTCCCAACATATACCTAGGTCAACTTTAACTATTCCCACCCATCGATCGACGTACCTCACAAGTTATGTCTCTCCTTTCTCTGACAAATGACGATTGATCTTCCTATGTAGTTATGTCTGCTTACCACAACCATATCGCCCCCCCCCCTCATCATTCGTGATGCCTCCTGACCCGTCTCTCACACGCACGTGCACAGACAGGCAGCCATCCCCTCTCTTATTGATATTGCAGGCATGCCCTCCAGTACAAGCCTATCCCACCATTTGTTAGAAGCAACTCCACTACCACCCCCTCCAACACTCTAGCTATGTCTCTCTCCCAACCCTATTCCTCTCCTACACATATGCATGGATGCCGATCGATCTCCCTTAATACATGAGGTAGGCCTCTCTCCTCCTCCACACATATACCAGCCATTGTACCTCTATAGTTAATTAGGCCTCCCCCACCACACACCGATAGTCGAGTGTTGTAGGTAGGTATCCATGCCAAAGAGACAAACTGCACCTGTCCCCTCTCACGTTCCAGTAGGCCAGCCACTCTATATCTTTGACGTGGGCACACACAAATTCGATGGCACTCTTTATCGATCGCGCGTGCACACACACACATCATCACCCCTCTCTTCAATTCTATGGACACCTCAAGCCGATGAGACCTCCACTCTCTTCTCGTGGATCGTCCCCTCTATATATATGATATATCCAGGACTCTATTTCACACACATTGCATATGTTGCATTTTTTGATTGACCCCACCCCCCCAAAAAAAACTCTCACGAACCCACACACTATATCTCTCTACGTTTGTATATCTCTCACACAACCCCACGTAGGTGGTGTACGTATACAAGAAGAGAATAGGTGCACCGTGCACGTACTCACGCTTTGTGCCCAGCCACACCCGCGCGGGTACACGGTGGAGCTCATTTCTGTACGAAATGGTTGCCCACGTGCTAATTTGAACGCGTGTAGCAGTTGTTTACCTACGGAGGTCGTGTACCGCGCGTGCACGAAACAAAGTTCAACTTGATGCGTTGGAGTGTTATTTTTAAATAAAGTTATATCACTCAATGGCACGTACACAGAATATAAAACGATTTTTATGGAGAAAAAGGTAGTCCGCTCCACTATATACAATGGAGCATGCCTGCCTGGTTTGTCTCTCTTCAGAGTATCTCACACAAGGCTGCGGTGGCCTCTCTCTCTCTCTCTCACCGTTGGTCACTGATCCGGCCGCATCCCGTCCTCCAGCGGCGAAAGGGAGGACATGCATCGTTTCTCCATTTGACGGCGCCGAGGCAGCACGTCCCGATATGCGGTACACACCGTTCTCTCTGACCAAGCTCCGGCGTGGTAGGGCCTACGCCACCTGCTCGTTGCCGCAGTACGGGCAGATTCCGCCCGGCGCCGATCACCTAGTTACATCCCGATGACCTCCAGGTATCCCCTCCGGCCTTGCTCCAGTGCCCGTCTTCCCATGCCGCTGCATGTGGATGTTCCATAGTTCTTTGCCCAAAACGTAGCTCGTCCGGCGTACTTTCAATATTGCAATCTCGTCCTCACACCGTTTTAGACAAACACAACCGTGTTGTTATCTTCCCTTAGGACAAGGAATATGCTTCTTTTTTGTTGTTGCATTTGTCATCAACTGTTATTGGCCAGTAATTGATTCCTTTCTACCTCTTTTTTGCAAACAAGGCTATCCATTTCACCTCGTTGCTATTGCGACCTTTTGGTAAACTACACAAATCACTTTTTTCTTAAGAGTGTTTTATGCAGTTCTACCAAAATGTCACACGGGAAACGTCTCTATATTTCAGTGCGACTGCACAAAGGGAGATTGGTTTTGCTCTATGCTCCTCATCCAACTCCGAGCCTAATCTTCTCCAACTAGTTAGTCTTAAGAGAGACTGCAAAGGTGACCGGCTTCTATTTGTGTGTTTATTGTTTCATCAGCAGTCCTCTATTATCATAATCACACTTAATATCTTTGGAACAGGGATGCTCAGCTCTATTTTAGTGGAACTGCACAAAATGATCGGAATGTTGCATGCTCCAGACAGCTACTTTTTTCCCAACATGCCTTGTTGATTTAGACAAAGCTGGGGGGACGTTGCTGCCAATGAAAGCATGTATCAATTTTAATTTAACACCTTATCACAACTTTGTCTTCAGTTGTGATGTAAATATTAGCTTTGATTAGCAAGGAAGTTAGTTTTTTTATTGTTTCCGAAAGAGCATCGATGGCAAGACACACGAAACAAAAGCTGAAAGCTCACACCATTATACAATTTCATGTCGCTGGAATTTTTTTTGTACAGTACGTCAATTATGTAAACAAATGATGGAAGCTCGATAGCATTGCCAGAAGCCTCTTCGGCATCTGGGTCCATGTGCCATGCACAAAATTATACACCTTCGTTCCTAAATATTTGTCTTTTTACAAATTTCAAAATGGGCATATTTTAGAGTGTAGATTCACTCATTTTGCTTCGTATGTGTACTCCCGCCGTTCCTAAATATTTGTATTTTAGAGATTTCAACAAGTGACTACATACGGAGCAAAATGAGTGAATCTACACTCTAAAATATGTCTGTATACATCCGTATGTAGTAGTCCATTTGAATCTCTAAAAAGACAAATATTTGAGTAGTCACTCGTTGAAATCTCTAGAAAGATAAATACTCCGGAGTATATTTAAGAACCGAGGGGGTAGTGCATAACCGCATGGGAGACTCAGACCGGTCGTTGCACCACATTAATAGTGAGTAGTGAGCAGTCAAATAATAAGCCCCACCTTTCCCACTGTAAGTTGCTCGGAAGAAGCAACCATCAATACGCTCTTCTTTGAATCCAATCATACTACTCCATCGGTCACTGTTTATAGAGCGCGCTTCAGAAAAAGAGAAAATCTCTGGGACCAAGGTGACTAGCGATCGGCCTGAAAAATAGCATTGGTAGTTATAGCACGGCGTCTATTACTAGAGGAAATAATGCGTACACACATGCATGCAGTGCTTCCACCCCGGGTACACACATGCATGCACTTACTCCACTCCGTAGTACTTCATCGAGAGAAAATTGCGGTTACCACGCCCTAATTAATTGAGTATTAAACCAAACGCATCTAAAGTCTCTCTGGTGGTGTAAATGCATTGAGCGGAATGCATCATAATGAAGCGCGCCCTGTAAACTGTGACGGAGGGAGGAGTAGTATGAAGGTGCAAAACCAAGTACGCGTATGGTCAGTCAGTCAATGCACCTCCTCTTGGCATATCACTGACATGTGGGACCGGAGTGTGAGAAAACCGATCTCAATTGACGGCAAAATGGCCAACCCGCCGTTCCTTGAGAGAGACGAGGAGCAAGAATACACAGACGGGCTCGCATGGAGGCCAAGATATATTTGAGCATGGTTGATCGATATCATCATTACATATTGGGCTGCCGTTTTCCGCGCTTCTCCGGAATAAATGTGTACTTTATCAGAGATTAAGAAAAATAAGAGTACAGAGGCTCCACCATGCGGTTCTAGTAGTAGTACTACTCGTACTACTAAACCATGCACGTGGCTCTTCGCCTCTTCGTGAAGTCGAACAATGATGGTACTCCGCATGTTCGGTACTATAGTGTATGCCTCTGGCAATCTGACACCAAATGAACTAATGCATGTCAACCGCCTGGGTGAGGGTACATTGCATTAGTCAAAAGGCGTAAGCGAGCTTCACCTTGTCCTGCAAGCTTCTCCTCATTCTGAGAGTTGACGGGACACACCAACAAGTAGTGCTAGTCCATACTCCCTACTTTTCGGTTAATATGGCTTAACTTTTTTTGCGGGTAAATGAGAGAGCTTTATTCATATATATGCATTCTTAGGACGATCAGCCAAGACACTAGTCACTAGGAAGCGAGGTACCCCGCAAAAAAGAAGTCGGAAGCGAGGTGTTTCATCAAGCCAGCTCTCGGCCACATTCAAAGTGCAGCAAGCACGGTTTGCACAAAGATGCGCCGCAAGGTTTGCTGACCTGTTTACATGCTGAATAACAAAAAAGAGAGGAAATATTACCGAGCGCTCCTATTTGTAACAGGATATGAGCCAGAATTAAGCGAGAATTGTGGCGAGTGTTCCATGCAATCAACTTCCATTATCACATGCGAGAACCCTCGAAGAGAACCAAATGTGTTTGAAGATTGCTTTATCACATTTTAAAAATATAATCAGAGTGCAGACGCTCCTCCATCTGGTTCCTAGTGTACCTCTATAGACTACTATAGTAGTTGTACTAGTACTAGTAAACTTTGTGCTTGGCTGTTCGCCTCTTCGGGGAGTGCAACAATAATAATAGTACTACTAGTATAGTGTATGCTTCTGGCAATCTGACACCGAATTAACTGTTGCACGTCCACCGCTTGAGCGAAGGTCGGCTTGCATTAGTCAATAGTTTCTCCTTGTCCTGCGAGCCACCGCGCGCAAGCTTCTCCCGTCCCGCAAGCTTCTCCTTGTTTGGCAAGTTGACGGGACACAGCAAAGTAATGCTAGTCCATACTGCCTCCTCTCCGGTTAATATGGCTTAATTTCAAACGAGATAAATACACTGCATGTCACGTTATATTTGTAAAAATACAGTCAGTGGACTTCACAATATGCTCATTGCGCTCAATATATACATTTTCCGGTGTTTATACGGTCACTAGCCCACCCTGGCTGAGTATGTGTGTGCATGCACGTGTAGGTTGAGCACTTGAGCGTGACCGTGTGTGTTTCGTCGTGTGCTCGGACATGCATGCATTAGGGCGTCGCGCGTGTTTTTGCGTCCATGTGTACGTGTGACTGTTGCATACACGTAGGGGGAGTACGTGTAGGGGCCACTAAAGGAGCAGTCAAATCACACAGTAAGTTAGTCGGAAGAAGCAGCCATCATTTCACTCTTCAATGACACGTACGCAATATAAAATGGTTGATATGGAGAGAAAAAGAGAACCACTATATATACACTATCAGGAGCCTAAGCTACAAGCCTGCTTGCTTGGGTTACTCTCTTCACAAGCATAGAACGACGGTGGCCACACCAGTGGTCACATATCCGGCCTGATCTCGCAGCTAGGGGAAGGGAACAATGTTCGGCGTAGACAAGGTCGACATCGCGAGGGAGAAAATCCACAGTCGGTGTGTCCCAGTCAGGGGTCACCGTGGTATGGGCCGATGCCGCATCCCAACTGCCCTTCTAGCTACAGCCCGACGTCCCAGGTAGTCCATCTTCCTTTTGGAGCCGGCTTGCGACCTTTGAACGTGGAGCAGTCGCATGCACCAGGAAGCGGCACGGGCGACGCTCTCTCGTCCAGCGCGCCGCTTCAATGCCAGCGCCAGTGAGAGGTCGCGTCCGCTCTGGCCGGGCATGAATCCGGCACTGACCGTTTCAGGCAGGAACCACGCGTGGGTGATGAAGAGGGTTCGGGTTGGTCAGGAGCGGTCGTGGCAGCGGTTTGGACGCCCGCAAAGAAGAGATGATGTACATTAATATTGCCGCGTATATAATTAACAACGTAAATAATGTGCCAGTTGAACAAATATGATTGGAGATGGAGATGGAGATGGAAATGGAATTTTACGTAAACACTGATATGCATGTCTATGTCTATGTGTGTGTGCGCGACGACTCTCGCGACCAGGAAGCGGGGTCGTGTTTTTGATTGAGTTTTCTTTCTTGGTACGTTAAAAAATTGTCCGCCAGTTTTCGTTTCTTTTTTCCGGGAACGCGCGTATTCTATTTAAAACCACTGCTATGGAGAGATTGTTTTACTCCAGTATAGCCTCTTATTTGATAGAGTTTCTCGCGTCTCGCTCTCTCACCCTCTCCATATCAAAACAAGATGACAGTGTCCACACTATCTCTCTCCTCACCGGTGGTCACAGATCCGGCCGAATCCCGTCCGCTGCAGGAGGTGAGGAGGTGCAGCGTTGATGTTGTCGCCGTCGACGATGGAGGAAGCCAATGCGCACCATCCTCTCGGAGCCAGCGCTGGCACGGATGAAGGTCCTCCGCGCCCTTGTTAGCTGCCGTCGTGTTGGCAGATCCCGCCCGCCCGCCTAAGCGACATCTCTCCCACCTGAGGTATAAATTCTTGTACTGGTCCAGCTCCCCAGGTCGCTGCATGCGGGTTTTCTTCTATGTGACTACTCCCCAGCTCCCCATGAATAGTTGCTAGGCTTCGTCGGCTGGTCCAACATCACCTACTATTATAGAGGAAATGCCACTCGAAAAGTTGTCCTGATTTATGCCTCGGTGGAGGTATACATGTTGTTTCTACAAAAAGTACATGGTGGTTGTGCCATCATTATCCATATGCTCCTATTGCTATTGCTAATCTAATACTATCGCTGGTTAAATGAAGAAAAAAAATTCTCGGGTATCCTGGTTTAGTTCCCATCAAGATAATCATTATGCTTTTATTTGTTGGTGTACTTTTCATAATTCTTATTGACAATTGAGATGTCGTTGTTAATCTTGTAAAACAAAGTAACAACACTATATCCATTATTTATATTTTTGGAAACAGCGATGCGTATCTCCATACCCAGGCATGTCTTCCTCAATTTTAGTGGAACTGCACAAAATTGGATGGCCATTGTTGTTCTGCCTCACTGTCCTCTGCCACGTGGTTCTTCCTTCCTCGAGCTTGACTACTGAGAAGAAACAGACCACAGTGAGGATTTGTCGAACTCCATAGGTGCCTCACCCAAACTTGATGCCAAATGGATGATGCATCACCATGATGACCTATCGATGCTCATGGTTGCGCCTCATGGTTGCATCGGCTGGTGAAGCTGATCGATTTTCAATGAAAAACAAGCTGTCTTCCCTCAGTGCTCTTTGCTTGTTACCCACAAAGATGATATCCTTCGTCAGTTCACCATGGTTGCGTTGGAGACGCAGTCGTCTTTCACGTTGGTGCAATTTTATCACACAATTGGCTATGAACCAAATGTTTCCTCGAAGAAGGATCGACGTTGGTACTAAGAGCATAAGTTTTGTATTGATTTCTAAGCCTTCTCACAACTTTGTCTCCAGCTCCCCTGTAATTTTATTTGTCCAGCTATTAACTTTGATTAAAAAATGGTGTGGACTAAAAACCCGGATGGACGTAGTAGCCCTCCATTTTGATTTACTCCGCATATTAGATTTGACTAAAGTCAAACTTCGTAAAGTTTGACCAAGTTTAGGCCGAATACAACAAACCATAATTATTAGAGAGGGAAAATTGTACATACTCTCAAACCTTTCCGATAATTGAAATTAAAATTCTTTATTTGTACACACTCTCACACGTTTCCGATAATTTGGCGCATGTGTGGTTGTTCACTTAAGGGAGGGTAGTGTACCGCACATGAAGGACAGCAAGTGCGACCAGGACGCATGGATCGTTAGTTCATCGGAAGTACGTAGTAGTTTTCTTCACTGGTACGTTAAATAAAGAGTTTCGTTTCGTACTTACACAATTTAAAATGATTGTTATAGAGAGAAAAAGAAAACCACTCCACTATATATTAGTCATATACACGAGTACTATATGGACGCAACTTCATTGACTTTAGTGCACCTGCCTTTGGGTTTATGACAGGTGGGCGCAAAATGTGGCTGGCCCACCGGTCATATAGCCAAAAGCAGGTGCAGTTAAGGCACCGGAGCTCAGTCTGTACTACAGTATATATATAAGCGGGAGCCTCAGCGCTTGTTCGCTAGGATTTGCACTCTCCACACTCTCGCCGCACTACATATATACACACTGGAGGCTCATCGTTCCTTTGCTAGGGTTTGCTATATTCACTGTCTCTCACCCTCTTCACCAGATCTAAACAAGACTGCGTTGTACCCTTTGTCTCTCTCACCCCCCTCACAGCTGGCGAAGGAGGCGTCCGGATCCCATCGCACCGGGAAGGGGAGGAGGTGCAGCGTTCACTTTATCGCCTTCGGCTGCGCTTTTCTCTTTCACCCAGCGCCTATGCGGGAGGGCCACTGACCCCTTCTTCCTCGCTGCCATACGTAGTGTAGGCAGATCCGACCTCCCGCCACACGCCTTGCCACATCCCGACGACCCTAAGGTATAAGTTTCTTTGAAACCGTCATTGGTCTAGCTACATGCTGATCTTTTTCGATTTTGTAGTCGAATCTAGGTCTTGGTTCAAAGAGGAAATAAGGGTGCAGTGGGGTGGAGCATGAATCTAGGATGTGATTCAATGAGGAAAGGAGGGAGGGAAAGTAGTATAGACTAGCTATCCAGCCGCTTTGTTGGTCGAAAAGGGAAAAAGGGGGTAACCCAGTACACACATCTGTAAGGAACCAAACTCTTTGTTGAAAAGGGAAAGAAACTGGGGGGTCGGGTAGTTTGTGCAGGACTAGATTTGCTGCCCTCACATTGGAAAAAGTTTCAAAGAGAACAAATATGGGACCAACACAGATATGCTGCTTGGCTACATACTCTGCATCACCCATTTATACGTGTGGACGCACATGGTGCTGGCATGTCCCATGTCTCATCCACATGATCGTGCAATGTGTTTTGAGATGTTGTGCTACTTGTATTGGTACAGTTTTAAATAAACTCTGCATCACCCCCTTTATAAGTAGATTTAAGCACATGTTGTTGCGCCCACTCTCCCCTAGAACTGTTTATGTTTTTTGTTAATCTAATGCCGCTGGTAAAATTAAGCAATGCCACTCTCAGTATTAACTACTGAATCTTATTTCAAAACTGCAACACTTATTAGGGATTGGCGGGATTACCTTTTTTGTGGCCTCATGTTTCATCCTCCTTTATTGGCCAGTAATTGATTCCTTTTTTGCCGCTGTTAAAACAGGGATATCTATTCAACTTGTTGCTATTGCGACATTTTGCTTCGCTTAATTTTGGTGGAACTGCACAAAATGAGACCGGATTTCCATATATGTGTTGAGATCTCTTTGAGGTCTTTGTCACGCGTTATTTCAAATATTGGTCTTGAAAGGTCAGTACCGACTTTCCTTAGAATTAACTAGTGAATCTTAGTTTGAAACTGCAACACTTGTTAGGGATCGGTGGGAGCACCATTTCTGTTAGGGATCAACCGGAGTACATGTTTAAGAAATGTATTGTTTAGATAATGTCTCGGTTATTATATATCAGTTACAGTGTTTTACAAATGGTACTATCCTGCTTTGTAGTTCTTTCTACATGTTTAACCAAGGTATTGTTAAGATAATGTCTCTGTTAAAATGAATCAGCCGCATTGTTTTAGGAATGATACTTTTCTGCTTTGCCATTCTTTATACATGTTGAAACAAGGCATTGTTAAGATAATGTCTTAGTTAATATGAATGAATCACACTGATTGAGAATTGCTACTCTACTGCTTTGTTTCCCATTAAGATAAGGTAGATCAGTAGATGTTTTTCTTCCGGGAGTACAAGTCATCAACCGTTATTTCTCATTAATTGTTTCCCTTATACCTTTTGTTGCTTACAGGGATATCAAAATTAAAGCTCGGTTTTATTATGACTTTGATTTTAGGATAACTGCACAAAAGGAGCCAATGTGTCTAAGGTAAACTGCTGCATTAGTGGGTCCAGTTGGTCTTACCACTTTGCATAAAGAAGCAGTCATTGTTTGCGCTACATTGCACAAGGAATGATCGAGAAGCTTTACAGAGTATTAGTAGACGCTGGTGACATGACTAGTCTGCAGATAGCGTAGGAAACTCTACAACACGTGGAGTGCTCTAGGCAAAAAGTGCCCAAACAAGTACAGGAAGCCAGGACAGGACTCCAAATCTGTCAATGTCATTCTAAGCAACAATGATGGGGCATCTGGGTATGCTAATCTGTTTACCGTACTTTCAGTTTGTTAGTCCACCGATTGGTGGGCTGACACTGGGGCCAATATTCATGTGTGTTATGATGTGTCTTTGTTTTCTGGCAGCATATAAATACGAAATCCACAGGGATGCTCAGCTTGATTTTAGTGGAGCTGCACAAAATGTTCAGATGGTTCATGTCCTCCATAATAATACTTCATCATGAACAATACATCGAATGGTTCTCTAATCATTCATCGCCACCGGACTATCAGATGAAAAACTGATGACAAACCCTGCCCGTTCCACAATCATAGGCATTACATATTTTGAATGGGAAAAGCTTGTCAAAGTTGACATTAGTTTAATATATTGGAATTGGAAAACCTTGTCAATTTTTGCTCATTGATGTTAGCCAGATGACATGCATTTGATATTTTTGAGTGGGACGCCCTTTGTTGTGAGCAACGTCGATCGTTTTTTCCTATTCCTGTGTTCAGTTCAGAAGTAAATATTTACTCTGCTGAGATGCATAGTCACATGAATGTTGACTTATCTAAGATATTTTAAGAGTTTGTTCTGAATATTGTCTATGTAATGCCAGGCCTTGTGTTTGATTGCAAAGTTGAGCTTGGAATGTTGTGGCATGCGGCATCACGAGCTGTTCACCGTGCCTCCTGAGAATAATGCTTCTTATTGTTTTGCATGTCGATCTAATGCCAGTGATTCGCTTGTTAGGAAGATCATCCTCTTCTGTTGTTTCCGTGCTTAAGAAGTTCATCGTCTTATGTTTCATTCATAGCCTATATGACAAGTCGGGTAGGTTAGACGTGAAACCATATGATCCTCCGACCAACTCATCCTATTAAGCCGTGATTTGATCATCGTTTTCCAACCAAAACCGCTTGTAAAACTAACGCTTGTAAATAAAAGCAAATGGTCTCGGGCGAAGCGCTTGGTTGGTCGTTTTCGACTAGTAAAATGTACACCAGTCTCTCAAATTACATGCGTAACCCGCCGGTTTTACTTACAGACCTCAGGCCCTCGGTTTCATTACGCGTGTATTTTACGCGTTGTTTCCGATGACGAGTAAATTACACTTGTATCTTAATACAGGTGTGAAATAAACCAGAGCTCTCAAGCGCGGCCTTACCGTTTCATGCCGCCTCAGTCTCTCGAAGGTGCTCATAGGTGTCCGATGATCCTGGCTTCCTGAATGAGCAGCGGGCGTTGTATCAGACCATCCGTAGGGCCCGCGAGGCCCTCTCCGTCGTCCTTCGAGTTGTTGCGCTCGCCGTGGCGCCGAGCATTGTTAACATGGTCAATGGACATGAGGATTCAGGAGATGACTTTATTTTGACTGGTTGACAGTAGGGACCCACTAGGGCCATAGCCGTACGTACGCAAGTGCCTCCTTATTATGTACAACTATTTTTTTGCTTCCTCGTGGTTTCCTGACATCACGGTCCCACACCATTGTCAACCTATGTAGTCAATATAAACAAGAGAACTGCACAATGTGCGACCGACAGCTGGGACCAAGCAGCTCGAGCAGTATTTGTGTTTTTGAGGCGTGAGCACTGCAGAGTTTTTCTTGGCGATGTTTTCGTTGTTGTTCAGAGGAGAGCAGGGTATTAACTGGGCGGGTTGTGGCCCGTCTAGCCCTGGACAAATATCCAGCCCAAATATTAAATTTTTTTCAAGATGAAAATGGCTAGCCCAGCTATACATTTTTTTGAGGAATACCCACGCAAGGTCAACTTGTTATTCTCCGCCCCGCTAGGCTGCAAATCTTTCCTAGGAGGGTTGCATTAGGCTTAACAGAAAAATGGACTTTAAAAATAATAAATGGGATGTAATTATAAAAACTGGCTAGTAACTATAAAAAATGCACCAAGCACGAAATTAGTTTATAAAATATTATTTATGGATTTTGAAAATCTTAATTTTTACTTATTGCGCGCGCAATGTTTCATTAGATTTTTACGTAATACAAATTTATAATTAATCTGACTAGAAATTTCGGGATAAAAATATTCACTACAAGAAATATGTCAACTTATGACCTTTTGTTAGTGACCTGGAAGAATTGGTCATAAATTTATGACCATTTTAGACCAATTGGTCAAAAGCTGCCTGGGGGGCTCTAAACCCTAATCCATAACGACCATTTTGGTCAGAAAGGTCATAATTTCATTAGAGGAAATGGTCGTAAAGCTAGTAGCATTGTCCACTGCCTCATGCCTACCTGATAACGACCAATATAAAATGGTCACTACACTTGAGTTTGAATGAATTAGGATGATTAGGCGGCCACCTCAGCAACCTCGCTTATGTGTCACTGTCTAGGTGTCATTTTTGCTTGAGTTTTATTATTCAACAGACAGACGGGGCACACACTGACAGGAGGGACCCATTTGACAGGTGGGGCCGAGCGCTTAATTCGCCCAAAAAAGATGCACGAGGCGGGACTCGAACCCACGACCTCGTGCTTGGTTTGCTCGCATGCTACCGCTGGGCTAGAGAGGGACAGTTGCTCACATCTGGGAGTTTATCTATACATTATATAGAACTACGGCTCTCTCGTATCATTGACAAGTGGGACCTTCCGACCAGGTGGCGTCGAACAGAGCAACGATTTGCAACACTGACAGGCAGGACCCATTTGACAGATGGGTGAGTGAGCGTTTAATTCCCTAAAAAATATGCGCTAGCGGGGACTCGAACCCACGACCTCGCGCTAGGTTCACTCGTTCGTTACCGCTGGGCTAGAGAGAGATTGTTGCTAATGTGTGGGTAGTTTTCCATATAGTATATAAAACCACGGCTCTCACGTATCAGTGACAAGTGGGACCTTCCGACCAGGTGGCGACGGGTGGCATCAAACAGAGCAACACTTAGCATTTTTCTAGGTCTTCCGACCAGGTGGCGGCGGGCGGCGGCGGAAGCAACCAGGTGACCTCACCCACGGCCTCGCTGCAGGTGACCTCGCCCACGGCCTCGCCGCAGAAGCAACCAGCAGGGAGCGGAGGCGGGGGCGGGGCTGGCAGCGGAGGCGGGGGCGGGGCAGGCAGGGGGCGGAGGCGAGGCAGGGCGTGGAGGCGGGGGCCAGCAGGGGCGTAGGCGACCGACGGTGGTGGGGGCTCGCCGAGCATGGGGGACTCGTCGCCGCCACAAGCACACCTCCCGGTATGCACCCCTCACCTCTTCCCCCCTCTCCTCTCTCGTCACCCGAGCAGTGGGAGATGGATTTCAGTCAGATGTTCTTCAGTATAGATGAATTTTGTTGATGCACTGTTAGTAGTTAGGAGATGGCTTGCTTGTTTGGTAGATATTGCATAGATGAATTTTCTTGATGTACTGTTAGGAATTGTTCGTCTTGTTTGTTAAGAATTCTTCAGGCCTTGTGGTTAGGCAATTAGCATATAAAATTTTCTGGAATTTTAGCTTCCATTACTTCCATCCATTTTCATTAATTAATGTTGATGCACTTAGATTGATTTGCTAATTTGCAACAATTTGTTGTCTTTGGCAGATGGATAGAAGCTGGATTAGACAAGGAGTTAGAAAGTTTTCGAAAGAACATATGAAAGGAGTTGATGATTTCATGGCATTTGTTCGGGCAGATTTTGCCAACGATGCTCACATTCTTTGCCCATGTTGTGAATGCCTCAACCGTCCAAGAATGGCTCAAGGAAGAGTGGAAGATCATCTGCTTCTTAATGGGATGTCCAGCACCTATGATAGATGGATATATCATGGAGAACCTTTAGACAGACAACCTCAACATTTTGAAGCTGATACAGAGGCCCCTAATATTATGGGTGGTGGTGATGCTGGCATTGATTTCATGGAAAAGGTTTTGCGAGATAATGCTGTTTTGGAGGAAGAGGATGGGCATGAAGATGATAGGATTCCTGACCTATTGAAGGATTTGTACGATGCTGAAGATCGTGCTGATGGAGGCGAAGCGCAGCTCATGTAGGGGGTAAATTTTCAAGATTTACCTTCACCGTGAAGTTACTCCACATCAAGTCTTTCTACCGGATTAGCAATGCCGCATTCAACGCAATACTCCGTCTTTTGAGCTTGCAATTCCCAGATAGTTGTGTTCCCAGATCTTATGATGAAGCATTGAGCATAATCCGCAGGCTGGGGTTAGGTTATGTGTCAATACATGTGTGCCCAAATAACTGTGTATTGTTTCGGAAGGATTTAGCAAAGCATGACAACTGTCCAAAGTGCAATGCATCTAGGTGGAAAGATGCTGATGGGAAGAAGTCAATACCGGAGAAGGTACTGAGGCACTTTCCCTTGATACTAAGGCTGCAGCGGATGTTCATCTCGAAGAAATCATCGCGTGAAGTACAGTGGCACAAGCTGAAGCGGCAACCTGTGGACAATGAGCTGAGCCATCCAGCGGATGGAGAGGCATGGAAAGAGTTTGACAGTATACATTTAGATTTTGCTGCAGATCCAAGGAACATAAAACTTGGCATTGCCACAGATGGGTTTAATCCGTTTGGGAACATGAGCACGTCTTATAGCATGTGGCCAGTTTTTGTGGTGCCGTACAACCTGCCACCATGGGCATGCATGGATCAGTCCAACTTCATGATGTCATTGCTTATCCCGGGTCCAGATTCTCCAGGAAAGGATTTTGATGTCTTTATGGAGCCCCTCGTAGAAGAACTGCTCCAGCTCTGGACTGGTGTACCTACATACGATGCCTTGAGTCCGGAAGAAAAGTTCAATCTACGTGCTGCGATCATATGGTCCATCCATGATTTCCCGGCTCTGCACACTCTGTCTGGGAGGATCACAGTGGGTTATCAGGCTTGTGTCCATTGTGACAAAGACCCTTGCTCAAAGAGAATAAGGAACAAGATCTGCTATATTGGGCACCGCCGCTTTCTTCCCCGAAACCATCGCTGGCGAAGAAGCAAAGATTTTAATGGTGAGTATGAAACCCGTGACAAGCCAGCTGAATTCACTAAAGAAGAGCTGGAGCAGCAACTTGAAAAGGTGAAAGATGTGAGACTAGGAAAGCTGGCGAAGAAAAGAAAGCGTGAGGAAGGTCAATGTTGGGACCGGAGGTCTTGTTTGTGGGACCTTCCATACCGGGCTGATCTGAAATTAAGGCATAATCTCGATGTAATGCACATTGAGAAAAACATATGCGAGAATCTGCTAGGGACGTTTCTGAACATTGAAGGGAAGACAAAGGACACGGTTAGTTCTAGGCTTGATTTGGAGGACATGGGCATAAGAGAAGATTTGCATCTACAGCACAATGAAGATGAAGATTCATTTGAAATTCCACGAGCATGGTATACAATGAATAAAGAACAAAAGCTTGCATTCTGTGAATTCCTAAGAGCGGTGAAATTTCCAGATGGTTATGCTGCTAACCTAGCAAAGTGTGTTACTTCTGATGGATTCAAGCTTTCAGTACTGAAAACCCATGATTGTCACATCCTCCTCCAAAGGATTTTACCGGCGGGCCTCCGAGGAATCATGGACAAGGATATATATGAAGCGGTTGCTGAGCTAGGAAATTTCTTTAGAGAACTGTGCTGCAAAACCCTGAAGTTAACTGTCCTGGAAAGACTTGAAAAAGAAATCCCAATTATTCTTTGCAAGCTCGAGAAGATTTTCCCTCCAGCTTTCTTCACCGTGATGGTCCATTTGGCGGTGCACTTACCCAAAGAGGCAATGCTTAGAGGCCCTGTGCAATTCGGTTGGATGTACCCAATCGAACGAAGGCTGCTTACTTGTAAGCGTTATGTGTGAAACACGGCAAGACCTGAAGGTTCTATTGCTGAAGCATATGTCGTTGACGAGTGCTTGACTTTTTGCTCTAGATACTTTGGTGATGTGGAAACAAGATGGAACCGGCCGGGCAGAAATAGAGAGCGGTCTGATTCACAAAGTGGTGATGTCTCTGTTTTCAACCATGGTGTGAACTTTCTTGGAGCCTCACAATACTTGGAGGCTGGTGATGAGTATGACAAGATGGTTTTGTTTGTGCTCAGCAATTGCGCCGAGGTTCTACCATATATCGAGTACGTTATATCTTGTGCACTCATTAAATATTTTTTTTGCTTGGGTTGGCTCCAGCCTAATGTTTTAATTCACATGTTTTGTTGGCATTGCAGGAAATGCAAGGAAGAGTTAAACCAGGAAGAAAGCAATATCAATGTTGATAAAAGGGTTGCCAAGGTGTTTGCTAAGTGGTTTAAGAATCATGTGAGATCTTTAGCCACATGTTTTATGTTTTCTGTGTTATTTACCCATTGTTAAATACCATTGTTTGCTAAATGGTTTATTTGTGCAGATTGGAAAGTTGCATGAGGAGAAGAAGGTCAGTGATGATCTATTTGCTTTGGCATGCTTACCGGATAAGCGAGTGAGAGTGTATTCAGCATGCATTGCTGACGGTGTCCGGTACCACACCGTTGACCGCGAGGAAAAAAGGAAGACACAGAATAGTGGAATCGTCACTGAGGGGTCACATGATGGTGAGATCATTGACTTATATGGTCAGTTGAGAAGCATCGTAGAGTTGTAGTACAACTCTAGTGGAGGCATCCATCGCTCGGTTGTCTTATTTCGCTGTGACTGGTTTGAGCTTGGTAGCAAGAAGAGGAGAGACTCTTTTGTCAAATATGATGGCCACTTCAAAAGCATCAACACTGCAAGGTGCTGGTATAAGAGTGATCCCTTTATTCTAACAACACAAGCAACAATGGTGTTTTATCTGCCAGACACTCTTTTGCACGGAAAATGGCGAGTTGTGCAAAACTTTCAGCACAGACACTTGTGGAGTGTGACTGAAACTGAAGTGGAAAAGGGCCCCGGTGATGGTGGACTAACATACCAAGATGATGACTCTACGGAAGTTCCGTTGCAAGCTGATGATGACTCTATGGAAGTTCCGGTGCAAAGCAGAGTGCGAAGGGACCGGGAACGTGTGATCGTTGGTGCTGCAACAGTTGAAGGCATCAAGAAAAGAAGAAAGGTGGTAGAGGATGGACATGAAAGCGAGGATGAGGAAAACCGGACTGATCATACTATGCTGCAATATTGTAGTGATGATGAGGAAAACAGGAGTGGGCATAGAGTTCCTTGTTTTCGTATCGACGACGATGAGTAGCGAATGGACTGGCAAAGGTAAATACTATTACTTAATGTTCTTTGTTTTGGTATCTATGGGACTGGTGACCTGATGTGATCAATCTTCTCTCCAGGTAGAAAAATCCTTGAAGATTCTAGGAGAAAAATCATGATCCTGATGGTTGTAGCAAGATGATGATCCTGATGGTTGTAGCAAAATGATGATCCTGATGGTTGTAGCAATAGTGATGTAGTTATCCTGATTCACAATGCTTTAGGAATCCAGCAGCAAAATTGAGATGTTATGCTTGCTGTTTTGACCTGAATTGAGATGTTATTGTAGTTGTTATGCTTGCTGTCAAAATGTTGTCTTGTAATGCAAAAGATTGCAAAATGATGATACATAAGATTTTTTGAACATCTTTAGTTCAAGTTTTGGTCAGAATGTTGTCTTGTAGTTGTTGTGATCATCTTGTAGTTGTTTTGGTCAGAATGTTGTCTTGTAGATGCTATTTTAACTGAATTTTGGTCAGAACTGAAGATGCTATTTTAACTGAATTTTGGTCAGAACTGAAGGTGAGCAAAAAAATATGCGCCAGCGGAGACTCGAACCCATGACCGTGCGCTTGTTTCACTCTGTTTCTACCACTGGGCTAGGACGAGGCTATTAGTCTTACACTGTATGCCAACCTTTTTGAATATATCAAACTAGTCAAGTATGAAGCACACACCTCACTGACAAGTGGGCCACTCGACCCACTCGCTGACAAGTGGGCCATTTTGCTATTGTACCCAAGCTACCAAAAATATGCGCGTGGCCAAAAAATATGCGCGTGCGGGGGATCGAACCCACGACCGTGCGTTTATTTCAATGTGTTTCGACCACTGGGCTAGGAAGAGGTTGTTGGTTTTGTACTCTATGCCCACCCTTTTCAATATATCAAACAACTCGCTGACAATTGGGGCCGCTCCTCCTCCTATCCACTCGTCCTCTCCACTCATCCTCTCCACTCGACCCTCTCCCCCTCTCCACTCGACCGCCGCCGGCTCCTTCCTCTCCCACCACCGTCGGCTCCTTCCTCTCCCACCACCGCCGGCTCCTTCCTCTCTCTCCGTCGCCGACTCTCCGTCGCCGTGGGTATGAATTCGCTTCCCCTTCCTCTACCTATCTACTGTTATCTAATGTGGTGATTTTATTAGGGTTCTTGCTGCCGGATTAGGGTTTGATTAGGATGTTTTTAATACATTTTTTGTTTAGGGTGACGGCGACGCCTCCCCTTCTCCTCCCCGGCGCCTCTGCTGGTCCGACGCCTCCCGCGCGGCTTGCCCTATGCCGCCGGCGACCACTTCTTCTCGGACTCCGGCGTAGATAAGCCATCCGCTTCATATCCTCTCTTTGTTATGCATACTAGGCATGTATTGGTGGATTTAGGCATATTGTTCTTGGTGGATTTAGTATGCTCTATTGGTGGATCTAGTGTGGTTGAATTGCTGTTTGACCACTCTGATGTTGCTGTTGGTACTCACCTGGCATGTTGTGGTACTCACCTGGCATGTTGTGGATCTAGTGTGGATTTAGTATGCTCTGTTGGTGGATTTAGGCATTCTGTGGTTAATTAACTGAATTAACTGAATTATGTTGCTGTTGAATTCTATGGTGAACATGCTGTTACTGTTGCCAGACTGCTGACAACAATTAACATGGCATGCATACAGCAATCCTGTTGTTGTTGTTGTGTAATTAACTAGTTGTAAACTGAACATGCTCAAGTAACCCTACTGCCAGATGCCAACTTTTGATATGCATGCATGCATTCTTGCTAGTTTATATTCTTTTAAACTGAACATGCTCAAGTATGGAAACATTACATTCTTCTCCAGCTTAGTGGCCAAGAAACATTACATTTATGAGTGCACATGCTCAAGTCTGTGTGCCATTTATAGTAGTATTCCAAATTGAGGCCCTGGCAAACACATGTAGGAATTATTCTACTGTTTTGAAGTGCTTGTTTCCTATTTCTGTCCAGTCCTGTTGTTTAATTTACAATGCTGCTTTTCAGATAAGTGAGATGGCTGGCTTGGAAGGTTTCGAGTTCTTCGAGATCATAATTGAGAAATCTTGCAGTAGGCAGGTATATTTATCATCACTCATTTATTTATCATCACTCTGTTGTCTAGTGCTTCATTGCCACAATTAACCACTGCTTGACCCTTGCTGCAGAGGCTGCCTGACAAGTTTGCGAAGATGCTCGCCAGCCATGAGCCCCACAAAGTGAAGCTGCGGGAGGCCGGCAGCGGGCTTCATGGGCTGTGGGAAGTGTTGGTGGTGTTCGATGGTGAAGGCCACATGTACCTAGGGCCCGGCTGGGAGCATTTCGCCCGCGCCCATGAGCTACAGCTCGGGTACTTCCTTGTCTTCCGCTACGACGGCGACGCCATGTTCACCGTGAAGATGTTCGACAACACCATGTGCTGCATGTACTACCAGCACGACGACGATGCCAGTAAGCTCTCTGCCTCTCTTCTTCCTGTCCTTTTGGCTTCCTCTACCTGCACGACGACAACACCATGTTCACACTTTGTTGCATTTGGCCAGGCAATGGGAGCAACAGCGGGGATGACGAGGAGCAGAGCGGGGATGACGATGAGGAGCAGAGCGGGGATGATGAGGAGCAGAGCGGGGATGATGATGAGAAGCAGAGCGGGGATGACGAGCAGAGCGGTGATGACAAGGAGCAGAGCGGGGATGACGACGAGGAGCAGAGCGGGGATGACGAGGAGCAGCCTATTCTAGCTGACGACGAACATGCTATGGTGGTGGCTGAGGACGACCCTGCTATGGTGCTGGCGGATGTCGACCTTGCTATGGTGGTGGCGGACGACGACCTTGCTATGGTGGTGGCTGACGACGACCTCGTGATGGTGGTGGCGGACGACGACCTCGCGATGGTGGTGGCGGACGACGACCTCGCGATGGTGGTGGCGGATGACGACCTCGCGATTGTGGCGGCGCCTGCAATCCCACAGCTTGGTGACAGGACCATGCCAATTGTGGTAGAGGAGTACATCCGCGTTGGGATTCGCCACTCTCAGCGCATCAGGTTGATGAAGGAGAAGAAGGAGGAGTGAAGCTTGTTAGTGTAATATGAACATGTCAATGTTAAGTATGTCAGGTTTAATTTTGTGCATGCTCATGGATGCTGTATGACAGTGTCATCTAAACAAGTCATGTTTTTAACAATGAATATTCAGTTTGGTAATTGATGGGAATTGGAATTTTTTATGCATGCTCATGGATGAAAGATAAAATTATGGGTTTTTGTGCATGCTCCTGTATGAAACAATATAAGTTTCATTTTTTTGAATGCTAAAAACATGACTCAATATGGCCACGTGGGTACATCTAACACGGGTTTTGAAGGGGTGCATGGGGGCTTTGGCTATGGCACCAGGAATCAGGAAGGAGAAGATGTCTTAAGCTTTGCTCTAGCCTACGACATGATTGTAGCTAACACCCTCTTTAGAAAGAGAGAATCACATCTGGTGACTTTTAGTAGTGGTCAACACTCTAGCCAGATTGATTTCATCCTCTCGAGAAGAGAAGATATGCGTGCGTGCCCTCTTGAAGTAAGGGGTAGGGCGTATGAGGGCCTCTATCAACGATTAGGCACGAAGGAAGGGGAAAGGGACATCTATAAGATAGCCAACATCCGAGAGAGGAAGACGAGGGATATTGGCCAAGTCAAATGCATCAAGGACGGAGCAGACCAACTCCTCGTGAAGGATGAGGAGATTAAGCATAGGTGGCGGGAGTACTTCGACAAGCTGTTCAATGGGGAGAATGAGAGTTCTACCGTTGAACTTGATGACTCCTTTGATGAGACCAGCATGCGTTTTGTGCGGCGAATCCAGGAGTCCGAGGTCAAGGAGGCTTTGAAAAGGATGAAAGGCGGCAAGGCAATGGGCCCTGATTGTATCCCCATTGAGGTGTGGAAAGGCCTCGGGGACATAACGATAGTATGGCTAACCAAGCTTTTCAACCTCATTTTCCGGGCAAACAAGATGCCAGAGGAATGGAGACGGAGTATATTAGTATCAATCTTCAAGAACAAGGGGGACGTTCAGAGTTGTACTAATTACCGTGGAATTAAGCTGGTGAGCCATACAATGAAGCTATGGGAGAGAGTCATTGAGCACCGCTTAAGAAGAATGACAAACGTGACCAAAAATCAGTTTGGTTTCATGCCTGGGAGGTCGACGATGGAAGCCATTTTCTTGGTTCGACAACTCATGGAGAGATACAGGGAGCAAAAGAAGGACTTGCATATGGTGTTCGTTGACTTGGAGAAGGCCTATGATAAGATACCACAAAATGTCATGTGATGGGCCTTGGAGAAACACAAAGTCCCAGCAAAGTACATTACCCTCATCAAGGACATGTACGATAATGTTGTGACAAGTGTTCGAACAAGTGATGTCGACACTGATGACTTCCCGATTAAGATAGGACTGCATCAAGGGTCAGCTTTGAGCCCTTATCTTTTTGCCTTGGTGATGGATGAGGTCACAAGGGATATACAAGGAGATATCCCATGGTGTATGCTCTTTGCGGACGATGTGGTGCTAGTTGACGATAGTCGGACGGGGGTAAATAGGAAGTTAGAGTTATGGAGACAAACCTTGGAATCGAAAGGGTTTAAGCTTAGTAGAACTAAAACTGAGTACATGATGTGCGGTTTTAGTACTACTAGGTGTGAGGAGGAGGAGGTTAGCCTTGATGGACATGTGGTGCTTCAGAAGAACACCTTTCGATATTTGGGGTCAATGCTGCAGGAGGATGGGGGTATTGATGAAGATGTGAACCATCGAATCAAAGCTGGATGGATGAAGTGGCGCCAAGCTTCTGGCATTCTCTGTGACAAGAGAGTGCCACAAAAGCTAAAATGCAAGTTCTACAGGACGGCGGTTCGACCCGCAATGCTGTATGGCACCTATTGATGAGAAGCTTGTCCAACATCGTCTGAGATGGTTTGGGCATATTCAGCGCAGGCCTCCAGAAGCCCCAGTGCATAGCGGACGGCTAAAGCGTGCGGAGAATGTCAAGAGAGGTCGGGGTAGGCCGAATTTGACATGGCAGGAGTCCGTTAAGAGAGACCTGAAGGATTGGAGTATCACCAGAGAACTAGCTATGGGCAGGGGTGCGTGGAAGCTTGCTATCCATGTGCCGGAGCCATGAGTTGATCACGAGATCTTATGGGTTTCACCTCTAGCCTACCCCAACTTGTTTGGTACTAAAGGCTTTGTTGTTGTTGTTGTCGTTTAAAAACATGACTCAAACCCTAGCCACGGACGGCCGCCGCAACGAAATCGGCCGGTTTTTGGAAACACCGTAAAAAACTCAAAAAAATTCAAAAAAAATGGGAGACCTCCGCGTCACATCATCAAATGTGGCCTACCAACTAGCAAAAATACCAAACTTGCAATACCAGCGTTTTCTTGAGCTACTCGGTATGATTTTAACCATGATTTCTACAAAGTTTACAAAAAAAACCCTATTTTTTTTCTACACCCAAACCCAAAAGGATTTCCCTCCCACACCAAAATTTTCCCTCCACAAAAATTTCCCTCTCCCAAAATTTCCCTCCACTCCCTCTCCCACTACCAGGC
>LR738711.1:239931892-239954388 GCA_902687465.1 Secale cereale | reverse complement strand
CTCCCCTCTCCCCGAGCCGCCCCGCCGACGACCACTCCCTCCCCTGCTCCGCCACGCCGCACCGCACCGCCACGAGCCGCCCTGCCACGCCGCACCGCGGTGCGCCGCCGACGATGAATCCACTCCCTTCTCCTCTCCCTTCGACGACGAATCCACTCTTCGACGATGAATCCACTCCCTCCACTCGACGACGGTTCTACATCAACGACGAATCCACCCATCGGCGACGGTGGCTACATCATCCACATCATCAACGATCGATGATGGCGACAGGTACCCCTCTCCTCTCCCCTCTCCCCCTAGGGTTCGGTAGATCCCCCTCCTGGTCGACCTAGGGTTAGGATTCGGTCGATCTAGGGTTAGGATTCGGTCAATCTAGGGTTAGGATTCGGTTGATCTACGAGCTCCTGGTGGTTCTTGTTCTTGTTCATGTCGATCTAGGGCTAGGATTGGGTTAGGATTCGCGCGTCGGCTCCTTCCTCCATGCTCGAACCCTACTGATTATGTTGTCTTGGGTCACAGTTGGTTATGTTGGGTCACAGTTGGTTATGTTGCATGCGTGTCCTTGTGCACTTGTAGTGTTTGATCCCCCTCGTGGTTTAGGGTTCATGTTGATGGAGAGGAAGTGCATGATTTTAGGGGATGGGGATGGATGAGGAGGTGGATGAGGTTTGAGGAAGACCTCCCTCTGGTTCATGGTTCATGTTGCTTGTGTATGATTTAATTACTTGACCCCTATGAAACCAGTAGTTTATTTCCCTTTGATTTCATTAGCAGTACTTGCTTGTATCAGTAGCACATGGAGAAGAAGCTACTTGCTTTCTTATTAATTAGGGTTTGTATCAATAGTATTTGCTTGCTTCTTTTCAATTTCCTTCAATGCTTGCTTGTTTCTATTGGTAGCACTTTGCTTGCTTGCTTGTTTAGTGTACATATATTTCCACTGTACATGCATGCTTGTTTAGTGCACTTACATGTTTGCTTAATTAATAATAGTACATCACTGTATGTGCATGATGGTCCAAATGCTTTCCTTTATTGATACAAGTGCATCATTTTACTTTATCCCTGTTGTATATGATTGTTGTTTATTCTATTTTGCAAGCACCACCTCAAGATCATCCATGGCAAGGATGACAAGGTCAAGCATGAGGCCAACCGTTGGTATGCAACTTGCTCCTTGTGGTTATACTGTCAGTTTCATCAAATCTGTGTCTTAATATGCTAAGTGAAATGTGTTGCTGCAATCTGAATAAGCTGGCTTAATTGTTCCTGTGTGCTGTTAGTCTTCCTTACCTGAATAACTAGGATTAAATGATAATAAAATTTCATAAGATATGTTTGCTGCCTGTCCATGCATTCCAAACATTCACCTAATAGTTACGTTTCCTTTATCATGCAAAGAAGAGCCTCTCACCGAGTACGAGAAGGTTAGGGCTAGAAATATCATGAGGAACAATCGGATGTTCTTGTCCCTTGGCATCGGTGCAATAGCGTCGATGATTAGGAAAAAAATGGTGTACAAGAAGGTAGAAGTGATGAGGTTCAAGAGGGTAGTGGAGTTATCAATGATGACCCAGAGTACAATCCTAAGGAGGATGAAGTTATTGATGGAGAGGAAGTGGATGATGTTGTAGTCAACAAGATTGTTAAGGTGCAAACTCTGTCTTGCTTGGAGGGTTGGGGTTCTGTTATTCTATGTTATTCCTTGTGCTGACATATTTCTCTTGTGATCTAATGCTTTTTTCCGTGCTGTTCATATGAGGCACTGAAGGAATCTAGGACGAAGAGGCCTGGTGTTAAGAAGACAGTCAGCAAGAAGAACAAGAGCTTAGAAACATCTGCTGCAGTGCCTCCAGGAAGGGTGATGGCCCCAGCTCCAGGACAAAAAAAGAGGATCCTGGAACCTGATGAACCTGCCCTTGATAGAGTCACAAGGCAGAAAGCAATGATGGCGACTGCGACGGACCATTAGGAAAGTATGTTGCGCATGGACTCTCAGACCTCGGTGCAAACGGGTGATGAGTTGCCGCCCATGGACGAAGGAACCACTCTCAGCATGTCGGTGTACTAAGATAGGGGTACCTTAGTACCCCAACTTGTGCACGGGCAGTAGCAGCTTCCCGCGGCAGGGTCTACCACGTGCTTGCCGGAAACCTCTCTGGTCCTTATTAAGCCATTCAAAAACAAAGTATACAAGACAGAAGATCAAGGCCCTGGCAAGTGGAGCTTGCCGGGAAGGCCGTCCCAGGCTCAAGATTACCTCATTAACTCAAGGCCCTGGCAAGAGGAGCTTGCCAGGAAGACCAGAAGATTGCCTCTTATAAGACACGCCTCGGCGCACCCTGCGCCCCGGCAAGACCCGGGGAGCGACAAGCTTCCCTGCCCGACAAGATCAAGACCCCGGCAAGGTGCTTGCCGGGGGGAAGTCTGCACTGTGTGCCCGCGCTCCAGCTCATCGGCCCACGCGTCGCCCTGGGGCCATTCCAGGGACGCGTGGCGGATGGCTGTGCAGCCTGGGGGACACGGTGGCGCTCCACGGTGACGAAGCTACCACCGTGGCGAACGGAGACGCAAGGGCGGGCGCTTTTGGGGTCGACGGCGACGGACATTTAATGCTCTTGTCCCCCACTGTCAAAGTAGGTGATGACCACTATTTATCCACTGTTCGTCCACTGTTCCCGCACTGTTACAACTACCACCAAAGTTACTTTTTTTACCCCTTTCTCCTACGTTGACACCTGTCGGTGACCCCTTGAGCTATAAAAGGAGGCCCATGCACAACGTAGAAAGGGTTCGGAACCTAGATCGCTCATTCGCTCGGTGTAGCTAGTTCTTCAAGCTCCCGAGCTCCAACATTCAATACAATCTAAGCAGGAGTAGGGTTTTACGCGTCCATCGCGGCCCGAACCTGGGTAAACTTCCTGCGTGAGCTCTACGATCCGCTCTTTGTGCTCCCTCCGCTCCCTTACCGCACGAACAAGGGGCTCCGGTCCCATAGGTGCTCGTGGTGGACAGTTTCCCCCGACATCTTTGGCGCGCCAGGTAGGGGGCGTCGAGGTTGTGCGAACCTGATCCGGCACTCACGCGGGCGCACTCTTCATCAACCTCTCCAACTTCGTCAGCTTCATCAGCAACAGCGGCATGGCCCCGAAGAAGAATGCTTCGGAGGTCGCAGGCCCGTCTGCGTCTGTTCCGCCGCCACCAGAACCAACGGTGGGCGGAGGAGACGCCGTCGGAAGGGTGGTCGCTGGCGAGGAAACTCACGGCGCCACCAAGTCCAAGGACAAGACGGACGACCGAGCCTCGGTCTCCGTAGATGCTCCACGTCCATCTCAGCAGACGACGACCCAGCAGCGCCGTGTTACAGGAGGTACCATCCGCTTGCTGGGGCAAGGTCAAACCGGAGGTTCGCGGGACGCTCCGGGCCACCGTCCTGGCACGAGCAAGGTGCGGTCGCCGGGGCGGGAAGCTGCTCCTTCTAACCCCGTTAGGAGTCCGAGCATATCCCGCTCCTCGCGCCGCTCGCCCCCGCTCCCCTCCTCTCCACCAGAAGCGCTCGCAAGAGCGCAACTGCTCCTAGATTTCCCTCCAGCGGCAGACAAAGCCGAAGACTGGAGGGCAACCATCCAGAGCCTGATCGCCTTCGCCAATAACGACACGCCGCAGCAGCCGGCGACATCACGGCCGCGGCAAGTCGAGAAGACGAAGGCCGATGGCGACAAGACCGCCGGGGGTGCAACCACCGTGCACTCCCCGCCGCGGAAGCAGAAGACGCCGCCCCGCCGGAATAACGTCGACGACGACTCCACGGCGTCGTCGGATCCGCGGGCTCGTCGGGACCAGCGCCAGGTCCTTGACGATCGGCGACAAGAAGACGCTCGGACGACGATCGAGCGCCGCCGAGAAGCCCGGCGACAATCAGATCATCGAGCTGGGACCGCTGTCGATATGCACGCGCCCGGTGAACCAGGCGACTTGCCGTACGCGGCAGGTTGCCCTGCGTTTACCCGTGAGCTGCGGCGCGTCCAGTGGCCCAGCATGAAGAACTTCAAGCCCGACGTACCGGAGAAGTACGACGGCAAGACGCACCCCTCGGAATTCCTCAGCATTTACACCATCGCGGTGCAGGCTGCCGGGGGGCGCGACGAGAAGATACTGGCGAACTACTTCCCGCTGGTGCTTAAGCCGAACGTTCGTTCTTGGCTTATGCACTTGCCGGAAGGCTCCATTTCTTCTTGGGCAGATCTTTGCCACCAGTTTGTCGGCGCCTTCACGGGCGTCCACAAACCCCACGGCCAGGAGAGCGATCTCCACATCTTGGCCCAGAAGGAAGGAGAACCTCTGCGCAAGTACATCCAGCGATTCAGCCGCGTGCAGCACAACATCCCCGACGTCCACCCTGCCGCGGTTATCAGCGCGTTCCATCAGAACGTGCGTAACCGCCGCATGCGTGAGGAGATGGCCATGACCAAGATACGGGATGTCAGCGAGCTCTATGCTCTGGCTGACAAGTGCGCGCGCGCCGAAGAGGGGAGGAGACTCCCCGGAGAGGATGCTGGCGCAGGAGGAAGCGACAGCGAGGATGCCGCCCCGGCAAAGAAGAGCCGGCGGCGGAACAATAGGAAGAAGAAGAGCAAGGAAGTGTTTGCCGTCGAGAAGTCCGGCAAGGAGGCTCCCGCCAAGCAAACACAGGCTGGCGGCTCCGGCAAGGAGCCTGCCCCTGTAGCGGCAGCCGACAAGCAGGACGGCTCCGACAAGCAATACTACAAGATCCACCGCACCAAGGGCCACGACCTCTCCAACTGCAAACGCGTCGAGTACCTCGTCGAGCAGCAGAAAGCTGAGTACGAGCGGCGCAACAAGGAGAGGGCCCAAGGTGGCGGAGGAGAGCCCAGCAAGAAGCGGCCATTTAATGGCCGGGGAGGACGCCGCGGCAAGGCCAAGCAGCGGCAAGGTGATCGACCTCCCCGGGGCCGCGACAAGGACGAAGAAGACGATGACGATGACATGGAGGAAGATGATAACAGCGAGCAGGAGTTCCAGAAGGCCACGGAAGTCCTGTGCGTCGACGGCGGCGCCTCTCTGCATACTTCCCACCGCCAACTCAAGCAGTGGGTGCGGGAAGTAAATGCAGCTGAGCCGCTCGTGGAGTCGCGCAGGCTCCTCAAATGGTCCAGCACGCCCATCATTTTTTATCTTGAGGATCACCCTGACCGCACCACTGCGGTCGGGTGCTTGCCGATGTTGGTCTCACCAACCATCCGCAACCTCAAGGTCACCAAAATGTTGGTTGACGGCGGGGCCGGCCTAAACTTCATCTCCTCTGCTGTGATCAAGAAACTCCAAATCCCAGACGGCGAGCTCGAAGAGACCGGTTCGTTCCAAGGAATAAACCCGGGAAGGAGCAAGCCCAAGGGGAAAATCACTTTGCCAGTGACCTTTGGCGGGGAGCTCAACTTCAGGACGGAGAGGATAACCTTTGATGTTGCTGATATCCCATTGCCATACAATGGGATACTTGGACGTCCTGCCCTCGCCAAGTTCATGGCAGCTTCCCACTACGCCTACAATATACTCAAGATGTCGGGGCCAATAAGCGTCATCTCTGTCCATGGCGACAAGAAGGACGCGCTTATCTGCGCTGACAAGATCTACCAGGATGCAGCAGCCGCAGCGGAGAGCAACACACTTGCCGCTGAAGCTCCCGGGGGGGAAGAAGACCAAGACCAAGTCCGGCAAGTGCTCTGGGGCCCACTCCGGCAAACGCACCTCTTCGGAGTGCTGCGCTGCCGTCGAGGACGTTCCATCGAGCTCCACCGGCAAGAGCAAGAAAGGAATGGCCGCTCCACCGGCAACCAAGAAGGTGTCCGCCAAGGAGGACGGCACTGGTGGTACCTTCACCATCAGTGCTACACTTGATAGCAAATAGGAAAGCGCGCTCGTTGCCTTCCTGCGGGCGAATGTCGATGTGTTTGCCTGGCAACCATCTGACATCCCCGGTGTTCCCAGGAAGGTAATTGAGCACAAGCTTGCTGTTTGTCCTCATGCGCGGCCCGTCAAGCAGAAGGTCAGGAAGCAAGCCGTGGAGCACCAAGAATTCATTGCCGAAGAAATCAAGAAGCTAGAAGCAGCAGGCCTGGTTAGAGGCGTAATCCATCCGACGTGGTTAGCAAACCCAGTTGTCGTACGTAAGGCCAACGGGAAGTGGAGACTGTGTATAGACTTCACCGATGTGAATAAAGCATGTCCCAAGGATCCATTTCCCTTGCCACGCATTGACCAGATTGTTGACTCCACTGCCGGATGTGAGCTGCTCTCTTTCCTTGATGCATATTCAGGCTACCACAAGATTTTTATGGCCAAGGAAGATGAAGAGAAGACTGCATTCATTACTCCATGTGGCACATATTGCTTCATTCCCATGCCTTTCGGATTGAAGAATGCAGGATCAACATTTGCAAGGGTAGTATACACTGCTTTTGAGCCACAGATCCACAGAAATGTAGAGGCTTACATGGATGACATAGTGGTGAAGAGCAACAGCAAGGATACCTTGATCCAAGATTTAGAAGAAACATTTGCAAATCTGCGCAAGATCCAGCTCAAGTTGAATCCCGAGAAGTGTGTCTTTGGAGTCCCCTCCGGCAAGCTTCTCGGGTTCTTTGTGTCTCAGAGGGGGATTGAAGCCAATCCCGACAAGATTAAAGCCATCGAGCAGATCGAAGCCCCGAAGCGCGTCAAGGACGTAAGGAGACTTGCAGGTTGTGTGGCTGCCCTCAGTAGGTTCATTTCAAAGTCTGCAGAACGCGCCCTGCCTTTCTTCAAAATTTTGAAGAAGGCAGGTCCTATGAAATGGACTCCGGAAGCGGAGGCAGCGCTGGAAGACTTGAAAGGATACCTATCCTCCACTCCAATACTTGTCGCACCTAGGCCACAAGAGAAGTTGCTGCTATACCTGGCGGCAACCAATCAAGTGGTTAGTGCTGCGTTAGTAGCGGAGAGGGAGGCCGATGAGGAGTCCACACCACCGGCAAGCGAATCCAGCGACAAGCAGGGGGCTGCTCCGACAAGCTCTGGCCCTGACAAGGACAACTCTGCGCAGGAGCAAGGAGAGGTGCGGAAGAAGATGGTGCAGCGCCCGGTGTATTTTGTGAGTTCCCTCTTGCAGGGAGCTAGATCAAGATACTCCGGGGTGCAGAAGTTGCTTTTCGGTCTCCTCATGGCCTCGAGAAAGCTGCGCCATTATTTCCAAGCACATGAGATAACAGTGGTCACTCGCTTTCCGCTAAAGAGGATATTGCATAATCCAGAAGCAACATGCAGGATCGTCGAGTGGGCACTGGAGCTGTCAAGCTTTGGTCTCAAGTTTGAGAGTACTTCAACTATCCAGAGCCGAGCTTTGGCAGAATTCATAGCTGAATGGACCCCAACGCCCGATGAAGAGGTTCCAGAGACAAGTGTACCCGTACAAGAAGCGACAAGCGAATGGGTGATGTACTTTGATGGTGCCTTCTCGCTGCAAGGCGCTGGAGCCGGTGTGGTACTCATAGCACCCACCGGAGAACACCTCAAGTATGTTATCCAGATGCACTTTCCCAGGGAACAAGCGACAAACAATACTGCTGAGTATGAAGGTCTGCTTGCCGGCCTCAGAATTGCAGCTGAACTTGGGATTAGGAAGCTAATTGTGCGGGGAGATTCTCAGTTGGTGGTCCGACAAGTCAACAAGAGTTACCAGAGCCCTTTGATGGAAGCTTATGTAGATGAAGTGAGGAAGCTTGAAGAACACTTTGAAGGTCTGCAAATGGAGCATGTCCCGAGAGCTCAGAACGATATAGCAGATGGCCTTTCAAAGTGTGTTGCGATGAAGTTACCTGTGGAACCAGGGACCTTCCTGCTCAAGCTGACTCAGCCATCCGTTACACCATCAATTGGGCAGCCCAAAAAGAGAAAGTTGGTCTCCGGTGACTACTTGCCGGCGGATCTTCCCGAAGCCGCCGCCAAGGTTCCCAAGATCAACGACCAGAACGCTGAGGAACAGTTTGCTCCTGCAGACCCAAGGGTCTGTACAGTTGAAGCAATCGTTCCCGACAAGCCTCGCCCCGGCGAGCTTGCCGGGGGACCATCAGCTCCGGCAGAACTAGAGTTTCTTGCCGTAGAAGCTGGGGTTCCCGCAGCGGCCCTCATGCCTTTAGTCCTTGCCGTCGAGCCTCGGGCTCCGGTATGGGCACAGCAGATCGTCCGTTTTCTGCAAACTGGAGAACTTCCCGACGACCCAGCAGAGATAGAGAAAATAACCAGGCAGTCAAGTATGTACCAGTTCGTGGACAATGAACTGTACAGAAGAAGGCTCAATGGTGGCAGGTTGAAGTGCATTTCCAGAGAAGATGGACAGAAGCTGTTGGCAGAAATACATGGAGGCATATGTGGCCACCACATTGGCGCAAGGGCACTTGCCGGAAAGGCATTCCGGCAAGGGTTCTTTTGGCAAGAAGCCCTCCAAGATGCAACTGCACAAGTAACCAAGTGTGAAGCGTGCCAGTTCCATGCCAAACAAATTCATCAGCCAGCTCAAGCTCTCCAGACGATCCCTTTGTCCTAGCCCTTCTCGGTCTGGGGGCTCGATATCCTCGGCCCCTTCCCCCGTGCTGTCGGGGGCTTTGAGTACTTGTACGTAGCAATCGACAAGTTCACAAAGTGGCCAGAAGTGGAACCGGTGAGAAAGGTGACAGCACAGTCAGCGGTCAGGTTCTTCAGAGCAATTGTTTGCCGTTTCGGAATCCCTAACAGGATCATCACCGACAACGGTACGCAGTTCACTAGTCGCACCTTCATGCAGTACGTCCAAGACCTTGGCGCCAAGGTCTGCTTCGCTTCTGTTGCTCACCCGAGGAGCAATGGTCAAGCGGAGAGGGCCAATGTTGAAGTGCTGCGCGGGCTCAAAACGAGGACCTTCGACAGGCTGCGCAAGTGCGGAAGAAACTGGATAGAGGAGCTACCGGCGGCTCTTTGGTCAATCAGGACGACACCAAGTCGAGCCACCGGGCAGACACCCTTTGCCCTTGTCTATGGGGCAGAGGCAGTTCTCCCCACGGAACTCGTATACAGATCTCCTCGAGTGCTCGCTTATGATGAGCTCGAGCAAGAGCAACTGCGACAAGATGATGCATTGCTCCTCGAGGAGGAACGTCTCCAGGCTGCTGTACGAGCTGCTCGATACCAGCAAGCCTTGCGCCGCTACCATAGCCGCAAGGTCAAGGCCAGGAGTCTCGAGGAAGGCGACCTTGTTCTTCGGCGTGTTCAGTCCGCCAAGAATTCCAACAAGTTGACGCCGAAGTGGGAAGGCCCTTATCGGGTGAGACAAGTCACAAGGCCCGGCGCTGTCCGCCTTGAGACCGAAGAAGGCTTACCGGTGAGCAACTCCTGGAACATAGCGCATCTTCGAAAGTTTCACCCATAAGGCGCGGTTGCCGTGATCCGCTCCGGCAACCACCTTTTGTACGAGTCTTGCCGCTGTCGCATGTAAACCTTTGTACAAAGCCGGGCGCAGATCCCGTGCATCAGTAAAGCTTTGTGTTTTCGCACTATTTGCCATTCTCGTGCTTTTCTTTGTTATTTGCATGCATCATTTGGCATTTTGTGCAACACACATATCCGGTAAGCATTACCATGCCGAGGAACTCTACGCTTGTTTCCTCTTCTCCTTTTTCTTTCCTCCTTAAGCAGAAGAAGCATTCCTCGCGCACAAGTTTGCCGGGGGGGAAGGAGGTGGAGGATGAACCAAGTGCTGTTCAAGAAAGAGAAGTTTACCGGAGAGCGAACAGATTATGAAAGCTAAGTTACCAGAATTTAAGCAGTTCAAAATTTTAAAATTTAGTTATCTTCCTTGAACAACCACACTTTGTATGGAAAACCTGTGCGCGGAGGAACCTACCCGTGGCTAGCCGCACCCTTGTCTTGTTTTTGAGTACGCTCAACGGTCTAAGTGAGCTGCGACAAGTGTTGCGCCCTTATTTCGTTTTCGAGTTCGCTCAGCAAGCTAAGTGCGTTGCGACTAGCTGCGGCAAGGTTGCTTGCCGATAAGGCCCTTGCCAGCAGGCTGCTCGGAGTCCAGCACTCAGCGCTCGTGGCAAGGGTCCCTTGTCGGCTAGTTCCCTAAAAGCGTAGGGTAAAAAGCATACAAAGTAAAGGACCAAAACAAGGGAATCAAAACTGCATCAATTGCTCGAAAATAAGATAATATATTACAAGGGATAGCTTGTCGCAATCACTAATAGGTTCGTCTTCATGACACACATTGCAGCAGCAAAAGAAATAAAAGGGGAAGAGGCCTAATCCACGCGGTCGCCCTCGCGCTTGGAGATCTTGTTCACCTTGGCAATGATGTGGGCGACCTGCGCCTTCAGTGCCTCCTGATCCGCGTCGGCCGGCAAGCTGCGGAGGACGTTGACGAGATTAATACCAGGATTGCGGTAAACAATCTTGGTCAAGACGCGTTCCAGGGTTCCCGCGCAGAGTTGGCGCGACTCCTCGGCCAGCTGCGCGGGGAGCTTCTGCTGCAGACGTGCGAGCGCCGGCGCGATCCCGCTGAAGAAAAGACTGAGCTTGGCGCTGTGGGGGAGATTTGGATCCGGAGAGTATATGAGATGCTCAACCCTCAGCGCCATCAGCTCCTTGTCGATGTTGCTAGCAGAAGCCACCAGGTCTTCAGTCCATATTTCGACGGTCCGGCGGAAGTTATCAGCTGAACTGGCGGCGCTCTCCACCAGGCCTCGCTCCTTGCGGAGCTCGTCCTTCAGCTTGGTTTCGCGGTCCCGGACGGCGTCGAGTGAATCTTTCAGCGTAGAGACTTTCAGCTCCAGATCTGCAATCGAGTCCTTGGCGGCCTTGAGCTCGTCGCCCTGCTTGGAGAGGCGTACCTGGAGTTCCGAGTTGGTATGGGTGTCCTTCTCGCGCTCTATATTGAGCGCGGTGACCCTCTCCGTGCTCGCCTTCAGGTACTCCTCCAGCTGCACCACCTTAGCTTCAAGGTCCTTCTTGGCGGTCTCTGCAGTGGCGGCGGCGGCCTTCGCTTCCTTCAGCTCTCCGCCAAGGGCCTGCTCCCGGGCGGTAAGGTCGTCCTCGTGAGAGTCGAGGTCGACCTTCCGCTGGTTGAGCGCTCCTTCTCGCTGGGACAGCGCTTCTCCGGCGAGTCGCTGCTGCTCCTCGGCCTCAGCCTTCTCCAGGAGCCACTCTTGGTACTCTCCAGCAAGCCTCTCGCGCTCCTCCGCCAAGTCGCGGAGGGCCGCCTGGTTGGCGGCGCGGAGCTCTGCGGCGCGTTTCTCCATATCTGCTGCGGCCTTGGCGGTGAGGGCTTCCCGAGACTCAAGTTTCGCCTGCCTGGCCCGGTAAAGGGCCAGGAGCCGGTGAAGCAGTTTCTCCTCCTCGGGCTCGTCGCTCCCGCCCGGCGCCTCGACGATCTTCAACCGCGCGGAGGCGAGGACCTCTCCATCAAAGGTCTCTCCCTCCTCGGGGGCTCGCGACGAGGATCCCCACGGCACCTGTATGAAGACGCCGTTGGGGGCCTCAAGATAGATGGCGGACTGCTCCTTCTCGGTGGAGGGGTCGGCGGCCGGCGCAGCGCTCGACGCTCCTGCCGCCTCCGGGCCGGCAGTGTGGCCGCCGTCCCCCTCCCCGGCCGCGGCGTCTGCGGTCGGGGCAGTCTCCTCCGCGGCAGGCTCGTCGGCTCCTGCCATGTCCTCGACGACAGTGGCGTCGCCGGCGTCGCCTTGCGCGCCCTCCTCCTCGACGATGACCTCCGTCTCCATCTGCTCTGGGGGAGGAGGATCTAGAAGAAGAAGAAAAGAAAAAGTTCAAGCAAATATCCAAAAAAGACAAGTCCAAGAAGACGAGGTTGCAAGACTTACCTTCGCGGGCTTCGTCGACAACAGGCTCCCTCGCCGGGGAGCTCTCCCTTGGCGGGGTGGCGGCCCTCGCCGGGCTACTCGCCCTTGGCGGAGTATCCGCCCTTGGCGGAGCGCTCTCCCTCGCCGGGGAGTTCACCCTTGGCGGGGATGGCGGGGCCTGCGGCTCCTCGGGAGTAGTCTCCGGGCGCTCCTGTGGCTGCGGCTCCACCTCTGCACAAGACAATCAAGACAAAACAGAGCAACAAGATGTTAGTATCAAGCAAAGACCTCAAGCGCGCCCAACGAGCAGAAATGTCAAGCCCAGACTTACGCTGGGGGCTGTGCTGGGGGCTGCTCCTCGGAGCAGCGCTTGGGTCCGGCAAGTTCGTCGCCGGCGCATCCCCTGTCGCCGCGACGGGCGAGTCGTCCTCAACCTCGACCACGGGGACCTTGGCCCTCTTCGCCATCCGCTGGGTCAGGGTCCTCCAGACAAATCAAGAAACAAGATCAGAATCATCAACGAGCGAATCAAGACAGAATTAAAGAAGCTACAAAATACAAACGCTTACTCCTGTTCCTCGTCGTCGTCGTCGCTCAGGGCGGAGAAGTCGAACTCCACCTGAGGCGCCCCCGCGCGAGGAGCGGGAGGAGAAGGCTCCCTCGGGCGCTTGGCGGTCTCCGGGGCTGGGGGCTGCGAAGACCCAGCCTCCGTTGGCGCCGAGGCCCGGGGAGCGGGCGGAGCGGCTGCTCCACTCTGAGAGGATCCCCCTCCGCTTGGCGCTGGCACGCGGGGCGCCTCCGCCGCAGCTGTTGCGCGGGGTGCCTCCGTCGCGGCTGATGTGCGGGGCACCTCTGTCGCCGCCTGGCTCCCCTTGGTGGCTCGCGTCGCCCGGCGAGCAGGTTGTTGTCGGGGCGCCTGCGTCCTTGTCGCTGTAGGCGCCTTGCGGAGGCGCTTCAACGGAGATCGCCTGGGACTTACCCGGGGTGGAGAGCTCTCCGAGGACGAGGAGACGTCGTCCAACCCTAGAGATCCGCCAGTATCCTCGTCGGCTCCGGCGTCCTCCTCCTCCTCCTCCTCGGTGGGCTCGCTGGGTCCAGCACCCTGCCCCGCGGCCCTGCTCCCTCCGGTGGCCCCGCTCCCTCCGGCACCTCTGACTCCTCCGGCAACCTCGCCTCTTGCCGCAGCCTCGCTCACAACCCCGGGGATCCCGGCATGCCTCAGAGAAGGGACCCCGGCGAGCTCGTCGGGCGGAAGTTTGAGAAGTCTTCGGATCTCTGCCTCCTCGTCCTGGCACGACGCGTCTTCGGCCTCTGCCTCGTCGACGGTGAACCCGAATTCTCCTACCGCTGCGGCTGCGGCGGCCTCTTCCACCCGGGTAGCAATATAAGCAATCTCTCGATCCGTTGTGGCCCGGGTGAGACCCTGGATCTCATCGGTGTTCTTCGGCACCTCGACCAAGTTATCGAAGAAACTCATGATGGCATCCGGCGTGGGCACTATCCATGTCGGGTCGACACCATGAGAGTCACACGCGGGCATCATCGCCCGCAAGGCATCCCGGGCGGTGCTGTTGCACAGCGGCACCACTCCCCGGGGAGGTCTAAACCACTCCGGATGGGCCGGGTCATGCTTAAAAAGCTCCCGGACCATCCCCTTCAGCTCCAGCGCCGTGAAATTGAAATTCAGCCCCGGGCGCAACCTCATTATGTCCGCCGCATTGCCAAACTCCCATGCTGGCCTTTTCCTTTCCTGTAAAGGAGCAATGCGGCGGCGGAGGAAGTCTGCTCCTACCTCTCCGATGGTCAACTTGGCTACCCGGAGACGAAGAATCCTGACAAGGGCAGCGTTGAGCTTGATATCATCTGGGGCCAGATCGCTCCAGTCCCTGCCGCGCACTATAGCTGTTGTGCGCGGCGCAGTGAAAGGCTGCGGCTCGTCCTCAACTATCCAGCACCAATCCGCGCGCCACTCCTCCCACTTGCCGCGGAGCTCCCCTTTCAGATAAGATTCCTTCTTGTTCAAGCGGAAGACCCAATAGATACCCCCGGAGAGGGGAGCGCCGGCCTCTACTCTAGGCGTAAAGAAATGCCTAAAGAGTGCTACGTTCGGATAGATCCCTATGTAGTTTTCGCACAGATGTGCAAAAACCGCCATCGTGAGGATGGCGTTGGGGGTGAAGTCTAAAAGATGGAGGTTGTAGGTATTCATGATATCACAGAAAAATTCAGGCAATGGAGGACACAGGCCGCAGTGGAAGAAGGCAGCAAAGAAGAAATACCCGCTGGGGTACAGATCTCTGGCGGCGGCCGGGTAGACTCGGGTGCGGGGATGCGCCTTGGTCTTCTTGGCCCAGAACAGATAGTACTTGTTCCAGAGCTCCCGCGCGCTGAGCCTTGGCGCGAAGACGACATTCCTCTTCCGCGGGAGAGCAAGCTTCGCCGCCTGCTCGGATTTCTCTTTCTTGGCCATCTCCGCCTTCGCCTTCTCGGTCTTCGGGGCCATGGCGGAGGCGGCGAGGGAAGGAGACGAGGAGTCCGGCGGCGCCGCAGATGCGAGAGACGGCGGAGGAGGTTTGGAGGCGGAGCGCAGAGGGGGATTTCTGGAGGTGGAAGAAGCAATGAAGACGAAGTAAGGTAACGGCCCCTGCTTCCTCTGCTTTTAAGGGGGAAGTGGGGGACGCTCCGCATTTCCCATTAAAGAACGTGGCCACGATCTCTCCCACGACGCCGCAATCGACGCGAGCCGTTAGGGAGGGACGCGGCGGATGCGGAGGGGGAATTACAGCTCGCCGTGGGCCGCGCGTGCCCGTGCACTGTTTTGGGCCTGGCCCAACGGCGCTGGGCACCGCGTGTGGCCCAAGCCCGGGGGCTCCTGTCGGTGTACTAAGATAGGGGTACCTTAGTACCCCAACTTGTGCACGGGCAGTAGCAGCTTCCCACGGCAGGGTCTACCACGTGCTTGCCGGAAACCTCTCTGGTCCTTATTAAGCCATTCAAAAACAAAGTATACAAGACAGAAGATCAAGGCCCCGGCAAGTGGAGCTTGCCGGGAAGGCCGTCCCAGGCTCAAGATTACCTCATTAACTCAAGGCCCTGGCAAGAGGAGCTTGCCAGGAAGACCAGAAGATTGTCTCTTATAAGACACGCCTCGGCACACCCTGCGCCCCGGCAAGACCCGGGGAGCGACAAGCTTCCCGGCCCGACAAGATCAAGACCCCGGCAAGGTGCTTGCCGGGGGGAAGTCTGCACTGTGTGCCCGCGCTCCACCTCATCGGCCCACGCGTCGCCCTGGGGCCATTCCAGGGACGCGTGGCGGATGGCTGTGCAGCCTGGGGGACACGGTGGCGCTCCACGGTGACGAAGCTACCACCGTGGCGAACGGAGACGCAAGGGCGGGCGCTTTTGGGGTCGACGGCGACGGGCATTTAATGCTCTTGTCCCCCACTGTCAAAGTAGGTGATGACCACTATTTATCCACTGTTCGTCCACAGTTCCCGCACTGTTACAACTACCACCAAAGTTACTTTTTTACCCCTTTCTCCTACGTTGACACCTGTCGGTGACCCCTTGAGCTATAAAAGGAGGCCCATGCACAACGTAGAAAGGGTTCGGAACCTAGATCGCTCATTCGCTCGGTGTAGCTAGTTCTTCAAGCTCCCGAGCTCCAACATTCAATACAATCTAAGCAGGAGTAGGGTTTTACGCGTCCATCGCGGCCCGAACCTGGGTAAACTGCCTGCGTGAGCTCTACGATCCGCTCTTTGTGCTCCCTCCGCTCCCTTACCGCACGAACAAGGGGCTCCGGTCCCAAAGGTGCTCGTGGTGGACAGTTTCCCCCGACACAGCATGGATGGAAGTGGCCCTGTCTGCCTACATGAAGCAGGAACCATCTGCATTGATGAAGCAGGCACTGTCCACACAGACCTCAGCCCTGTTGCACCTTCTATTGACAGGAATGCTGTCATCAATGAAGAAGAACAGCAGCTTGTGCTTCAATCAGGCAAGTTGACCTTTGCAATGCTATCTTTTACTAGTGCATTTTCCAAATGGAATGATCATGTATGCTTTTGTCGATTCCTACATTTGTTGATTTCTATTCTAATTTATGAGTTCAGATTCATTTTCAGATGCAATGAATCCCAAGACTAGACTTAGAAAGGGCAGAGGGCTAGAGAGGATCACCAAGTCGCTTGGTAGCAAGGTGCCTATCAAAATTGCCGAAGGGATGATTCGTCCAGAGAAGCCTCTGCAGGCAGCAAAGCTTGCTTCTGAGTGTGGACTCATTGCAAAAAGCCATCTTCCGGTTCTTCCTCACTTCAAGCTATACAAAAGAAATGCTACTCTATTGGAGAACTACACTGGGAAAGTTGTTGTAAGCTACTTGTTCCATAGTTAATGCGCTATCTATTTTCTGTTACACCTATGCATGATCAATAATATTGTTCCTACCTTGTTTGCTATCTTGGTAGGCAAATTTTGAGATGAACACGGACTCGGAGACCATCAAGACCTCGTGCAAAGATATTCTGTAGAAATATTCAAAGAACAGACGCCATCAGATCAAGAAGAAGTATTTTGATACCATAGCCGCAAATAAGGTCAGCATTAAGTCTCCGGTGCCTGATCTAACGGATGGTGAATGGCAAGCTCTGGTGGAGATGTGGTCTACCCCAAGACACAAGGTTTGTCTCAGCTTTGTTTGATGCTTTATGTTCTGCACATGATATGCTAGTGCTAGATCATGCTGACAGTGTGCTTTTTTGTAGGAAACCTGTGTGTCGAACAAGATGAATCGAGAAAAAGTTGTGTACAATCACAGAACTGGTTCCAGGCACTACACAGCACACATTTTTGCCAATGTGAGAACTCTTCTCTAGAGACCTTACCGTTTGATCCTCATTGAATAACATTTCTGATTCTTGCTGAATAACATTTTGATTTTTGTTGAAAAACATTTCAGAAAGAAGAGCGTAAGGGTGAGGAGCTGTCTGCGATTGACTTGTTTAAGGCCACCCACAACAGCAAGAAGCACGGGTTTTCGGAGCCAGTCACGACTGCTATAGTAAGTCACTCCATGCTTTGCCCTGTTTAATTCACAGCCAGCTTTGATGCTTTCATGATTTGATGTTGTTTGATTCAGAGCCAGTCAAGAACACACGCTATGTTCCATGCTTTGATGTTGTTTGATAGTTCAACAAATATATCAGAACTTGCTGTAGCTATTTGATGCATTTTTTATGATATGATGAAATTTGATCTGAATGTTAGTTTGATGATCGGCTCACTCGGGAAGCCATCTTATATAGAACCACCATTCTAGGCTTAATGAAGTGATCATATTGTTCCAATTGCATGTCTCCAGGTCACTAGTCATCATCTTCTTGTATAGATTTTGTGTGCTGGTTTGGTTATTTCAAATAATCCATTTGTGTGCTGGTTTGGTTTCTCCTGCTTGGTTTGGTTTGCAAAATGTGAAATAGATCTCCCACTAATGCCTATCATTTTCCTCCGTATGCTAGCTTGAGATGGAAAAAATGAAGGACGCGCCGGTACGAGAATGTGAAGAGCCAAAGTCTGCTGTTCAAATTGTCGAACAAGTCCTCAAGACCGAAGTCAAGCAAAGCACATTCCTCAGGAATGTTGGGCTCCAGTCATCTAGGAACTACTCCGGCAAAGCAACAACTAAAGTTGTTGTTCATGTTCGTGAGCTTGAGCAAAAGCTGGAGAGGTCTGAGCTTCAAGCTGAAGTGATGCAAGAAGAATTGGCGGCAATGAAGATGAAGGCGGAAGAATCTGAAGCTGCACGCGACAAGGAACTTGAGCTGCTGCGCAAGAAGTCTCAAGAGCAGGAAGAGCAGTTAGCCCACTTGATGGCTCTCTTTCGAGCTAAGGTAGTTTGATGGCTGTGATGTGAACCTCTTTGTCTTTGAGCTGGGAGCTGTTGCATTTTGTTGAGAGCTGTTGCATTTTGTTGAGAGCTGAGAGCATTTTGAACCTGTGAACCTGGGAGTCTGAGCTGAGAGCATTTTGAACCTGTGAACCTGGGAGCTGAGCTGAGAGCTGTTGCATTTTGTTGCATCTTTCTGTGAAGTTATGTGATCTTGTGAACCTGGACCACTTGTGGATCATTTTGTTTATTGTCTGTGAAGTTATGTGGATCACTAGTGCAGTTGGGCTTGTGGATCACTTGTGCACCTGGCCCTTTCTATCTATAGTTATGCAAAATGAGAACCTGGGCTCTAAAAAGGCCAAGGCCCAAACAAGAATTAGACCAAAAAGGCTTGGGCCTAAAAAAGAAATGATTGTAAGAAAAAAATTATAAAAAGGCTTCATAACAGAAAATAAAAAGGCCAAGGCCCAATTCGAACTAGACTAAAAAGGCTGTGGCCCAAAACAATAGTGGAATAAAAAAACAATTTCATCAGAAAAAGGCTCCATTCCCAGAAATTAAAAGGCCAAATTATTGGGCCAGGCCCATGCAGATAAGCAAAATAAAGAGAAAAAAATAAAAATAAATGGGCTGAATTATTGGGCTTGGCCCATCAAGACGGCTGAAATGGACCGGGCTGATTCCATTTTACGACCTTTTCATTTGGTCGTAAGTCTGCCACGTCAGCTTGCCACGGTGGATCTGACGTGGTGTGGTCGGATTGCTAGTGACCAAAACAGTTGGTCGTTAAATCTACGACCTTTTTTTGGTCGTAAACGTTTGCAACCATTCCAGAAGAAAGGTCGCTATAGTCAGTTTATGACGGCCAGCTTTTGACCTTATGTTTTTGGTCACAAAAAGGTCACAAATGGAAATTTGTGACCATTCAGTGACCAATAGTGGTGGTCACAAGTTGACATATTTCTTGTAGTGATTTCGGATCCCATCAAAATGTGGGAAAATTTATTGAATTCTGTCTTGAACGGTTGGTTGAAATTATTAATCGCTGTCCTACCTAGAAAATGGGTTGTACTTTTAACAAACTGTAAAATGAGCCCAGTTTATTTTTTCTGAAGAATACCCAATCCAGGCCTATTTATTTTTCTACGCCCTGATGGGCTGCAACTCTTTCAAGACGCCTACAAATCTTAAAGTAATATGAAATTGGTTGTAAATATAATAACAGATGACAAATTGGCAATTACTTTACAATTTCTGTATTTTTTCACATTTTCAGATTCCTATGTCACTAGGCATTAACCTAATTTAAATATATCTTCAAAGTACTTTAAATCTGGCTCGACATTTCGGTATTAAAAATAGTTTGGAACCCACAGAAATATGTGAAATTGGCCCTGGCCAACCTAAAAAAAGGACTGCAATAAATTGCATAAGAAGTCGCAATGAGCTATATATAAATTATTAAAAAAGAGGGAATGGTCTGACTTATGGGCAAGTTGACGCGTATGCAAGATTTTTTTAGTTATTATATACGTCAATAAACGATTCTAGCAGACGTAACCGTTGGATATCAATCCAAAGGTCGTTGTGTTCTTCAATCTCTGATCTTCTTGCTCCAGCCGCCAAATCCAGCGGCGGGACCGCCTGCTCCCGCCTCCCGTGCAGGCCTCACTGCCGCCTACTACTCCCACCGCTAGCCACGGCATCCCTCTACTCACCCACACCCCCCGTTATTCTGCGGCGACGGCAGCCTCACACCACAGCTGAACCAGTGAACCCTCGTACTTCTTTCCGTGTGGGCATCCACTATCGCGTCTTCCCCGGCTCTGCGTCGTCCCCTTCCTAGGCCTCGCCTTCGTCCACCGCCATGGTGCTTTCGGCGCGGCGTGGTCAACATGGTCAAGGAACGACTTAATTGGAAGAGTACTGTCGTGGAGAGGCGGACAGCTGGGTCCACGGCAGCCGCAAGGAACTGCCTCCTTATTACGCGGAAAATAATTATTCCTCCACCTGATAGTAGGGACCCACTAGACAGGCCATCGTATTTGGTAAAAAAAACTTTTCCCCCTGACTACTGGGACCCACCGGACGGGCCACCATATTTCGCGAAAAAAACGTTCCCCCCGATGTCAGCTCGGACCCACCGGAAGTGCCTCCTTATTACGCAAAAAAATGAATACCCCCCCTGCTAGCTGGGACCCAGTATAGTGGGAGGCGGACTTGTGGGCCTACTAAGTTGATGGGGACGGAGGGCTTTGTCAACTTAGTCAATATGCACGATTCTAGCCCCATTGACCGTACGATGTCCATCCAACGGCCGTAGTGCTTATTCAACCTCTGGTCTTCTTGCTCCAGCCGCCCAAACCAGCGCCGGTTGTGCCTCGTGCTCCTGCCTTCCGTGGCCGGCTGCGATGCCGCGGAGGCCTCACCGCCCCGTACTACTCCCACCACTGGCCAGGCCATCCCTCTAGTCACGCACACCCCCTGTTATTCTTCGGCGGCGGCAGCCTCACACCGCAGCCGAACCAGTGAACCCTCGTACTCCTCTCCGCGCGGGCATCCGCTGCCGCGTCTTCCCCGGCTCCGCGTCGTCCCCTTCCTAGGCCTCGCCGTCGTCCACCGCCCTGGTGCTCTCGGCTAGGCCTGGTCAACGTGGTCAAGGAACGACTTAATCGTAAGAGTATTGTCGTGGAGAGGCTGACAGTTGGGTCCACGGAAGTTGCAAGGAAGTCCCTCCTTATTACGCGGAAAATAATTATTCCTCCACCTGACAGCGGGGACCCACCGGACAGGCCACCGTATTTGGCGAAAAAACATTTCCCCCGGACTGCTGGGACCCATCGGACGAGCCACCGTATTTTGCGAAACAAACGTTCCCCCCGCTGTCAGCTCGGATCCACCGGAATTGCCTCCTTATTACGCACAAAAAAATGAACACTCCCCCTGCTAGCTGGGACCCAGTATAGTGGGAGGCTAACTTGTGGGCCTACTATGTTGACGGGGATGGAGGGCGTTGTCAACTTAGTCAATATGCACGATTCTAGCTCCATTGACCGTACGATGTCCATCCAATGGCCGTAGTGCTTCTTCAACCTCTGGTCTTCTTGCTCCAGCCGCCCAAACCAGCGTCGGTCGTGCCTCGTGCTCCTGCCTCCCGCGGCCGGCTGCAATGCCACGGAGGCCTCACCACCCCCTACTACTCGCACTGCTGGCCATGCCATCCCTCTACTCACCCACACCTCCTGTTATTCTGCGGCGACGGCAGCCTCACACCGCAGCCAAACCAGTGAACCCTCGTACTCCTCTCCGTGCGGGCATCCACTGCCGCGTCTTCCCCGGCTCCGTGTCGTCCCCTTCCTAGGCGTCGTCGTCGTCCACCGCCATGGTGCTCTCGGCTAGGCCTGGTCAACGTGGTCAAGGAACGACTTAATCAGAAGAGTACTGCCGTGGAGAGGCTGACAGATGGGTCCACGGCAGCCGCAAGGAAGTGCCTCCTTATTACGCAAAAAATAATTATTCCTCCACCTAACAGCAGGGACCCACCTTACAGGCCACCGTATTTGGCGAAAAATCATTTCCCACCTGACTGCTTGGACCCACCGGACGGGCCACTGTATTTTTTGAAACAAATGTTCCCCCCGCTGTCAGCTCGGACCCACCGGAAGTGCCTCCTTATTACGCACAAAAAAATGAGTGTTCCCCCTGCTAGCTGGGACCCAGTATAGTGGGAGGCTAACTAGAGGGCCTACTAAGTTGACGGGGACGGAGTGCTTTATCAACTTAGTCAATATGCACGATTCTAGCTCCATTGACCGTACGATGTCCATCCAACGGTCGTAGTGCTTCTTCAACCTCTGGTCTTCTTGCTCCAGCCGCCCAAACCAGCGCCGGTCGTGCCTCGTGCTCCTGCCTCTCGTGGCCGGTTGTGATGCCACGGAGGCCTCAGCGCCCCCTACTACTCCCACCGCTGGCCGTGCCATCCCTCTACTCACCCACACCCCTTGTTATTCTGCGGCGATGGCAGCCTCACATCGCAGTCGAACCAGTGAACCCTCGTACTCCTCTCCGCGTGGGCATCCACTACCGCGTCTTCCCTGGCTCCGCGTCGTCCCCTTACTAGGCCTCGCCGTCATCCACCGCCTTGGTTGTGACGCCCGGGTAATCAAGCTACAGTAACTCTTGGTTAAGGATGCCACGTCACCACGATCACTGTTGCTAATCTAGCGTTAGTTCAGAACCGATCCAAATTCAAATTTGAAACAAAGGCAAACAACAAAAGTTTTGAAACATTAAAACCAAAATGTTCGGTTTGTGGCAAATAATCCATACTCAATATGGTGAAGGAACCACATTTTTATAAAATGCTTAATTACTCTAAAATGAATATAACAGCAGCATAACCAAGATAATAATTACCTTTTATTAATTATAAGATGTTAAACTATTTATTTAGGGGTTTAAACTTTTTGTATCAGAGGTATAAATTAGTAGTAATATTTAAGGTACAACTTCTGTATTTTATAAATCTACAAATAAAAGAAAATAGACAAGAAAATAGGAAAAAGTAAAACAAAACAAAAACAAAAAAAGAGAAGAACCCCCTGCTGGGCCGTGGCCCAGCTGGCCACCTAGGCCATCCGGCCCAGCCGCACCCCTCGCTCGCATTATCACACCACCGACAGCCCCCATTCCCCCTCTCGGTCCACTCCCCCCCCCCA
>LR738711.1:239878484-239923064 GCA_902687465.1 Secale cereale | reverse complement strand
GTCACCGCCCGCGTCGCCTCGGCGGTCAACGCTCGCGTCGCCCCGGCGCACCCCCGGCCCGCTCCGGCCGTGCCACCTCCCATAGCCGCACGCGCCCGCCCTGCACCTCCCGCTCTACCCCGTTCCCTACGGCGCCGCCCGCGCTTCCCCGCAGTCTACCGCGCCCGCATCAGCGGCGCGCGACTCAGCTCCCGCCTCTGCTCGCCCTTCCTCGCGAACGCGCACGCCGCCCCACGCTTGGCTCCGCCGCCCGCCGACAGACGCCTCTGGCCACCATCCCCGGCGCCCGCCCTGGCCGCCTCTCCCTCAGGCGTCGCCTCGCCGGCGCTGCTACTGATGTCCGCCGCCGCTGCCGTCTACGTGCGGCTGCGCTCACCGCCCGCGCAACCATCGCCTCCCGCTGCCGTGGCACGCCCGCAGCAACAACTCCCTGCGCCGGCGCTGGCCACTACGGCCGGCCTCTGCCGCTCGCTCCGGCAGCGCCCGTTCGGCCCTCGCTCGGGCCGGGCGTCCGCTCCCCTGCGCCCACTAAGCGCCCAGAACCCGATAGGCCCCTCTGGGCCAATGACACTAGGGGCCCAGCCCCTGAACCTTTTAAAAATAAATAAATAAATAAATAAATAAGTAGAACAAAATTAAATGTGTAATTTAAAAGTTAATTAATTAATTGATTAATAATTAACTTAATTAATCCTGATAATTAACACTAATCAATTATGTTTAATTAACCTAATTACACATTAGTTAAATTAAACCTAGTTATTTAAACTAGTCTATGACAGCACGGCCCCACGAGTCAGGTTTGACTCCGGTCAACCGGGTTTGACTTGCTGATGTCATGGTGATGTCATGCTGACATCACCTTTGACTATTCTGGATAATGTTAATTTAATTTAATTAAATCAATTCTAGAAAATGCTTAAACTTTAGAAAATCATATAAAATAATCCATAACTCGGATGGAAAAACTTTGTACATGAAAGTTGCTCAGAACGACGAGACGAACCCGAATACGCGGTCCGTTCGTCCGCCACACATCCCTATCATACCGAACATGCAACATTCCCCTCCGTTTCATCTGCCCGAAAATGCCTAACACCGGGATACTTTCCCGGATGTTATTCCTCCTTGCCAGTATCACCTCCTACCGCGTTAGGTCTCACGTAGCACTGCGTATTTCCCTGTTATGCTTTGTGTGCTATTGTTTGCTCTGTTATTTATTTGTTTCCCCTTCGTTGCTTATTTTCGGTAGACTCCGATACTGTGATAGACCCCGAGACCATTGATGCTTCGGTGATTCGACTACGGCTACGCTTCCGAAGATTCCTTTTGTCTGCAGAGCTTCCAGGCAAGCCCCCCCCCCCTTTGATCACCAGATATCGCCTACTCTTCTCTCTACTGCTTGCATTAGAGTAGTGTAGCATGTTACTGCTTTCGATACTCCTATTCTGCTGCATAGCCTGTCATTGTTGCTATAACTGTTGATACTTTACCTGCCATCCTAATGCTTAGTGTAGGATGCTAGTATTCCATCAGTGGCCCTACACCCTTGTCCGTCTGCCCTGCTATTCTATCGGGCCGTGATCACTTGGGGGTGATCACGGGTATATACTACATACATTTTACGTGACACATGATGATGGTTCGGATATGGGGGCTGAAGGGGCAGGTGGTTCCACCCAGGTAGTGGTGGGCCTGGGTTCCCGACAGCCCCCTGATGGTTACTTTGTGGCGGAGCGACAGGGCAGGTTGCGACCACCTAGGAGACAGGTGGGCCTGGCCCTGGTCGTTGTCCGCGGTTATGTCATAATAACACGTTTATCGAGATCTTGGTATTTGATCTGAGTCTGGCCATTTGGTCTATACGCACTAACCAGCTACGTGGGAATAGTTATGGGTACTCGACGTCGTGGTATCAGCCGAAGCCTTTTTGACGTCAGCGACTTAGCGGCGCGCGCCGGATTGGACTGGAAGCCTACTCTGGTATTAGGAGAGGCTAGGTCTGCTTACCGGCCGCCCTCGCAACGTGCAGGTGTGCATTGGGCGATGGGCCCAGACCCCTGTGTGCTTAGGACTTAGACCGACGTGCTGACCTCTCTGCTGTGCTTAGGTAGGGCTGCGACGTGTTGATCTTCCGAGGCCGGGCATGACCCTGGAAAGTGTGTCCGGCCAAATGGGATCAAGCATGCTGGGTTATGTGGTGCACCCCTGCAGGGAAGTTAATCTATTCGAATAGCCGTGTCCCTCGGTAAAAGGACGACCCGGAGTTGTACTCTGACCTCATGACAACTAGAACCGGATACTTAATAAAACACACCCTTACAAGTGCCAGATATAACTCGGTGGTTGCTCTCTCACAGGGTGACGAGGGGAGGATCACCGGGTAGGTTTATGCTATGCGTTGTTACTTGGTGAACTTACCATCTATTTCCCTTCTACTGCTTCAAGACGGAGGCTGCGAGACGCGAGGATACTTGTTACTTCCTTATATTCTCTTCTACTGCTGCAAGATGGAGGTGGCCAGAAGCGTAGTCTTCGATTGGATTAGCTATCCCCCTCTTATTCTGGCATTCTGCAGTTTAACCCACATATATTACCCCCTTACACATATATCATTGCATATGTAGTGTAGATCCTTGCTTGCGAGTACTTTGGATGAGTACTCACGGTTGCTTTTCTCCCCCTTTTTCCCTCTTGTTCCTTCTTCTCGGATGATGCAACCAGATTGATGGAGTCCAGGAGCCAGATGATCCCGAGGTTGTTTCTACATGGAGTTCGGCTTCGAGGAGTAGTTAGGAGGTCCCAGGCAGGAGGCCTTGCCTTTTCGATCGTTGCTATATTTGTGCTAGCCTTCTTAAGGCAGACTTGTTTAACTTATGTCTGTACTCAGATATTGTTGCTTCCGCTGACTCTTGTGTTTTCGAGCTTATGTATTCGAGCCCTCGAGGCCCTTGGCTTGTAATATAAAGCTTGTATTATTTTAATTTGTGTCTAGAGTTGTGTTGTGATATCTTCCAGTGAGTCCTTGATCTTGGCCGTACACATTTGCGTGCATGATTAGTGTACGGCCAAATCGGGGGCGTCACATTGGTGCTCTTGGCGCGGCGTGGTCAATGTGGTCAACGACCGACTTCCATCGGAAGAGTATTTTACGTGGAGAGGCTGACAGCTGGGTCCACGGCCGCAGCAAGGAAGTGCCTCCTTATTACGCGCAAAATAATTATTCCTCCACCTGACAGCGGGGACCCACCGGACGGGCCACCGTATTTCATGAAAAAACATTTCCCCCTGACTGCTGGGACCCACTGATACATCTTCGCACGCAAGGAAGTGTGTCTGGGCAAAAAAAACGATTTGCCCCTCTGACTGCTGGGACCCACCAGCTACATCTTCGCACGCAAGGAAGAGCCTGACAGTCGGGACGCACCTGGTCGAAGCGTACGTAGCGTTGTCATTCTGGTCGTGAACGTGTACGTACATACTGGTCGATGTAGAGGCGCGCACGTGTCGTAGTAGAGGCGCGCACGTAGCATGTACACGTACGTACGGTGGCCAGTGTGCAAGAAAGAAAACACGGCCACGTACATAAATACGGGCAGGGTCTCGAACGCCTACTCGCGCATACGTACGGCCAGGGCTCGTGTACATGGCTGGGTCGGAACGAAGAAACAATGTCGTCGTCGTGTTCATGGGAAGCCAACCGGCTGGGTCGGAACGGAATGCGTCGTCGTGTTCATCGAGAGGGCTTAGACGGAACAGCCGATGGAAACGAGGCCTGGCATACCGCGGAACGGAGGAAACGGCCTTGTGTTCGACCGACCACGTTCGAAACGGGGTCCTGTTCATCGGGGGGGGGGTCTGGCTTACCGCAAAACGGAGGAAACGGACCTCCTACAGTCGAAACGGGGGTCCTGTTGATCGGGAGGGGTGTGGAGTACCGCAAAACAGAGGAAACGGACTTGTGTTGGAGCGCCACGGTCAAAACGGGGGTCCTGTTCATCGGGAGGGGTGTGGCGTACCGCAAAACGGAGGAAACGGACTTGTGTTGGAGCGCTGCGGTCGAAACAGGGGTCCTGTTCATCGGGAGGGGTGTGGCGTACCGCAAAATGGGACTCCACGGGATACTGTTCATCTCCACCGTCGACCCCCTCCAGCCTCCATGGGCTACTGTTCATCCACCGTTGACCTCCTCCTGCCTCCACCTGTGACTATTCATCCTCCACCGCGCGCTACTCCACCGGCTACTGTTCAACCAGCCCTCTCCACGGGCTCCTGTTCAACCACCCCTCCACGGGCTACAGTTCATCCAGCCCTCCACCATCTACTGTTCATGCAGCCTTCCACAGGGTGGTCCTGTTCATGCAGCCCTTCACGGGGTCCTGTTAATGCAGCCCCAACTGGCTCGATCGAACGGGGTCCTGTTCATGCAGAGGCAACACCACGGGGTCCTATTCAGCCACCCCCACTGGAACTGTTCATCCAAACCCCCCATGAATGCTCACTGTTCATGCAGAGGCAGCATCAATCGGCTTCAGTTAGCAGCAGTAGCAAAGGAATCGCTCGATCGGGTTCAGTTAACAGCCATCGATCGATCGCTCTGGTTCAGTAACGCATAGCCTGCAGTGCAATCGCTCGGGTTCAGTTAGAGCCCAACGCCTCGCTCGGGTTCAGTAAGAGCCCAATGCCTCGCACCCACGCGCGTGCGTGTACGAGAGAAACGCGCATCGCTCGGCGCCGACCACCCACCGTAACCGGGAACACCCCGATATTTTCCTCGCCCTCGCTTCTACCACGCTTTTTTCCGTCATGGACGGCCCAAAGAATGTCATGCAGCTGCGTCTCCGGCCCGCCCAGGATGAAAAGCCCATTTTATGTCATGATTTTTTCATAGAAGTAGGACCCCATCACATCTACGATGATACCATGTTTTGTCACAATTATTGTCATAGAAGTGTCATAAGTATGACAGAAAAAAGTTTCGTTCGCCCCAAAATGTCACGGATGTGTCTTTTTTTGTAGAGATGGCCATCTCATAACTCTCAACGCACGCCTCGGGGGGTAAGTCGGCTACACAATTAGGCACCTTACGAGGACCCTTGAAATCCTTGGGTAAACACTCATTACGCAGAGCTGACACTAAACATGGCACACCCAAGGTCCTAGACATTACGCTTGTCTCCACCGAAGCAGTTGGATAAACCGGAGAGTGTTGATGAGCCACTTGCTGAGCCGCCATCTCAGCCTCCCGACGTGCTCTTCCGTGATCCACCAAAGCTTGAGCACCATCTTGCGTCGGGTTCTGCCCACGAGGCTGGTTACGGCGCCTGTTACTGCTTGAAACTGCTGGTGAGTCGATGTGTCTGCTATAGCTCCAACTCGGGCGAGGGGTGGAATGAATCCTCTCACGACTGTAAGAATAAGCCGCATGTTGGGCCACATCCGTCTGAAGCAATTCTCCGGCCCATTGTATTTCCATGGCCGCCGGCGATTCTCCTTCGACCGGTAGAGCCGCCAGCCGGGTCAGTGCAATAATCATATTATCCAAAGGGTTAGAATAATGACCAGGCGGCGTTGGTATATGATGAGGCGGAGTAATACTTAGGCGGGGTGGCTCCGTCGTACGTGGCTGAGTCGGTGTTCCCACTCCAGGTGCTTCAATCTGGTTTATCACCGGCGGGTTACTAGTTCCCGCTCCAGGTGTGTTGAAGATATTCCTCACCTTGTAAACCGGAGGTAGACGGCTCTGGGGCCTCCTTCTCATGACTTCTTTTGCCGTGTTTTCATCCAAGGTGAGCCGAAAAGAGTCCGCCTGAATCCGATGTGCCTTAGCGTCCAAAACAACTCGCTCCATGGCCATCCTAGCGTTCTCCACCGCTAGGTCCTCCTTGGCCTTAGCTATCTCATCCCTTAGATTTGCAACATCCACCTTATGTTGTTCTTGATTATCGGGGGTTACCTCCAACCCCATTAAGGTTGTTAAAGATTCCAGCAACTCCGTCAGAGCCTGAGCGGGCGGGCGCGTGATACGTCTCCAACGTATCTATAATTTTTGAATGTTCCATGCTATTATTTATGAAGTCTTGGATGTTTAATGGGCTTTATCATTCACTTTTATATCATTTTTGGGACTAACCTACTAACCCAAAGGCCCAGTCCAGATTGCTCTTTTTTCCTATTTCAGGGTTTTGCAGAAAAAGAATATCAAACAGAGTCCAAACGGAATGAAACGTTCGCGAGAGATATTTTTGGAGAAAATCACGCCAGAGGAACTTGAGAACCATGTCAGGGGAGCCTCGAGTGGCCCTCGAGGGTGGGGGGCGCGCCCCCTTCCCAGGGCGCGCCCCCCACCTCGAGGCCCACTCAAGCGTCCCCCGGTGCCCTCTTTCTTCCTATATAAGTCCACGTACCCCAGAAACTCCATATACAGAGAGGAAACCCTAATTCCACCATCGTAGCTTCTGTTCCCATGGAGATCACATCTTGGATCTTGTTCCGAAGCTCCACCGGAGCAGGATCCATCACGAAGGCCTTCATCATCATCATCATCGCCCTCACCATGAGTTGTGAGTAGTTTACCACAGACCTTCGGGTCCATAGCTACTATCTAGATGGCTTCTTCTCTCTCTCTGGATCTCAATACACAGTCCTCCTCGGTCTTCGAGGAGATCTATTCATTGTAATCTCTTTTTGCGGTGTGTTTGTCGAGATCCGATGAATTGTGAGTTTATGATCAAGGTTATCTATGAAAGATATTTGGTTCTTCTCTAAACTTTTTATGTGTGCTCATAATATCCTTGCAAGTCTCTTCGAATTATTGGTTTGGTTTGACCTACTAGATCTATAGTTATTGCAATGGGAGAAGTGCTTGGCTTTGGGTTAAATCTTGCGGTGTCCTTTCCCAGCGATAGTAGGGGCAGCAAGGCACATATTGTATTGTTGTCATCGAGGATAAAAAGATGGGGTTTACATCATATTCCTTGAGTTTATCCCTCTACATCATGTCATCTTGCTTAAGGTGTTACTCTGTTCGTATGAACTCAATACACTAGATGCATGCTGGATAGCGGTTGATGTGTGGAGTAATAGTAGTAGATGCAGGCAGGAGTCGGTCTACTTGTCTCGGACGTGATGCCTATATACAACGATCATGCCTAGATAGTCTCATAATTATTCTCTTTTCTATCAATTGCTCGACAGTAATTTGTTTACCCGTCGTAGAATATCGGTATCATGAGAGAAGCCACTAGAGAAAACTATGGCCCCCGAGTCTATTCTCAACATATCAATCTACATCTACTTTACTTTTACCGCTTTTATTTGCTATTTTATTAAACTAAAAATACCAAAAATATAAACTATCATCTCTATCAGATCTCACTCTCGTAAGTGGCCGTAAAGGGATTGACAACCCATTATCGTGTTGGCTGTGAAGTTCTTATTTGTTTGTGCAGGTGCGAGGGACTCGCGCATGGTCTCCTACTGGATTGATACATTGGTTCTCAAAAACTGAGGGAAATACTTACGCTACTGTGCTGCATCTCCCTTTCCTCTTCGAGGGAATACAACGCAAGATCAAGAGGTAGCAAGAAGAATTTCTGGCGCCGTTGCCGGGGAGGCTTACGCAAAAGTCATATACCAAGTACCTATCACAAACCCTTATCCTTCGCATTACATTTATTTGCCTCTCGTTTTCCTCTCCCCCACTTCACCCTTGCCGTTTTATTCGCCCTTCTTCCGCCGTGTGTCTATCGTTCGCTTGCTTCTTGTTTGCTTGTGTGTGCTGCTTGCTTGCTTGTCATCATGTCTAGCACACCTATCATTATCACCACTCCCGAGAGTGAGGTCCTCAACTTTAAACAAAGGGAGGAAGAAAACTTAAAAGATGTCTGGTATAGATTTTGCAATGCTCAAAATAGATCTAATAGGAAGCTTTGCACTTCCGTGCTTCTTCGAAAATTTTATGTTGGCATAACTCTGTGGAATAGATTTATCTTAGACACCATTACTGGAGGGAATTTCTTGGGTAGCCACACCATTGATTCTTATAAAGCTATGACTGAATTATTTCGCTCACCACCTCTTATCGTTAATGGGACCATTTTAACTTTGGAGCATGTTATGCAAAGGTTAGAAATCATTGAAAACAAAGTTGCTATGATAGAACTGGTAGAGAACTTGGATAGAAAAATTCATAATGAAATCACCCAATATGGATCCAAGGTAGGAGTTGTTCTGAAAAATCTTAAGGAAAAAGAACCCATAGTTAAAGAAAAGCTAGATCAGGATTCTACTAGAATCAATAAGCTTGAGGATGTTATCACAAATGTGGGTTCTGCTCTTTCCGCTATAAAAACTACTCCAAATACCTCCACTAAATTATCTAAGTTCATGTATGTCCCTAAAGACAAGGGTGAAACATCTAGACTTGCGGATCTCAAATCCATAAGTGTTCATCCTAATTTTCTTACTTTTGCAAGAGACCCTTTTGACACTTTATAATTTCTTGATTTATTGCCCAAGAGTTTGATTATTCATAGGGACAAAAAAGTTCCCAAGAATCATAAGTGATTAATCAAAGAATTGCCTTTCAAGGATGGCAACACCTAGATCTATCTTGTATCGTGCCTAGCTAGGGGCGTAAAACGATAGCGCTTGTTGGGAGGCAACCCAAATTTTATGTTTTTTGTTTTTGTTGCTGTTAGGGAATAAATATTGCATATAGCCTTTGATTAGATGTGGTTACATGTTTTGTTTAGTGTTTGTTCCAAGTAGAACCTTTGGGGAGACTTGTGTGAAGTTTATATGATCTTACTATGAAAAACAGAATCGCTAGCGCTTGCTAAAGTAGTCGTGGGATTTTACTGGAGCGTGCTTTTTAGTTGATTATTTTTGAAGATGATTGGTAGACAAATTGCGCAAATTTAAAAATTTAGTTTGAATTTTTTGGAGTTCCAGAAGTAGGCGAACACTGCAGATTACTACAGACTGTTCTGTTGTTGACAGATTCTGTTTTTTCGTGTGTTGTTTGCTTATGCCGATGCATCTATGAGTAGTATTGGAGAATATGAACCATAGAGAAGTTTGAATACAGTAGATTTAACACCAATATAAACAAAGAATTAATTCATTGATGTAGCTTTGAGTAGTGGTTTGCTTTCTTATACTAACGGAGCTCATGAGAATTTTTGTCTAAGTTTTGTGTTGTGAAGTTTTCAAGTTTTGAGTATTGTTTTGATGGACTATAGAACAAGGAGTAGCAAAGGCCTAATCTTGGGGATGCCCATGGAAACTCAAGTAAATTCAAGATAATCAAAAGCCTAAGCTAGGGGATGCCCCGGGAAGGCATCCCCTCTTTCGTCTTCATCCATCGGTAACTATACTTGGAGCTATATTTTTATTCGCAACATGTTATGTGTTTTTCTTGGAGCGTCTTGTATAATTTGAGTCTTTGCTTGTTAGTTCGCCACAATCATCCTTGCTGGACACACCTATTTGAGAGAGTTAAATATGGCCTAGAAATTGTTAGAACACTCTATGTGCTTCACTTATATCTTTTGAGTTGAATAGTTTTTGCTCTGGTGCTTCACTTATATCTTTTAGAGCACGGTGGTGGTAATATTTTGTAGAAATTGTTGAACTCTCATGCTTCACTTAGATCTATTTGAGAGTCTATTATAACATCATGGTAATGTGTTTAGGCTAAAGAAACTAGTCTTCACATGATAAACATCCAATGTCAATGTAGTAAAATAAATTCACACTAAGTGCATTGAATATAATGAGATGTTGGATGCTTGATAATTGTTTTGAGATATGAGGATAGTGATATTAGAGTCATGCTAGTGGAGTTATCATGAAATTGAGATATACTTGTGTTAAGGTTAGTGATTCCCGTATCATGCACGTGTGGTGAACCGCTATGTGACGAAGTTAGAGCATGAGGTATTTGTAGAGTGCCAACCTTTGTGTGGAGGTCGGGGGCGCACGATGGTTAACTCCTACCAATCTCCCCCCTAGGAGCATGCGTTGATTGCTTTGTTTTGATGACTCGTAGATTTTTGCAATAAGTATATGAGTTCTTATGACTAATGTTGAGTCCATGGATTATACGCACTCTCACCCTTCCACCATTGCTAGCCTCTCTTGTACCGCACAACTTTCGCCGGTGCCATAAACCCACTATATATCTTTTTCAAAACAGTCACCATATTGTTCCTCAAAACAGCCACCATACCTACCTATCATAGCATTTCCATAGCCATTCCGAGATATATTGCCATGCAACTTTCCACCATTCCGTTTATATGACACGCATCATATTGTCAAATTGCCTTTGCATGACCATGTAGTTGACATCCTATTTGTGGCAAAGCCACCATGCATAATCTTTTCATACATGTCACTCTTGTTTCATTGCACATACCGGTACACCGCCGGAGGCATTCATATAGAGTCATACTTTGTTGTTGTAGTATCGAGTTGTAATATCGAGTTGTAATGAAAGTGTGATGATCATCATTATTAGAGCATTGCCCCATGGGAGGAAAGGCTAAATCTATAAAACCCCTCCGCAAAAAAAGGCCAAACAAAAAATGAAAGGCCAAAGAAAAAAAAGAGAAAAGAAAAAGGGACAATTGCTACTATCTTTTTCCACACTTGTGCTTCAAAGTATCACCATGTTCTTCATTGTAGAGAGTCTCATGCTTAGTCATTTTCATATACTAGTGGGAATTTTCGTTATAGAACTTGGCTTGTATATTCCAACGATGGGCTTCCTCAAATGCCCTAGGTCTTCGTGAGCAAGCAAGTTGGATGTAAACCCACTAGTTTCTTTTGTTGAGCTTTCATTCATATTTAGCTCTAGTGCATCCGTTGCATGGTGATACGTCCAAAACGTATCTATAATTTCTGCTTGCTCCATGCCACTTTTGGGTGATATTGCTATGATATTTATACACTTCCATACACTTTTGATCATATTTGGACTAACCTACTAATCCAGTGCACCCCAGTGCCAGTTTCTGTTTTCGGCTGTTTTTGTATTTCAGGTTTTCACATTACGAGAACTGTCAGGAAAAATCCAGAAAAATTATATAAAAAATCAGCGTTCCAGAACCTACCTTGCGCCCGAAGTACAGCTGGGGGGGCCACCAGGGCCCCAGGCGCCCTGGCGGCGCGCCCCCCTGGGCCGCGTCGGGGGGGGCGCCTGGGCCCCCCGAGCCCCGTCTGGTGACCCCCTTTGGCATATATTTAGAGCGTCCTTCGAAACCCTAGGAGAGGGAACTCTTTTTCGCGATCTCATCTCTATTCCATCGCCGCCGCCGCTTCCAAGATCGGGAGCACCAGGAGAACTCTTCCCGGTACCCTGCCGGAGGGGAGGATCATCATCGGGAGCCTCTCCACCACCATGGACGCCTCCCGGATGAGTTGTGAGTAGTCTCCCTTGGACCATGAGTCCATGACCAGTAGCTATGTGATGTTCTCCTCCCGTTCTTGTGCTTCACTAATTAGTCCTCGTGAGCTGCCTTACATGATCGAGGCACATATGTAATCCTTATGTTGTTGCTATGATGAGTTTGCTGGGATCCGATGGATTATGAGATTATGTTCAGATTGTGATTGAGTAATATATTTGATCTACCTCTTTTATATTTATGTTCGTAAGTAATTCTTGCATATTCTCCGTTGTTATTTATTGCTTTGGCCAAGTAATACGTAGTTACTCCAAGAGGGAACGTTATGCTCGATTGTGGGTTCATGCCCCTCGATGACTAGCTTGAGTGACAGAAACATGAGTCTAGGGGATGTGTTGTTGCCACAAGGGGGAAAACAACGGTGCTTATGCCCGCGGGTGCAAGGATTGTTTACTTTACGCAAAGTTCTTTTAATGCAGTTGTCTGTTGCATTGAGTTTACACTATGGGTGGGGCTCGCAACTTAATACCAGCGAGATGTTCTGGATAGATATCTCAAGGTGGATGATTAGTAGTAGATATTGATGGATTTCGGTTTACTTACTTTGGCGTACCGCCCATGCTTTGAACCTCAACCTTTCTTGCAATGTAGTCAGCATTGGTTTGCGTTCGTGGTCCTGTCAATTGCCCAGCTGTAATTCGTTTACCTCACATAGTTGTTTTATCGTCTTTTGGGAGAGAGACATCACTAGTGAACATCATGAGACTCTGGTCCATATTACCATCATTGATCACATCCGCTATTTACTTTTCGCTTTTACTTACTATTGCAAACATTATCTATCACTACTATCATTTGCGTTTAATCCTTTGTGAACTACAAGGCCGGAGGGATTGACAACCTCTCTGTACTCGTTGGGAGCAAAGTTATTTGTATCTATGTGCAGGTCCACGTTGATTGCTAATATCTGGCGCCGTTAGCAGTTGACACCTACTTGTTGAACCTAGGAGTCTCTGGGGATTCGATCCTTGGCATCTTTGCTAAGGGAAAAACTTCCACAACACTGCATCTCACACCTTCCACTTGGGGTAACCAACGAGGGGTTAGAGGCCCATCAAGGAGTTTTTCTGGCGCCGTTGCCGGGGACTCCACTCTTCAGGATAGGGGAGTTGCACGCTATCTTTTACCTTTGCTTTTTAGTCTTGTTAGTTTACCTTTCAGTTTTTGCTTTAGTACCTTTTATCGAAAATCACAAAAATAGTTATCTTGTTTGCTTGCTACTATGGGTTCTACCAAAAACACTAAATGGGAGGAGTACACCCCTTCTTCCATTACCCCAATTACCACTGTCGGGATCTACAAAAGTAATAAACCTTGTGATTATATTAGTCTTGACGGAGGGTTATGCCCATGGCATGGTCTTCCAGGAAAAAAGTATGAGCCTCAGTTTAAAATTGCTCCTAAGCTTCCCCAAACTTGGGAAGATGTTCAAACTCTTATAATAGAGAGCGATTCAAACAAAGAGGATGACACTACAATTCTGCCCAATAATGATAAAATTGATTTTGATAATTGTAGTATTTCAGAAGTTGTCACCTTTCTACAAGGAATGGCCAGAGACCCCCGCACTAGCACGCTTAACCTTGCCTTTACGGAGCATATCACTAATGCTCTCATCAAAGCTAGGGAGGAGAAACTTAGAGTAGAAGCCTCCATACCTAGAAAGCTAGAAGATGGTTGGGATCCTATGATAAAAATTAAATTGAATGACTTCTCTTGCTATGCATTATGTGATGTTGGAGCTAGTACCTCTGTTATGCCCAAAAGAATATATGATATGCTTAAATTGAAACCTTATGATTCTTGTTCTTTTGGTGTTCGTCTCGTTGATTCTTCCATAAAGAAACCTTTGGGGAGGATCTACGATGTTCTTATCATTGTCAATGACAACTACGTTCCCGTTGATCTCACTATTATGGATATTGAATGTGATCCTTCATGTCCAATTATTTTGGGACGTCCCTTTTTGCGCACCGTTGGTGCTATCATTGACATGAAAGAGGGTAATATAAAATTTCAGTTTCCTCTCAAGAAAGGGATGGAACACTTCCCTCGAAAGAAGATCAAGTTACCTTTTGAGCCCGTTGTACGGGCGAGCTATTCTTTTACTCTTGATAAAACTTGATCTCTATGCATTATGCCTAGCTTAAAGGCATAAAAGAAAGCGCTTTTGGGAGGCAGCCCACATGAATAAAAAATTTATTTTGCTTTTGTTGTGTCTTGATGTTGTTTACTACAGTAGCATCATCATTGTATCTTTGCTTTTCATATTTGTGCCAAGTATAGCCTCTAATTGCTAGAAAGTTCAAAAGTTGTGAGGTGCTGTCCAGGAAACAGATTCTGTCCTTGGATAGAAAAATTCATATAAAATCACCAGATCATCTTTTTGGTCTGAATTGTTTTGACAGCGTTCTATATATGATTGTATTTCGTGCGTCTGTTCTGAGTTTTTTGATTTGAGTTGTAGAAGTGCCCCGAACAAATCAATTACTACCTGCTGTTCTGTTTTTCACAGATTCTGTCCTGTTTTGCCTTTCCTTCATTTTGCAAATCAAGAGCTTGCTTTTTCTTTGCAAAAACCTTTTGGCAATCTCGAGAAACAGTAGAACTTCAAGAATATCTTTATTTCCAGCAAGGAACAATTATTTTACTAAGGGTACTAACCTCGCTAATCAGATTATGATGAGTTATGTATGAAGGGAGTTTTCAAGTGTGCGAGGGAAGATGATAAAAAGATCCAGGAGTGTCAAGCGCTCAAGCTTGGGGATGCCCCCGTGCACCCCCAAGAAATATTCAAGGAGACTCAAGCGTCTAAGCTTGGGGATGCCCCCGTGCATCCCCTTCTCCATCAACATTATCAGTTCGTCTTTCGTTCCGCTATATTTTTATCACTTCATGTGTTATGTGCTATGCTTGGAGCGTCTTGCTTTTAGTTTTCTTTTTAGTTTTTCATAACGAGTCGGAACTCAGCGTTCTTTATGTGTTAGAGAAACACGCTCCACTTCTACCTAGAACATAACATAGAATTTTCATGTCTATCTTTGCTATGTGTGTTCTTTGTCTTTTAATAGCTACTATCATGTTCTGCTCTTAGTATTCATGCTTATCTTTTCAAAGAGCTTTTGTTTAGTTGGTTGCTTGAACTCTCTTTAATTACCATGCTCACCTTATTAAGAGAGTTTTCTTCCATTGCATTGGTTAATATGTCTATGATAAAGATGCTACGTGCATAATGGCGCTTAGTAGTTCAGGTTTTCTTATGGTTAGTCTCAAATAGCTGGGGGATTCCCAATGTGTTATTGGAGTACCAACATGATTTGTTTGCCTATGATGTGGTATGGTTTAGTTATATCTTCCTTCGAGAATTTATTTTGATTGACTTGGCGTATGCTCACGCATATTTAAGACTGTAAAGAAAGTCTGTCAAGCCTTGATGATCTTTTATTTCTGAGTAGCGATATAACTACCATGCCTGATTCAATGTTGCTTTGTCGCTCTGCATGATTATAACCGTCATTGCTCTCTTAGTTGGTCGCTCCCAGTCTTTTGCTAACCTCCACCTGTACTAAGCAGACTAACTTTGCAATACATAGCTCATGGGAAAGTAGCTTAAAAACTATTGTGGTAAAGAATATGTTGCCTATGTATCTTATTTCTTATAAGTTGCTTGCTGAGCGGTAACCATGTTTCTGGGGACGCCATCAACTGTTATACTTTTGTTGAATATCATGTGAGTTGCTATGCATGTTCGTCTTGTCTGAAGTAAGGGTGATTTGCCATGGGTTGAATGAGTATGCATATTGTTAGAGAAGAACATTGGGCCGCCAACCAAAGCCATGTATCATGGTGGAAGTTTTAGCTTGGACATTAATCCTCAATCTCTTATGAGAATATGCTTATGCATTAAAGAGGAGTCCATCATCTATTTTCTATGTTGTCCCGGTATGGATGTCCTCAAGTTGAGATCTATCAACAACGAGAAATCAAATGCGATTTATCTCCTTGGATCTTTGTACAGGTGGCATAGAGGTACCCCTTTGTGACACTTGGTTGAAACATATGTAATGCAATGATAACCCATGGAAATCCGAGCTAATTAGGACAAGGTGCGAGCACTATTGGTATTCGATGCATGAGGCTTGCAACTTATAGGATGTCTTATGCATGACACATATGAAGTAATACTACCGTTGACAAAATTGCTTCTATGTTTTCAAAATAAAAAGCTCTAGCACATAACCATTCTTTTACTTTTATGTTGAGTCTCCACCTTCTTTCTTCAAGCACCAACTACTGAGAGCATGATTGTCATTCTAAGTGTAATGTGCATTGTTCCAAAGTAGCATTGTCTTTTGCATGATTGTGATATCGTTTATTTTGAAATCATTGTATCTAGTCATCGCTTAAACCTTGAAGGTGCCCCTGCATTTATGTTTTGCTTCACTAAAGGGGGCAAGCTAGATATCACTTTATCATATTTGCACATCATGTTCATTGCAAATCTATTTGATGCTTCAATGTCATGTTGTAAAACTTTCAGTCATTTGTGATTTTCTCATGAGGCAACTTAATTACTACAGATTCATTGTCTCAGTAAGCTTTTGTCATATGACTATAAAAAGTCCTATATGGTTAATAGCATGTCACCACAGATATTATTCTTGTTATCATTTACCTACTCGAGGACGAGCAGGAATTAAGCTTGGGGATGTTGATACGTCCAAAACATATCTATAATTTCTGCTTGCTCCATGCCACTTTTGGGTGATATTGCTATGATATTTATACACTTCCATACACTTTTGATCATATTTGGACTAACCTACTAATCCAGTGCACCCCAGTGCCAGTTTCTGTTTTCGGCTGTTTTTGTATTTCAGGTTTTCACATTACGAGAACTGTCAGGAAAAATCCAAAAAAAAATATATAAAAAATCAGCGTTCCAGAACCTACCTTGCGCCCGAAGTACAGCCGGGGGGGGCCACCAGGGCCCCAGGCGCCCTGGCGGCGCCCCCCCTGGGCCGCGCCGGGGGGGCGCCTGGGCCCCCCGAGCCCCATCTGGTGCCCCCCTTTGGCATATATTTAGAGCATCCTTCGAAACCCTCGGAGAGGGAACTCTTTTTCGTGATCTCATCTCTGTTCCGCCGCCGCCGCCGCTTCCAAGATCGGGAGCACCAGGAGAACTCTTCCCGGCACCCTGCCGGAGGGGAGGATCATCATCGGGAGCCTCTCCACCACCATGGACGCCTCCCGGATGAGTTGTGAGTAGTCTCCCTTGGACCATGAGTCCATGACCAGTAGCTATGTGATGTTCTCCTCCCGTTCTTGTTCTTCACTAATTAGTCCTCGTGAGCTACCCTACATGATCGAGGCACATATGTAATCCTTATGATGTTGCTATGATGAGTTTGCTGGGATCCGATGGATTATGAGATTATGTTTAGATTGTGATTGAGTAATATATTTGATCTACCTCTTTTATATTTATGTTCGTAAGTAATTCTTGCATGTTCTCCGTTGTTATTTATTGCTTTGGCCAAGTAATATGTAGTGACTCCAAGAGGGAACGTTATGCTCGATTGTGGGTTCATGCCCCTCGATACCTAGCTTGAGTGACAGAAACATGAGTCTAGGAGATGAGTTGTTGCCACAAGGGGGAAAACAACGGTGCTTGTGCCCGCGGGTGCAAGGATTGTTTACTTTACACAAAGTTATTTTAATGCAGTTGTCTGTTGCATTGAGTTTACACTATGGGTGGGGCTCGCAACTTAATACCAGCGAGATGTTCTGGATAGATATCTCAAGGTGGATGATTAGTAGTAGATATTGATGGATTTCGGTCTACTTACTTTGGCGTACCGCCCATGCTTTGAACCTCAACCTTTCTTGCAATGTAGTCAGCATTGGTTTGCGTTCGTGGTCCTGTCAATTGCCCAGCTGTAATTGGTTTACCTCACATAGCTGTTTTATCGTCTTTTGGGAGAGAGACATCACTAGTGAACATCATGAGACTCCGGTCCATATTACCATCATTGATCACATCCGCTATTTACTTTTCGCTTTTACTTACTATTGTAAACATTATCTATCACTACTATCATTTGCGTTTAATCCTTTGTGAACTACAAGGCCGGAGGGATTGACAACCTCTCTGTACTCATTGGGAGCAAAGTTATTTGTATCTGTGTGCAGGTCCACGTTGATTGCTAATATCTGGCGCCGTTAGCAGTTGACACCTACTTGTTGAACCTAGGAGTCTCTGGGGATTCGATCCTTGGCATCTTTGCTAAGGGAAAAACTTCCACAACACTGCATCTCACACCTTCCACTTGGGGTAACCAACGAGGGGTTAGAGGCCCATCACATGACAATCCCTACTCACTCACATTGACATCTATTGATGGGCATCTCCGTAGCCCATTGATACGCCTAGTCGATGCGAGACTATCTCCCTCCTTTTTATCTTCTCCACAACCACCTCTATTCCACCCATAGTGCTATATCCATGGCTCATGCTCATGTATTGCGTGAAAGTTTAAAGGTTTGAAAAGATAGAGTATGAAAACAAATGCTTGGCTGAAATCGGGGTTGTGCATGATATGAATATTTTGTGTGATGAAGAGGGAGCATAGCTAGACTATATGATTTTGTAGGGATAACTTTCTTTAGCCATAGTATTTTGAGAAGACATGATTGCTTTATTAGTATTGCTTAAAGTATTGTTATTTCTTATGTCAATATAGACTTTTATCTTGAATCTTTTAGGTCTGAACTTTCATGCCACAATTAAGAGAATTACATTGAAAAACTATATTCGTTAGCATTCCACATCAAACATTCTTTCTTTATCATTTACCTACTCGAGGACGAGCAGTAATTAAGCTTGGGGATGCTTGATACGTCTCCAACGTATCTATATTTTTTTATTGTTCCATGCTATTATTTATGAAGTCTTGGATGTTTAATGGGCTTTATCATTCACTTTATATCATTTTTGGGACTAACCTACTAACCCAAAGGCCCAGTCCAGATTGCTGTTGTTTGCCTATTTCAGGGTTTTGCGGAAAAAGAATATCAAACGGAGTCCAAACGGAATGAAACCTTCACGAGAGATATTTTTGGAGAAAATCACGCAAGAGGAACTTGAGAACCACGTTAGGGGAGCCTCGAGTGGCCCTCGAGGGTGGGGGCGTGCCCCCCTTCCCAGAGCGTGCCCCCTACCTCGAGGCCCACTCGAGCGTCCCTCGGTGCCCACCTTCTTCCTATATAAGTCCACGTACCCCAGAAACTCCATATACAAAGAGAAAATCCTAATTCCACCGTCGTAGCTTTTGTTCCCGTGGAGATCCAATTTTGAGTCTGTTCCGGAGCTCCGCCGGAGGGGGATCCATCACGGAGGCCTTCATCATCATCATCATCATCATCGCCCTCACCATGAGTTGTGACTAGTTTGCCACAGACCTTCGGGTCCATAGCTAGTATCTAGATGGCTTCTTCTCTCTCTCTCTGGATCTCAATACAAAGTTCTCCTCGGTCTTCGAGGAGATCTATTCGATGTAATCTCTTTTTGCGGTGTGTTTGTCGAGATTCGATGAATTGTGAGTTTATGATCAAGGTTATCTATGAAAGATATTTGGTTCTTCTCTGAACTTTTTATGTGTGCTCATAATATCCTTGCAAGTCTCTTTGAATTATTGGTTTGGTTTGGCCTACTAGATCTATAGTTCTTGCAATGGGATAAGTGCTTGGCTTTGGGTTTAATCTTGCGGTGTCCTTTCCCAGTGATAGTAGGAGAAGCAAGGCGCGTATTGTAGTGTTGCCATCGAGGATAAAAAGATGGGGTTTACATCATATTGCTTGAGTTTATCCCTCTACATCATGTCATCTTGCTTAAGGCGTTACTCTGTTCGTATGAACTCAATACACTAGATGCATGCTGGATAGCGGTCGATGTGTGGAGTAATAGTAGTAGATGCAGGCAGGAGTCGGTCTAGTTGTCTCGGACGTGATGCCTACATACAATGATCATGCCTAGATAGTCTCATAATTATTCACTTTTCTATCAATTTCTCGATAGTAATTTGTTTACCCGCCGTAGAATATCACTATCATGAGAGAAGCCACTAGAGGAAACTATGGCCCCCGGGTCTATTCTCAACATATCAATCTACATCTACTTTACTTTTACCGCTTTTATTTGCTATTTTATTAAACTAAACATACCAAAAATATAAACTATCATCTCTATCAGATCTCACTTTCGTAAGTGGCCGTAAAGGGATTGACAACCCATTATCGCGTTGGCTACAAAGTTCTTATTTGTTTGTGCAGGTGCGAGGGACTCGCGCGTGGTCTCCTACTGGATTGATACCTTGGTTCTCAAAAACTGAGGGAAATACTTACGCTACTATGCTGCATCTCCCTTTCCTCTTCGAGGGAATACAACGCAAGCTCAAGAGGTAGCAGCGCGCAGAGCCAGCAATGCCGGGTGTCGCCGCAGACGTAGAATCGGAGGCCATAGTAGCAGCATTGCCACCCGGCTCAGTAACTCATAGGGGTCCGGAATACTATCGACATCGGAATAACCCCCAAGCCGGCCTACTTGTAGTTGATACATTGAATTGGTTGAGCCGGACGACTCGCCGTCAAAGTATACGACCGTCGCTCCACCAGATACAGAACCTTCCTCAAATTCCACCCCATGGATGTGTCCAACAAAGGCATACCTCACAGCGGATCGAACCCGGGCCGGTCGTGCATGCTGAGCCGTCTCGATGATGTTGGTGCAGATGTCCGGCTTTGGGCCCGGTTCGCCGATCTTGCCGATGAAGACGTGAATTCTGCCAAAGGGGACCCGGTACCCGTACTCAATTGAGTCGGCCTCGGGGCCCCAGCCTACATCATCAATGTAGAGCTTTCCGTGACGAATCTTGGTCATCCGACCCACAACGTATCCCTTTATTCCTTCAAAATTTCCCATCAAGAACTCGAAACCATCGTGCATAGGCCCCACGGTGGGCGCCAATTATCGTGGGGTTAACACGACAGATGTCCTAGTGCAAGGACTTAGTTGTGGAGCCATCATGCCGAGGTTAGCTTAAAGGGGTTAATTGGGACAAAGGACACAGATATTTTATAATGGTTCGGCCCTTGCGGTGAAGGTAACAACCTAATCCAGTTTGAGGTGGAATTACATAGGTTTCGATTACCAGGGAGCGAATACGCTTAACCTAGTTTTCGATCTCTTGTTTCATGTCCTAAACCACCGTTGGGTCGTCCCTTTATATACACAGGTTGACGCCCGTAGGTTCATAGAGTCCCGGCCGGCTCATACAACGTGTCCGGCTCGGTGACTAACTATTCCTACCTTACAATACAAGTCATACATACATGCGGTTTACACCTCTGGGCCTTAAGTCGCCTTTGGGCTTCAGGCCCTTAGCAAGCCTGCTTCATGAACCGACATATTCAATATCTTCGTGGGCTGTCTTGGTAACCCGCCATCGGCCTAACCCGGCCCCTCATGGCCGGGTTATACCTAATAGTTATATCCCCAACACTCCCTATCCCCGACGGTTTCTAGGTCGTGTGGGAAGGACCCCCCTATTGCAGTCACTCACTTGGCAACGGATCAGAATGCCGTCGCATAAAGGGGTTAAAAACTGTCTGTATAGCACCTCGTTGTACTAGTGGCCTTGTTGGACATTCGTATGTCTTGTGGCCTCATACTTGGCAAGTGAAACACTTGATGGAACTTGTATTGTCGGTCTCACCGGTTGGAGTAGTTGATGATGAAGCCTTTGGCTTGAAGTTGCTTGTAGTAGAAGGACGACTTGAAGGTGTCGAGCAGGGCAAAGTTTTCTTGTAGCTTCACTTATCACCATTGCTTGGAGAAGCTTTTGTTGATGTAGAGGGTGTCAAAGTCGATGAAGCTTGAGTGTATGAACCATAGGTCTTGCAAGAGTACTTGGCATACTTGAGGTCATCTTGCACTTGTCGCTCCGCCTTTGTAGCTTGGTGCACTAGCTCGACGAGTTTTGTGTAAGGTTGGAAGTCCGCAATTTTCTTGACGGGATGGTTGAGTCCATACAAAAAACGTCCCATCATTTGCTTCTCAGATTCCGTGCACTGGCTCAGATCACGGAGATCTCCATTTCCTTGTAGTATTCTTCAATGGACTTGGTGCCTTGCTCGAGCAGTTGTAATTTCTTGAAGAGGTCGTGACTATAATATGTAGGCACAAAGCGCGCTCGCATGACCTCCTTCATTTGATTCCATGTTGTGATTGATGGGTCACCTTTTCCTTCCCGCCGCTCAGTGACTTGCTTGATGATCTTAATGGTCTTGGAGACGATGTGGGAGAACTCAAGGAAGACTTGCATCCGAAGAAGTGTCCGAAGAATGTCAGCTTGAATGGAGTTGTCTTGATGATGATGATGTTGTAGAAGAGCGGTTGACAATCAAGGCACGAATCTCTTCCATGTGTGATGATATCTTGTCGTCAAGGTAGTCCCTTGTGTGTTGCCTGGATTGTCGCAAGTCTATGGCGAGTTGATCGATGCGGTTGCCCCAATGCTTCATTCTATTGGTGCAAAGCTTTATGTGTGCCGAATAGTTGATTCTTGGTGATGTATTTGGTCAGTTCGTCTTCTTGCTCGATGAAGATTGGGTTGGTAAAAGTACTTTGCCTATCCATCATCTCAAGCAAATATGTGAGTGGAAGAAAGGAAAGAACTATACCAAATGTACCTTATCAAATGTTGAATATGGATCAATGATCACTCAATAATGTACTATGGAAGTAGCACAATTGGTACCGGATCTTGTCTATTCTCACACCTAGATAAGTAAAGCTTTTGGAGTAGCTTGGTGAGGATGGTGGCACAAAATTTATGCAATTGTTAGCAAGATTCAATAATATTGAAAGACACTCACAAGTTTGCAAGTGAAACAAGTAGACCAATAGCAATATGTGGCACACAGAAACACAAGCACGGATAGATAAATGGGGTTGTGCAACCAAGGAACGAGCTCAAAATATGCAATCCACGAAGAATGCTCTTGTTGCACAACACTAGAGAGATGCTGGCACGATTGCTCAATAAGCGGATATGCAACTTGTGCATGAACCTAGAAGAGACAAAATGTATCGACTTTCTATCCCAAGTATGCTATGTATGTATGATTCCTGGTGATTCTCTCATGTTGATCGAATATAAACAAATATGGAAATATTATATGCAATGTGGCGATGCTATGGCTATGGCTTACAAGCTCTTTGTTTTCTATTTGCTTAAAAACCTTTTTATATAGCAATTATGGGTATGCAGGAACAATGTATGACACAAGAGATGATACGGGGATATATGCACATGACGATAGCTATGTGGAACAAGTACCACTAATGTGCACAAGTGGCATTGCCCGGCAATACTCAAATGGCTGGTATCGATAGGAAACTGGCGCAAAAGGTGCTCGGGGTTAACAATGCAATGGCAAGGGCGAATATACAATGATGTCTTTGAGGTTACCGTCGGTACTTTGTAGTTTATAATCAAGGGTGGATGACGATGTCAAAATGGTGAAGTGGTCATTGTTGATGGCGAATTCATGTCGAAGATGAGCGGAGGTGTTGTCGATGACGAACCGTCACTAAGTAGACGAAACACGTTAGGAAATGGAAACCACAACTCAAGTTCTCAAATGGCAAAACATGTCAAAAATTGCGATGGTAGAGAATAAGCAATGGTGGTTGCAGAAAGCAGTGGTGGTATGCGAAAGAGGTGGTGGCAATCCGGTCAAAATCTGAAAAAATGGTCAAATAGTGGTGGTGATGGCGGTGGTGGCGTTTGTTGCTGGCAGGTGACGGATACCCGGGTGTCAGTCCGAATGTTCGCGAACACAGGCCAGATGTTCGGGTCATCAGATCCGTGAACAAACTCAATGAACAAGGTGGGGAAAATTTTAGGTCAAAATCCATGGAATTTCATGGATGGAAATTGGGGAAAAGTTTAGGGAAGCTAGATCCACTCGAAACGCAACAAATCCATGGATCAAATCCTATAAAACATCATCACACCAACGAATCACAAAAAAATATTGGAGGGCTATTTTGTGGGGATTTTCAAAATTGGGCCAAAACACAACAAAATTAGGCTAGAAAACAATGAGGGGGGACTCCAAAGTCGTGATCAACGTGGCTCATGATACCATGATGATGTAGGGTGGAACCCTATGGTGTCGATCTTTCATGTTTTGGAGGGGAAACTGGGAAGAACACAAGAGGGAAATCACTCAAATAGACAAGACACAATCACACATATGCTAAATACACATACACACGAGGAGATACACGATCCAAAGTCAACAAGGGAGGATACAAATGGTATCTAGTTCATCATGATCCGTGAAGAAAGAGGTCTTGAATCCTAGGTGGATCTTCCCATGAAGGGGTCTTAAATCCACTTGGGGGATCTTCTCACATGGAGGTCTTGATCTCCATGGGAGTGTATAAGTGGATGACCAAAGCTCTATCACTAATGAGCTATTCCTTTTCTAACCTTAGATGGTGAGGGAAGAGGTCTATACATAGTGATAGTACAAGTTGGGAGAGTTGGAGGGATACATGGGTCTTTGGGTCATTCACTATGCGTAGACAGGGGCTGGATGTCCGGGCCTTCATGTAGGGCCAGATGTCCGGGCTAGGTAGGATTGGTTTCTAGTTCTCTTTGTGTAGGAGGGTCCAAATTTTTGAGGCGGGGCCGGATGTCTGGGGCTGGGCGGGATGTCTGACGTTTGTAGGTCTTCGGCTGGGTTGTGGTTGTTGACATCTCCAGGTGTCGGTGTACTAAAGTAGGGGTACCTTAGTATCCTGAACTTGTGCACGGGCAGTTGCAGCATCCCGAGGCAGGGCTTGCCGCGCGACCGCCAAGGCCCACTGTAGTTCCTTTGGAACCATTCAAGAACAAAGTATTCAAGTTAAAGAAAGAAGGCCCCGGCAAGAGGAGCTTGCCGGGGAGGCCACTCAAGGCTCAAGACCACTTCTTTGGCACAAGACCCTGGCAAGAGGAACTTGCCGAGAAGGCCAAGCATGGCATTTCAAGAGACTTGCCACGACGCGCCACGCGTCCCGGCAAGGCCCGGAGAGCGACAAGCTCCCGGGCGCGACAAGACGCGGCAAACTTCCACTAGGTGCCCGCGCTCCAGCGCATCCACCCACGCGTCGCACTGGGGCCCTTCCAGGCGCACGTGGCGGAAGGCTGTGCAGCCTGGGGTACACGGTGGCAAGCTGCGATGACGAGACCACCGTCGTGGCGGACGGAGGCGCCTTGACGGACGCTTTTTGCAGTGTTTGGGGCGATGGCGACGGGCATTTAATGCCCTTGTCCCCTACCGTCAGGGTTAGGTATAGAGCACTATACATACACTCTTCCAACTACCACCATTTTTACGTTTTTACCCTCGACTGCGTTGCCACCTGTCGGTGATCCCTTCGACCTATAAAAGGAGGCCCATGCGCAACGTAGAAAGGGTTCCGATCCTCGACCACTCTCACACTCGGTCCTAGCGATCAGCACTGTAGCTCTTCTCGCTCCCGAGCCAAGAACGCAATACAAACCTGTCACATCCCCAGTTCTGGTGTGCTCTGGTCCAGTTAGTCTTGTGTTGCATCATGTTTAAATTTCTCTTAAACTGAAATGGGGATGACTAAACCCTAGCACCAGATGAAACCAACTAGGTTCAAATTAAAATATTTTTCAATGAACCCAAAATGCCTTTGTAATAGTTCATCATTTTTGGATTGATTAAAAACCTCTGCCAAAAATGCTGCACATATTTCTAGGACCATTCTGGATTTTTGAATTAAATCATATCTTATTTGCATTTGGGCATTTAAATTTTATATATTATTTTAAATGCTCAAATAATCCCAAACTGAAATGTTCCATGTTGGTTATAAGCTAAACAGTGGGCATGAGCAGTTTGGTGAATTTTGAAAGTGCCTAAGTATTTTTAATAAAGCCTAGAACAAAGTAATAAAATAGAAAACAGAAACAGAATTAGAAAAGGAGAACACTTACCTGTGCAGCCCACCTGGTGGCCCAAGTGGCCGGCCCAGCCCACCTCCTCCCTCCTACTGTCTTCAACCTCCTGCCAGTGGGCAGGAGGGCGCGTGGCCGCTGCACGCCGGCACACGCCGGCCACCTCCTACCTCTCTGCTTGCCTCCTCGTCGCCCTGAGGTTGCCACGCACCTCCCTGCCTCTCTCTGTCACTCCTCCCCCCTCTCACTGGATCCCCTTCCCCCTCCCCTGCTTCTCCTCTCCATGGCCGAACGCCACCATCGCCGCCGCTCGCCATAGCCATGGCCACGGCCTCCCCCTGTCCCTCCGATGAGCCCCCGAGCTCCGCCGTGCCCCCCTCTTCCTCTCCTTCATGTCACGCGGCGCCAAGAGCTCTCCCTCACCCGCAACACCGTCGTTCCCCTCCTCTGCGTCCGGTGACCGCCATCGACGATTCGCCGCCGTCGGGCCGCCCCCGGGCTCGCCGTCCTCTTCAAACGAACCGCTGTGAGCCTCCGCTCCGAACCCCTCTCTTCCCCGCCTCTTTTGCACCGCGCAACCCCGATCCCAACCGTGGCCGTGAGCTTCTCGCCGCCGGCGATGTTGCAGCCGTGGCCACCGTCGCCCAGGGCGGCAACCGAGCACACGGACGTGCTCAGCGCAACACCAGAGGCCCAAAAACCCCTCCTGTTGCTCCTCCCGTGCCCCGTGTCACCGAAACCACCGAGGCCCGATTTTGGCCGCCGCCCCTGAGCTCGCCGCCGACGATTCCGGCCACCCCAGCCTCCGCCAACGCCACCGTTGGATGCGCCACTCCGTCCTCTTCTCGTAGCTGCTCCCTGCACGCCAAAAGAACCCCCCTAGGTGAAACCCGACGCGCTCCGTCGCGTCCAGCCTCGCCGGCGGCTAAACGCCGGCGGGATGACCGGTTTGACCGGTGGGCTGACCCCCTCGAGTCACTGACGTATGGGCCCCACGCCCTTAGTCAACCACTAACTCGCTGACAAGTGGGGCCCACCCTGATAATTAACCTAGTTTAGTTTCAATTAATCGGTTAATTAGTTAGTCACTGACGTGTGGGCCCTGTCCTGTATAAGATTAGTTTAGAATTTAGTTAGTGCTAATTAACCCTGTTAATTAGCAGAGCCACTGACGTGTGGACCCCACACGTCAGGTTTGACCTGGACCAGTCTCTGTTGACTGATGACGTCATCCTGACGTCAAGCTGGCGCAGTAACTATTTTCTGTGATTTTAAATAAATCAGAAATGATTTATTTATTTCAGAAAATAGCCAAAACTTCTAAAATTCATATAAAATCAACCGTAGCTCAGATGAAAATAATTTATATATGAAAAATGATCAGAAAAATCCAAGGAATCTGTTTATGGCATTTTCCTGCATGTTTGAACAAGTTAAACCTGCTGATCAGGTCAAATCAATTAAATGGCATTTAAATAATCACATATGGAGTTTGAATTTGAACCTTTGGTTCAAACCAACTTCATTTAATTGTGTTGCTAATTGCATTAGCTCAATCAACAACATATTGCCATGTCATGATCATGCATCATATTGTTGCATTGCATTGATTGTGTTCTTTCTCTGTTTGTCGGTTTTGTCCCCTCTCAGTAGACGACGTTCCGACGATGAGTTCGATGACACCGATGAAGACTCATTGTTATCTTCAGAAGTGCCAGGCAAGCGAACCCCATTGAGCATTCTGATACAATCCCACTCTCTCGCTCTTGCTCTCTCTTTTACTGCATTAGGACAACAACGCTTCAATTGTTACCTGCTGCGGTAGTTGAACCCCTTTCCACTGCATGACCCGTCATTGCCACAGTAAATAGTTGAAACCCACTAGTATGAGTAGGAGTTGTTTGAGCCATGTTGTGCCTACTCATTCATGCTTTCTGGTTATGCCTGCTATTGCGTAGAGTTGTGTCAGGTCTGATTCATCGGGGATGAATTGGAAGGTGGTGAACATGTCGTACATGATCTCTGTCCAGGAGTTGCAACTAGTTTCTGGTGTTTGTAGTTTACTGGAGGTCGTGCGCAGCGCTGACCCTCGGGGTGGGCTGTGACACGGCAGGTACGTGGCACGGTGTACCGATTGCCCGTTTGGTGATGCGGGAACCCTGTACACATCGTTTGGGGTCGTGAGCGACACCCCGGCCGGATCTCCCCACGGATGGAACCCAAATAGGCGATAAACCTGGACGAGAGACTTGTGTGGTTAATCAGGTCGTGGCCGACACCCTCGCTGGGCCTCCGCTTGAAGGTTGCCGAGTACATGTCGTGTAAACGGCGGTAAGTGGTGAGAGCGTGTCTGAAGAAGTACACCCCTGCAGGGTTAAATATAATCTATTCGAATAGCCGTGTCCGCGGAAATGGACTTCTGGGTTACGTATTACAGTTCATAGACAAGTGAAAGTGGATACTCTAAAACGCGCAAGATAAGCATGAGTGCTATGGATGGCCTTCTCGTAGGGAGACGGGAGCGGATCCATAGTGGTGTATTGATTGGTCAATATGTGGACTCGTGTGCGCCACCTCAAAAGAGTTACTTTCAGTCGTAGTTTAGGATAGCCACCGAGTCAAAGCTGGCTTGCTGCAGTCAAACTCCACAACCCCTTTGTTGATACCGATGCATATGTAGCTAGTTCTGATGTAAGTCTTGCTGAGTACCTTTGTACTCACGTTTGCTTAATTTATGTTTTTGCAGAGAGACTTCGGTCTCGCTAGTGGTTCCGCGTGGACTTCGACGTTTAGCTTGTTACCTTAGCTACGATCTTGTGCCCTTGGGAGGGTCATGTAGATAGTCAGGCTTCTTAGTCTTTTCATTTGTAGATGTCTGTACTCAGACATGTAATGCTTCCGTTGCCTGTATGCTCTGTATGTTGGGTCATGTGACCTCTGATTGTAATAAATGCTATGATGGCTCTTCTGGGCCTTTATCTATATGAGTTGTTGAGTTATGTTGTGATGCCTTGTTGTTCAGCACATACTTGCATGTTATGCGTACGTGTAATGTGTATTGCTATGTGTGGGATCCGACACCTAGTTGTTTACCTTTGGTAGCCTATCTTACAAGGAAATGTCTCCTAGTGCTTCCACTGAGCCTTGGTAGCTTGCTACTGCTCCGGAACACTTAGGCTGGCCGGCATGTGTCCTTCTTCGTTCCTGTGTCTGTCCCTTAGGGGAAATGTCACGCGTTGTTCCTTTAAGTCCTTGTAGCTTGCTACGACTTGGGTTCATACGTTGATGACCGACACGTTCGTTGCTGGGTCATGTATGCCTGTCTCTGTAATTTAGTGCCACTTCTGGTTTATAACTAGTCATGTCGGCCCGGGTTCTCTGTCATATGGATGCTAGCGACACTATCATATACGTGTGCCAAAATGCGCAAACGGTCCCGGGCCAGGTAAGGTGGCACCCGTGGGGATACCGTGCGTGAGGCCGCAAAGTGATATGATGTGTTACAGGCTAGACCTGTGTGACTTAGGATCGGGGTCCTGACAGCTTTGGTATCAGAGCCTGACTGTCTGAAGGATTAGTAAGCCAAACTGGTCGAAGTCGTGTCTAGAAATTCTTTAGTTATATAAGGGAATTGATTGTGGAAGGGAACGTAAGGCTCTTTTTACTACTTTACCCCATGACCTTCTGATCTGAGTCATCTTCTCCTTTTCTACGGGGATTAAGAACTAGGATTCTCATTCTATTTATTAGGATCACGTTATTGTGGATTCAACCCTCAATTCAGTTTCTACTATTTCTGTTTGTTCAACTGTTGGTCTCAGAACCTTGACATGATGATGTTAAGTGGTTATGCTACCCTTTTGTTGAGTCTCAAAGTATTTTCGAGCATTTGCAGCTGTTATGCTGTCCGAGTCATCCCAGGTTTCTAAATAATTTGATGCATTTGCAAACCTTTCCTTCATGTTTCGATGTACCTTTGGGCCAGACTAATCACACTAGTCAGTGCGTTGAGGTACTCTTCTACCTCGATATATATGTTGGACTTATTATTATGACCCTAGGTGTCTTAGAGGATCACCCAGTAATCCAGCAATGTTTTATATTCCAGTGTGATGATTTTGGCCATCATTCTCGAAAGCATCCCGTGATGCTATTTAGTTGGTAGGTATTCTATTCCTGGGTTCTTGAACCCAAGATCCTTTCTACCTGCTTCATGTTGGTAGTATTTGCTCGTCCCTTTAGGATATTAGTAACCTTGTGATAGTCCTCGAGGTCCGTGGTATATCCTTCTTCCAAATACCATGAACCATCATGGCAGAAGTTCTTCTGAACCAAAAGATCACAACCAGAGTGCTCCTGAGTGGTACTCCCTTTATATTGTGACTCTGCCAGTCCTACTTTTCTGCATGGGTTATCCGGAAGAAATATGTGGAACTCGGTCGACATACTAACCTATGCATCCACAACTCAGAAAGATATATGTTCCTTTGAGTTGTCCCTTTTCAGTTGTTTTATGACCTTCGTCTATCAGTTGATAGTCAGGAGTAGTCGTGCACTTGTGTTCATTGATGCCTTTTACTCTTGTGGTCCGTCAAGCCATTCTATTCTGGAATGACTAGGAGAAACAAACTCCAGTACCTTATCCATGTCCAGGATTGGGTCAAAGAAGTTGTACTTCACAGATGAAGAACGCTAATCCAGCTTCTAAACTGTTCTATCCTGGAGTATTACCATCTTTATGTCAAGAATGTCATGGGAATTGCTCCACCTCCTATGAACCTTTGATAAGGTGATACTTCTCGCCATCATCGTTTATTTCTTGGCCTCCGTGTTATTATAACCGGAATGCTGACAAGTAGATTGTGATGTGTGAAATCAATACTCCTAGCAATTTCGTTGCTTGGTAGTAAAAGGACAACAATTTCATTCTTAGCGTGATGATTACTGAATCACCATTCTAAGATTGATTGTGCTACCTAGTCCACTTTCCTGGTGCACTCCTTGATTGATGAGTTAGGATTGTGTCAATCCCTCGCTCATTTGATCATATCGTCTTGCTCTGAAAAGCAAGATTGTTCTCGAGCTTAGTAACATATCGGTGGTTCGTAATTTTCTGAAGTGGCACGAGCAAGGCGCGGTCGCCGGGACGAGACGCTGCTCCTTCTAACGCAGTTAGAAGTCCGAGCATATCTCGCTCCTCGCGCCGCTCGCCACCGCTCCCCGCCACTCCAGCAGAAGCTCTAGCTCGAGCTCAGCTACTCCTCGACTTCCTCCAGCGGCCGACAAGGCCGACGACTGGAGGGCCACTATCCAAAGTCTCATCGCCTTCGCCAACAACGACACTCCGCAGCAGCCGACGACGTCGCGGCCGCGGCAAGTTAGCCAGGCGCGGGCTGATGGCGACAAGACTGCTGGGGGTGCAACCACCGTGCACTCCCCGCCCCGAAGGCCAAAATCGCCGACTCGTCGGATCAACCTCGACGACGACTCCACGGCGTCATCAGATCCGCGAGCTCGTCGCGATCAGCGCCAAGTCCTTGACGACCGACGGCAAGAGGACGCTCGAACCCGCATCGAGCGTCGAAGAGAAGCGCGGCGTAAATCTGACCAGCGCGCTGGGCCCGCTGTTGACATGCACGCGCCCGGGGGACCAGGCGACCTGCCGTACGCGGCAGGATGCCCTGCGTTCACCCGTGAGCTGCGGCAAGTCCAGTGGCCCAGCATGAAGAACTTCAAGCCCGACGTACCCGAGAAGTACGACGGCAAGACTCATCCGTCGGAGTTCCTCAGCATCTACACCATCGCGGTGCAGGCTGCCGGGGGACGAGACGAGAATATACTCGTGAACTACTTCCCGCTAGTGCTCAAGCCAAACGTCAGATCTTGGCTCATGCACTTGCCAGAGAACTCCATCTCTTCTTGGGCCGACCTGTGCCATCAGTTTGTCGGCGCCTTCACGGGTGGCCACAGGCCCCATTGCCAGGAGAGCGACCTTCACATACTTGCCCAGAAGGAAGGAGAGTCCCCGTGAAAGTATATCCAGAGATTCAGCTGCGTCCAGCACAACATCCCAGACGTCCACCCTGCCGCGGTTATTAGCGCGTTCCACCAGAACGTGCGTAACCGCAGGATGAGGGAGGAGATGGCGATGTGCAAGATCCGAGATGTCAGTGAGCTTTATGCCCTGGCCGACAAGTGCGCACGCGCTGATGAGGGGAGGAAACTCCCCCGGAGAGGATACTGGAGCAGGGGGGTCAGATAGCGAGGACGCCGCCCCGGCAAAGAAGAACCGGCGGCGGAACAACAAAAAGAAGAAGAACAAAGAAGTGCTAGTCGTCGAGCAGTCCGGCAAGGAGGCTGGCGCCAAGAAAGCCCAGGCTGGCAGCTCCGGCAAGGAAACTGTGGCAGCCGCCGACAAGTAGGACGGCTCCGACAGGCAATACTGCAAGATCCACCGCACCAAGGGCCACGACCTCCAGAACTGCAAAAGGGTCGAGTACCTCGTCGAGTAGCAGAAAGCTGAATACGAGCGACGCGACAAGGAGAAGTCCCAAGGAGGTGGCGAAGAGTCCGGCAAGAAGCAGCCATTCAATGGGCGGGGAGGACGCCGCGGCAAGGCCAAGCAGCGGCAAGGAGATAGACCTCCCCGCGGCTGCGACAAGGACGAAGACGAAGACGACGACGAAGACATGGAGGACGGAGATAACAGCGAGCAGGAGTTCCAGAAGGCAACAGAGGTTTTGTGCGTAGACGGTGGTGCTTCTCTGCATACTTCCCACCGCCAACTCAAACAATGGGTGCGGGAAGTCAATGCGGCAGAACCACCCGTCGAGTCGCGCAAACTTCTGAAGTGGTCCAGCACGCCTATCATCTTCGACATTGAGGACCACCCTGATCACACCACTGCGGTCGGGTGTTTGCCGATGTTGGTTTCACCAACCATCCGCAACCTCAAGGTCACCAAGATGTTAGTTGACGGCGGGGCCGGCCTGAACCTGATCTCCTCTGCTGTGGTCCGGAAAATCCAGATCCCCGACAGCGAGCTCGAGGAAACCGGCACATTCCAAGGAATCAACCCGGGGAGGAGCAAGCCGAAGGGGAAGATCACGCTGCCAGTGACATTTGGTGGAGAGCTGAACTTCAGGATCGAGAGGATCACCTTCGACGTTGCCGATATCCCATTACCTTACAATGGGATACTTGGCCGTCCGGCGCTCGCCAAGTTCATGGCAGCCTCTCACTATGCCTACAACATGCTCAAGATGCCAGGCCCGATAAGCGTCATCTCTGTCCCCGGCGACAAGAAGGACGCCCTTATCTGTGCCGACAAGATTTACCGGGATGCAGCAGCCGCAACGAATAGCAAAACACTTGCCGCTGAAGCTCCCGGGGGAAACAACAAGACCAAGTCCTGCAAGAGCTCTGGGGCCCACTCCGGCAAACGCACCTCTTCGGAGTGCTGCGCTGCCGTCGAGGACGCACCATCGAGCTCCACCGACAAGTGCAAGAAGGCGATGGCAGCTCCACCTGCAACAAAGAAGGTCCGCCAAGGAGGGCGGCACTGGTGGTACTTTCACCATCAGCGCCACGCTCGACCCCAAATAGGAAAGCGCGCTCGTTGCTTTCCTGCGGGCGAATGTCGACGTGTTTGCATGGCAACCGTCTGACATCCCCGGTGTTCCCAGGAAAGTAATTGAGCACAAGCTTGCCGTGTGTCCTCACGCGCGGCCCGTCAAGTAGAAAGTTAGAAAACAAGCAGTGGAGCGCCAAGAGTTCATAGCAGAGGAAATCAAGAAGCTGGAAGCGGCAGGCCTTGTCAGAGGTGTACTCCATCCCACTTGGTTGGCCAACCCTGTTGTCGTGCACAAGGCAAACGGAAAGTGGAGGCTTTGTATTGACTTCACCGATGTGAATAAAGCTTGTCCCAAAGATCCATTTCCCTTGTCGTGCATTGACCAGATCGTTGACTCCATGGTTGGATGTGAGTTGCTTTCGTTTCTTGATGCATATTCAGGGTACCACCAGATATTTATGGCTGAAGAAGATGAGGAGAAGACCGCATTCATCACTCCATGTGGCACTTATTGCTTTATACGCATGCCCTTTGGATTGAAGAATGCCGGTTCGACGTTTGCGAGGGTAGTCCATACAGCTTTTGAGCCACAAATACACAGAAATGTAGAAGCTTACATGGACGATATAGTGGTCAAGAGCAAGGACAGGGCTACTCTGATTCAAGATCTAGATGAAACTTTTGTGAATCTGCGCAAGATCCAACTCAAGCTCAACCCCAAGAAGTGCGTGTTTGGAGTCCCCTCCGGCAAGCTTCTCGGGTTCTTTGTATCCCAGAGAGGGATTGAAGCCAATCCCGACAAGATTAAAGCCATCGAGCAGATCGAAGCACCGAAGCGCGTCAAGGATGTACGAAGGCTTGCCGGCTCCGTGGCTGCTCTCCGCAGATTCATCTCTAAGTCCACAGAACGCGCCCTGCCGTTTTTCAAAATTTTGAAAAAGGCAGGTCCAATGAAATGGACTCCGGAAGCGGAGGCAGTGCTGCAAGACTTGAAGAGGTACCTGTCCACCACTCCAATACTTGTCGCACCTAAGCCGCTAGAGAAGTTGCTGCTATACTTAGCAGCAACCAATCAAGTGGTTAGTGATGCGTTAGTAGCGGAAAGGGAGGCGGATGATGAGCCAACAGCCTCGGCAAGCACATCCAGCGACAAGCAGGGGGCTTTTCCGACAAGCTCTGGTCCTGACAAGGATGGAACTACGCAGATGCAAGAGGAAGTACGGAAGAAGATGGTGCAGCGCCCAGTCTACTTTGTCAGCTCCCTTTTGCAGGGGGCTAGATCAAGGTAATCTGGTGTGCAGAAGCTGCTTTTCGGCCTTCTCATGGCCTCGAGAAAGCTGCGCCACTACTTCCAAGCACACGAGATAACAGTGGTCACTCGCTTTCCGCTGAAGAGGATACTGCAAAATCCAGAAGCGACAGGCAGGATTGTCGAGTGGGCACTGGAGCTGTCAAGCTTTGGCCTCAAGTTTGAGAGCACTTCAACTATCTAGAGCAGAGCCTTGGCAGAGTTCATAGCAGAATGGACGCCAATGCCAGACGAAGAGATTCCAGAGACGAGCATCCCCGTCAAAGAAGCAAGCAAAGAATGGATCATGTACTTTGATGGTGCCTTCTCACTGCAAGGCGCCGGTGCCGGCGTGCTGCTTGTTGCGCCCACCGGAGAACACCTCAAGTACGTCGTCCAAATGCACTTTCCCAAGGAGCAAGCAACGAACAATACTGCGGAGTATGAAGGTTTGCTTGCCGGCCTCAGAATCGCAGCGGAACTTGGGATCAAGAAGCTGATTGTGCGGGGTGATTAACAGTTGGTCGTTCGCCAAGTGAACAAGACCTACCAGAGCCCGTTGATGGAAGCTTACGTCGACGAAGTGAGAAAGCTTGAAGAGCACTTTGAAGGCTTGCAGACGGAGCACGTTCCAAGAGCTCAGAATGACATCGCAGACGGCCTGTCTAAGTGTGCTGCACTAAAGTTACCTGTGGAACCAGGGATCTTCGTGCTCAAGCTGACTCAGCCATCCGTAACACCGTCAACTGGGCAGAGTAAGAAGAGAAAGTTCGTTTCTGGTGACTACTTGCCGGCAGAGCTTCCTGAAGCCGCCGCCAACAAGGTCCCCAAGATCAACGATAAGATTGCTGAGGAGCAGTCTGCTCCTGCAAGCCCAAGGGTTTGTCCAGTTGAAGCAAGCGTTCCCGACAAGCTTTGCCCCGGCAAGCTTGCCGGGGAACGTCAAGCTCCGGCTGAACTGCAGGTTCTTGCTGTAGAAGCTGACGTTCCCGCAGCAGCACAGATGCCTTTAGTCCTTGTCGTCGAGCCGCAGGCTCCGGCATGGGCGCAGCAGATTGTCCAGTTCCTTCAAACAGGAGAACTTCCCGAAGAGCCAGAAGAAGTAGAAAGAATAACCCGGTAGTCGAGTATGTATCAGTTTGTCGGCAACGAACTGTACAGAAGAAGACTCAACGGTGTGAAATTGAAATGCATTTCCCGGGAAGATGGACAAAAGCTATTGGCAGAGATACACTGAGGCATATGTGGCCACCACATTGGCGCCAGAGCACTTGCCGGAAAAGCATTCCGGCAAGGTTTCTTTTGGCCAGAAGCCCTCCAGGATGCAACTACGCACGTAACCAAGTGTGAAGCATGCCAGTTCTATTCCAAGCAGATACATCAACCAGCTCAAGCTCTCCAGACGATCCCTTTGTCCTGGCCATTCTCGGTCTGGGGGCTCGATATCCTCGGCCCCTTTCCCCGCGCAGCCGGGGGCTTTGAGTACTTGTACGTCGCCATTGACAAGTTCACAAAGTGGCCGGAAGTGGAACCAGTGAGAAAGGTGACCGCACAGTCAGCAGTCAAGTTCTTCAGGTCGATTGTTTGCCGTTTCGGGATCCCTAACAGGATCATCACCGACAACGGCACGCAATTCACAAGTCGCACCTTCATGCAGTACGTCCAAGACCTTGGCGCCAAGGTCTGATTCGCTTCTGTTGCTCACCCGAGGAGCAACGGTCAAGCGGAATGGGCAAACGCTGAAGTACTGCGCGGACTCAAGACGAGAACTTTCGACAGGCTGCGCAAGTGCGGAAGAAACTGGATCGAGGAGTTGCCAGCGGCTCTTTGGTCGATCAGGACGACGCCGAATCGAGCCACTGGACAGACCCCCTTTGCTCTTGTCTATGGAGCAGAGGCAGTTCTCCCCACGGAACTCGTATACGGGTCGCCTCGAGTGCTCGCTTACGATGAGCTCGAGCAAGAGCAGCTGCGGTAAGATGACGCACTACTCCTTGACGAGGACCGTCTTCAGGCTGCTGTACGAGCTGCTCGATACCAGCAAGCCTTGCGCCGCTATCATAGCCGCAAGGTTAAAGCCAGAAGTCTCGAGGAAGGCGACCTTGTTCTTCGGCGCGTTCAGTCCGCCAAGAATTCCAACAAGTTGACGTTGAAGTGGGAAGGCCCTTATCGGGTGAAACAAGTCACAAGGCCCGGCGCTGTCTGCCTTGAGACCGAAGAAGGCTTACCGGTGAGCAACTCCTGGAACATTGAGCATCTTTGGAAGTTTTACCCATAAGGCGCGGTTGCCGTGATCCGCTCCGGCAACCACCTTTTGTACAAGTCTTGCCGCTGTTGCATGTAATCCTTTGTACAAAGCCGGGCGCAGACCCCGTGCATCAGTAAAGCTTATGTGCCTCGCACAGCTTCTCAATTCATGCCCTTTTTGCTTTCTTGCATGTACTATCTGACACTTTGTGCAGCGCCTACCCCCGGTAAGCAATAACGAGCCCGAGAGCTCCATATCTATATTCTCTCTTCTGCCTTCTTTCTCCAGCAGAAGAAGTTTCCTCGCGCACAAGTTTGCCGGGGGGGGGAGGAGGAGATAGTGGTATGGACCAAGTGCCGTTCAAGAGAGCCTTGCCTTACTGGGAAGCAAACGACACAAAAGCTAAGTTGCCAAAGTTTGAGCAATCAAATTTTTAAATTTTTGAGTTATCTTCCTTGAACGACCGCACTTTGTATGGAAAACCTGTGCGCGGAGGAACCAACTCGTGGCTAGCCGCGCCCTTACTTTGTTTCGAGCACGCTCAACGGCTTAAGTGTGCTGCGACAAGTGTCGCGCCCTTACTTCGTTTTTGAGTCCGCTCAATAGCTTAAGTGTGCTGCGACTAGCTGCGACAAGGTTTCTTGTCGGCAACGGCATTGCCAGCAGGCTGCTGAAGTTCCGCACTCAGCACTCGCGGCAAGGGTCCCTACGCCGGAAAGTTCCCTAAAAGCGTAAGGTGAAAACATACAAAGCGAGGGAGTCAAGTAAAGGAAATAACACTGCATTGACTACCCAAAATAATGTTATATTACAAAGCAACTTGTCGCGGCACTAATAGACTTTTGTTCATAACATGGTTGGCAGCGACAAGGAAAGAAGAAAGTAAACAAGACTAATCCGCGCGGTCGCCCTCGACCCTCTTGATGCCACCCACCTTGTTCACGATAGGCGCGACAAGGGCCTTGAGCGCCTCCTGGTCAACGTTCGGCGGCAAGGTCTTGAGGACGTTGGTGAGGTTGAGGCCCGGGTTGCGGTGCACTATCTTCATCAACACCTTCTCGAGGGCCCCGCGCAGAGCCTGCGCGACTCGTCCGCCAGCTGCTTTGGGATCCTTTCCCGGAGCTGCTGGAGGGTCGTCGCCACCCCTCTGAAGAACAAGTTCAACTTGGTGCTGTGAGGGAGATTCTCGTCGGTGGAGGACCCGAGGTGCTCTGCCCCCAGCTCCGCCAGCTCCTTGTCGACGTCAGCAGCGGCGGCGACAAGGCCCTTGGTCCAGTGCTCCACCGTCAGCCTGAAGTTGTTTTGGGAGAGAGCGGCGCTGTCCAACAGTGCCCTCTCAGCCCTGAGCTCCTCCTTCAGGTCCGTCTCCCGCTTTCTGGCGCCGTCAAGCGTCATGGTGAGGGTGGATAACTTCAGCTCCAGATCGGCGATGGAGTCCTTGGCGACGGCGAGCTCTTTACCCTTGTCGGAGAGGCGGACTTGCAGCTCGGAGTGACTGTGTGCGTCCTTCTCCCTCTCAAGCACAAGGGCGGCAACCTTCTCTTCACTCGTCTTCAAGTTGACCTCCAGTTGCGCCACCCTCGCCTCCAAGTCCTTCTTGGCGGTCTCAGCAGCTGCATCGGCGTCCTTCGCTTCCTGCAGAGCTCCGCCAAGAGACTGTTCGCGCGCGGCAAGCTCGTCCTCGTGGCTGTCGAGGTCGACCTTCCGCTGCGTCAGTTCACCCTCTCGCCGGGACAACTCCTCGGCGGCGAGCCGTTGCTGCTCCTCTGCTTCAGCCTTCTCCAGAATGAATGCCTGATGCGCCTCGGGAAGCTGCTCTCGCTCCTCCGCCAAGGATCGGAGAGCTGCTTGGTTGCCGGCCCGGAGCTCTTCGGCGCGTTTCTCCAAGTCGACGCCCGCCTTGGCGGCCAGAGCCTCTCGGGACTCCAGCTTGGCCTGCTATGCGCGGTACAGAGACAGAAGCCTTCGCAGAAGCCGCTCCTCCTCGGGCTCGCTGCTGCTGCTTGGCGCATCGACGAACTTCAGTCCGGCGGAGGCGAGGACCTCCCCGTCGAAGACCTCTCCCTCCGCAGGCGCCCTTGACGTGGACGCCCACGGGAGCTGGATGAAGACCCCGTTGCCGGCCTCCAGATAGGCGCCTGCCTCAGCCGCAGCAGCAGAGGGGTCGGCAGCCGGCGCAGCGTCTAATGCTCCTGCGGCCTCAGGGCCGTCAGTGCGACTGCCGGATTCCCCCCCAGCTGCCGCGTCGGCAGCCTTGGCGGCCTCGTCGGTGGCAGGCTCGTCAGCATCGCCCGCCCCTTCAGTAGCTGTGGCGTCGCCGGTGTTGCCGTGCGCGTCCTCCTCGGTGGCGGCCTCCGTCTCCATCGGCTCTGCGGCGGACGGATCTGAAGAAAGAAAAAGAAGAAGAAAGAAAAACTATCAAGCAAATATCCAAAAAGAAAAATTCAAGAGAAGAAAAGTCCAAGGGTTACCTGCGCGGGCCTCCTCTTCGGTGGGGTTCCTTGCCGGGGAGTTCTCCCCCGGCGGCGTGGTGGTAGCTCCCGCCGGCGGAGGGCCGCTGGCGCCGTCCCTTTGCGGCGTGCTCGCTCTTGGCGGAGTACTCGCCCTTGGCGGAGTGTCCTCCCTTGCCGGGGAGCTCCCCCTTGGCGGTAAGGTCGAGACGTGCGACGCGTCGGGGGCGGCCTCCTGGCGCTCCTGATGCTGCTGCTCTGCTTCTGCACAAGTCAACATGCAAACAAAACGTCAATAAGGATAGAAGGCCCGCGCGCGCCCGGCGAGCGGAGATTGGACAGAAGACTTACGCTGGGGGCTGCGTTGGGGGCTGCGCTGGGGGCTGCTCTGGAGAACAGCTGCCTGGTCCGGCAAGCTTGTCGCAGGCGCACCCCCTGCTGCAGCAACGGGCTCGTCCTCAATGACAATTACTGGGACTTTGGCCCTCTTCGCCGCCCTCTGGGCCAGAGTCCTGGAAGAAAGACAAGATCAGAATCAGGCAAAAAAGATACAAGGCAAGAATCAACAGAAAATCAAAGAAAAACAAGAATCGCGAAGACTTACTCTTCTTCCTCCTCGTCGTCGGAGCCCAGCGCCGAAAAATCAAAGTCCGGCGCGCATGTCCCGGCGCAGGGAGCTGGGGGAGTGGGCTCCCTTGGCCGCTTGGCGGGGGCCGGGGCGGTGGTCTGAGAAGACCCCACTCCGGTTGTCGCCGAAGCGCGAGGGGCGGCAGGCACAGGGGCGCCAGTCCGGGAAGATCCCCCTCATGTTGCCGCTGAGGTACGGGGCGCTCCCTTGGCGGCCTTGCCCGTCGCAGCGGCGCGCGTCGGGCGGCGCTGCGGCTGCTGGCTCGCCTGTCGCCCCATCGCGTCTGCGGCCTTGCGAAGGCGCCTTCTCGGCGCAGCTGGAGGGCTCGCGGGTGGCGGTGAGCTACCTGAGGACGAAGAAGAGGAGTCGAGGCCCAGCGAGCCGCCCGAGTCCTCGGCGGGGTCGCTTGACCCGACGCCCTGCTCGGCGGGCCCGCTCGACTCGGCGCCTTGCTTGATGGGCTGGTTTGTCTCGGCGAGTCACCCGACAAGCTTTCCCGCTTTGCAAAGCTCTTCCTCCTCGGCGAGGCTTGTCGCCTCCGCTTCTTCCACGGTATACCCGAACTCACCCGCGGCCCTGGCTGCAGCTGCCTCTTCCAACATGGTGGCGATATATGCCATCTCCTCGTCGGTGGTGTCGCGGGTGAGTCCCCTCTTCTCGTCGGCGTTGATTGGCGACTCCACCAGGTTGTCAAAGAACGTTTGCACGGTTTATTCGAAAGGTTCCCGCCAAGTGGGGTTGATCCCGTAGGAATCACACAATGGCATCGCCGCGCGGATGGCGCTGAGCGCAGAGCTATTGCACAATGGGACTACGCCCGGCGGCAGCGCAAACCACTCTGGATGGGCGGAGTCGTACTTGAACAGCGCTTGAAGCATTGCATTGAGCTCTATGACAGTGAAGTTGTAATTAAGGCCCGGGCGCAACCTCATGTTGTCTGCCGCGTTCCTGAACTCCCAAGCAGCCCTCTTCCTCTCCTGCAAGGGAGCGATGCGGCGACGGAGGAAGTCTGCCCCGACGGCACCTACATTGAGCCTGGCTTGTCGGAGGTGGAGGATCCGAGTGGTGGCTATCTTCAGCTTGTCGTCCTCGGGGGCCAGGTCACTCCAGTCATTGCCGCGCACTACTGCGACTTGGCGCCGGGAAGTGAACTGCTGCGGGTCGTCCTCCATAATCCAACACCAGTTGGCTCTCCACTCATCCCACTTGCCGCGGAGCTCCCCCATCAAGTAAGCCTCTTTCTTATGAAGCCTAAAGATCCAAGAGATCCCGCGAGACAGAGGAGACCCTGACTCGACTCGAGGAATGAAATAATGGCGGAAGAGAGCTACATTGGGGTAAACTCCGACAAAATTTTCGCACAGATGTGCGAAAATGGCCATGGTCAAGACGGTGTTTGGGGTGAAGTCAAGGAGATGAAACCCGTAGGTATTCATGATATCACAGAAGAACTCCGAGAAGGGCGGGCAGAGCCCGCAGTAGAAGAACAAAGCAAAAAAGGCATAGCCTCCCGGGAACATCTCGCAGGCCACGGAGGGGGGTACCTTGGTGCGCAGATGCGCCTTTATCTCCCTCGACCAGAAGAGGTAGAAGTTGTCTTTCAGCTCCTCCGCACTGAGCCTCGGTGGGAAGACCGCCATCTTCTTCCGCATTGCTACTAGCTTCAGCGCCTTGGCGGACTTCGCGGCCTTCGCCTTCTCGCCCTTCGGGGCCATGGCGGGGACGGTGGAGGAAGTCGACGGCGCTGGTGATGCTGGCGGCGGCGGAGGGGGCGGAGCGCTGCTCTCTTTCGACCTTCGGGGAGGAGGCGAGCGGCGGGGGTTTCTGGAGGAGGAAGAAGCAACGGGCGAATGGAAGGAACTGCCCCTGTTACCACTGCTTTTAAGGGGGGAGAGGGGGACGTTCCGCATTTTCCCCATTTAAGAAACAGGCCACGATCTCTCCCACGACGCCGCGATCGACGTGTGCTATTAGGGAGGGACGCGGCGGATGCGGAGTGGGATACGGCGTGTCGCGGGCCGCGCGTGCCCGTGCACTATTTTGGGCCTGGCCCAACAGCGCTCGGCACTGTGTATGGCCCAGGCCCGGGGGCTCCTGTCGGTGTACTAAAGTAGGGGTACCTTAGTATCCCTAACTTGTGCACGGGCAGTTGCAGCATCCCGAGGCAAGGCTTGCCGCGCGACCGCCAAGGCCCACTGTAGTTCCTTTGGAACCATTCAAGAACAAAGTATTCAAGTTAAAGAAACAAGGCCCCGGCAAGAGGAGCTTGCCGGGAAGGCCACTCAAGGCTCAAGACCACTTCTTTGGCACAAGACCCTGGCAAGAGGAACTTGCCGGGAAGGCCAAGCATGGCATTTCAAGAGACTTGACGCGACGCGCCATGCGTCCCGGCAAGGCCCGGAGAGCGACAAGCTCCCGGGCGCGACAAGACGCGGCAAACTTCCACTAGGTGCCCGCGCTCCAGCGCATCCACCCACGCGTCGCCCTGGGGCCCTTCCAGGCGCACGTGGCGGAAGGCTGTGCAGCCTGGGGTACACGGTGGCAAGCTGCGATGACGAGACCACCGTCGTGGCGGACGGAGGCGCCTTGACGGACGCTTTTTGCACTGTTTGGGGCGACGGCGACGGGCAGTTAATGCCCTTGTCCCCTGCCGTCAGGGTTAGGTATAGAGCACTATACATACATTGTTCCAACTACCACCATTTTTACGTTTTTACCCTCGACTACGTTGCCACCTGTCGGTGACCCCGTCGACCTATAAAAGGAGGCCCATGCGCAACGTAGAAAGGGTTCCGATCCTCGACCACTCTCACGCTCAGTCCTAACGATCAGCACTGTAGCTCTTCTCGCTCCCGAGCCAAGAACGCAATACAAACCAAGGCAGGAGTAGGGTTTTACGCATCCGTGCAGCCCGAACCTGGGTAAACTGCTCGCGTGTTTGCCTCGATCTGCTCTTCGTGCCTCCTCCATCCCCTTGCCGTACCGAAAAGGGACTCCGGTCCCATAGGTGTTCGTGGGTGATCAATTTCCCCGACACTAGGGATCGGACGTCCTGGTCCTATGGCCTTTCTCTGGTTCTAGTGGTGCAACATCTACCTTCCTGTGTTTTGGAGATTGTTGATAGAAATAGGTATGGACTGATTTGTTTGCTAGTGCACACAGAGAGAAATAGTTCATAAAAAAACGAAGAGAATGTTGTCTCATGTGCTAAGTTCGAGGAACTTCACCAAAGCATATCTGCGTTGCAAAGAAGAACGAGCTATATTTGTTGATTCCATGACGACAAGAAGATTGATGTGAAGGAATTAACCCCTAAAAAATTTACTGTTGAAGTGAAGCTTTTGGTTCGGTACTGTTGTCCGAAGAAATTGACTGCAGTGAATGGAAGTCTAAGAGAAAGTGAAGACGCGGTATTCATTTCATTGTTCTTCTTTCATTTATTTGAGTCATAGGACCTCCGTGCTATTAAGAGGGGTATAGATTATCGAATCTTAGATCCACTCTGATGCCTGGCCCAAAACCTATGAAAGATGCGAGAGAAATCTCTTTATGCTTCGAATGATTACCTGATGGGCCTCTAACCCCTCGTTGGTTACCCCAAGTGGAAGGTGTGAGATGTAGTGTTGTGGAAGTTTTTCCCTTAGCAAAGATGCCAAGGATCGAATCCCCAGAGACTCCTAGGTTCAACAAGTAGGTGTCAACTGCTAACGGCGCCAGATATTAGCAATCAACGTGGACCTGCACACAGATACAAATAACTTTGCTCCCAACGAGTACAGAGAGGTTGTCAATCCCTCCGGCCTTGTAGTTCACAAAGGATTAAACGCAAATGATAGTAGTGATAGATAATGTTTGCAATAGTAAGTAATAGCGAAAAGTAAATAGCGGATGTGATCAATGATGGTAATATGGACCGGAGTCTCATGATGTTCACTAGTGATGTCTCTCTCCCAAAAGACGATAAAACAGCTATGTGAGGTAAACGAATTACAACTGGGCAATTGACAGGACCACGAACGCAAACCAATGCTGACTACATTGCAAGAAAGGTTGAGGTTCAAAGCATGGGCGGTACGCCAAAGTAAGTAGACCGAAATCCATCAATATCTACTACTAATCATCCACCTTGAGATATCTATCCAGAACATCTCGCTGGTATTAAGCTGCGAGCCCCACCCATAGTGTAAACTCAATGCAACAGACAACTGCATTAAAAGAACTTTGCGTAAAGTAAACAATCCTTGCACCCGCGGGCACAAGCACCGTTGTTTTCCCCCTTGTGGCAACAGCACATCCCCTAGACTCATGTTTCTGTCACTCAAGCTAGTCATCGAGGGGCATGAACCCACAATCAAGCATAACGTTCCCTCTTGGAGTCACTACGTATTACTTGGCCAAAGCAATAAATAACAACGAAGAACATATAAGAATTACTTATGAACATAAATATAAAAGAGGTAGATCAAATATATTACTCAATCACAATCTGAACATAATCTCATAATCCATCGGATCCCAGCAAACTCATCATAGCAACAGCATAAGGATTACATATGTGCCTCGATCATGTAGGGCAGCTCACGAGGACTAATTAGTGAAGCACAAGAACGGGAGGAGAACATCACATAGCTACTGGTCATGGACTCATGGTCCAAGGGAGACTACTCACAACTCATTCGGGAGGCGTCCATGGTGGTGGAGAGGCTCCCGATGGTGATCCTCCCCTCCGGCAGGGTGCCGGGAAGAGTTCTCCTGGTGCTCCCGATCTTGGAAGCGGCGGCGGCGGCGGAACAGAGATGAGATCGCGAAAAAGAGTTCCCGTCCCGAGGGTTTCGAAGGACGCTCTAAATATATGCCAAAGGGGGGCACCAGACGGG
>LR738711.1:239804222-239873167 GCA_902687465.1 Secale cereale | reverse complement strand
CCCGGCGCGGCCCAGGGGGGGCGCGCCGCCAGGGCGCCTGGGGCCCTGGTGCCCCCCCCCGGCTGTACTTCGGGCGCAAGGTAGGTTCTAGAACGCTGATTTTTTTAAAAAAAATTCTGGATTTTTCCTGACAGTTCTCGTAATGTGAAAACCTGAAATACAAAAACAGCCGAAAACAGAAACTGGCACTGGGGTGCACTGGATTAGTAGGTTAGTCCAAATATGATCAAAAGTGTATGGAAGTGTATAAATATCATAGCAATATCACCCAAAAGTGGCATGGAGCAAGCAGAAATTATAGATACGTTTTGGACGTATCATTACCAAGCAGCAGTAAACGTTGTTCTTCGTGATGTAGGAGATATCTTTCGAACCGGGGAGTTAACTTTACTTGCTCTGCAAGTATTGTTACCGTTGTGCTCAAAATCTGACCGTTGGACTCGTCTTGTTCGGTCATTGGCTGCTCCACATGTCCAATTTGGTCATTTCCCTTCAGGGAAGGCCGCGGCTATAAATAGCCACCCCGCTCCAACGTTGTTTGTTGGCTGCTCTGCTTGAGATTTCTGAGAAGATTGATTTGATAAACCCCTCTCCAAGTGATTTGAGTTTAAAATCCACCAAGAGAAAAATCAAGAGCCCAAACTTAGATAGTGGCTTAGCATCACAGTAGTTCTGAGTGTGAGTTGTTGTACGTATTATTCTTGAGAGTTGCGCACTCTCTAGATGGATAGGTGATGGAAATATGCCCTAGAGGCAATAATGAAGTTGTTACTATTTTATATTTCCTTATTCATGATAAAGGTTTATTATTCATGCAAGAATTCTATTGACCGGAAACTTGAATACATGTGTAGATACATAAAGAAATATCGTGTCCCTAGTGAGCCTCTACTAGACTAGCTCGTTGATCAAAGATGGTTAAGGTTTCCTAACCATAGACAAGAGGGATGTCTAGAATGTCACACCAAAAACAGAGGATGTGCAGAATGAACTGGCAGGAGAATGCACCTGCTGCCTTTGTTGGTAACAATGTCGGAGAACAACTCATGTGTGTGTCCAAAAGGATGAGGTGTGTATTACAAATGTCTCTTGGATTCAAACAAGATTTAATTTGATAACGGTATCACATCATTAGGAGAATGATGTGATGGACAAGACCCAACTGTTAGCATAGCATATGATCATTTAGTTTACCGCTACTACTTTCTAAATGTCATATACATGTTTCTTCGACCATGAGATCATGCAAGTCCCGGATAACGGAGGAATACCTTTTGTGCTATCAAACGTCACGATGTAAATAGATGATCATAAAGATACTCTACAGGTATATCCGAAGGTGTCTGTTGGATTGGCATCGATCGAGACTGGTATTTGCCACTCCGTGTGACGGAGAGGTATCTCTGGGCCCTCTTGGTAATACATCATCATCACGAGGAGCTTGCAATCAAAGTGACTAAGGAGTTAGTTACAAGATGATGTATTATGGAACGAGTAAAGAGACTTGCAAGTAACAAGATTGAACTAGGTATGGAGATACCGACGATCGAATCTCGGGCAAGTAACATACCGACAGACAAAGGGAACTACGTATGTTGTCATAAAGGTTCGACCAATAAAGATCTTCATAGAATATGTAGGAACCTATATGGGAATATAGGTCCCGCTATTGCTTACAGATCGGAGAGTCATCCCGGTGATGTCTACATCATTCTCGAACCCGCAGGGTCCGCACGCTTAATGCTCGTTGATGATATAGTGTTATATGAGTTATGTGAATTGGTGACCGAATGTTGTTCAGAGTACCCAGATGATCTCACTGACATAACGAGGAGCTCCGGAATGGTCTGGGGGTAAAGATTGATATATAGGATGATGCTATTTGGTCACCAGAAAGGTTTCGGAATGTACTGGGTATTTATCGGAGTGCTGGAAGGGGTTCCAAGAGGCCACCGGTAAGTGGTGGGCCTTATGGGCCAAAGAGGGGAAGCACACCAGCCCACAAGGGGGCTGGCACGCTCCTCCACCCCTGCACATGTGCCAAGAAAGGAGGGAAAGGAAGGGGGTGCCACAAGGCAGGCATCCCACCTTTCCTTTCCCCCCATGTCAATATATGGAAGGGGGCGCGGCTAGGCAGGCTCTAGGGCTGGCCGCCGGCCCTTTGGGGTTCCCTAGGCTGCCTCCTCTTCCCCCTCCACCTATATATATGTGAGGAGGGAGAGGGGCAACACACACCATGATCCCAAAAGCCGTGTGCGGTGCCACGTCTCCCTCTAGTTCTAGTTCCTCCTTCGTCCACATCCGTTGTGCTTGGCGAAGTGTTGGGGAACGTTGCATGGGAAACAAAATTTTTCCTATGAACACCCAATATCAATCTAGGAGATGCACATCTACGAGAGGAGAGTTGGATCCACATACCCTTGTAGATCGCTAAGTGGAAGCATTCAAGAACGTGGTTGATGTAGTAGTACACTACTAGGGAAAACCCTAGTAGTAGCGCTTGTTTTGTAGGTAATAGTAGCATTGGTACCAGCGCTACCACTAAGGCGCTATAGCTAACTAGTAGCAGTAGCGCTAGAATGGGAGTGCTATTGCTATACCTAGTTAGCAGTAGCGCTTGTTCTAAAAAGCGTTGCTGCTATACCTAAGTAGCAGTAGCGCCTTTTCTTAAAAGCGCGGATGCTAACTTTTCCTGTATTTTTAAAAATATAGCTTATTTTCGTTGTGGTTTTATATACAATACTTTCATCATATGATTTTATGACCATGATTAGTTATTATATATAACAGTGGGTGAAATGAACATGGAGTAGATTCAAGTGGAGGCAACATGTGGTGCATGTTGAAAGTACTACTAATCCAAACTTAATCTAGTTTGGATTAGTAGTACTTTCGATGTGCACCACGTGTTGCCTCCACTTGAATCTAATCCAGGTTCATTTCACCTACTGATACACACACACACACACACACACACACACACACACACACACACACATATATATATATATATATATATATATATATATATATATATATATATATATATATATATATATATATATATATATATATATATATATAATAACTCATCATGCTCATATAACAACTTAGCATCATGCATCATCGATCATAATAATAAATAACTCATCATTGGTATCATAATAACAAGTCACTCATCATCATCGATCATACAACTTCTACTCCATGCCACATCATCATCATAGTCATCTAACCAATCCTACTTAGTTGTTCTTAGCACATGATCATGAGTATTAGCTAGGACCTACTACCTTCTCCTAGGTAAAATAGCATAAAACAGGATAGCCCCTGATTCTCCGTTATGGAGAATGGAGATTATCCTGTCTCCAATTCTTGACTTTCGCACAATCTTGCTTCCAAGAACCTCCCTACGACTGACCATACATTTTATCCATTCTCTGATTGTCATGTCTTCACTGGTTTTAAAATTCGATATGGACATGTGTGACTCGTAGGATGACCTGATTATATGTTCAAAACATCAAGGAGACCATTCTGATACATCAGACGAGGCACACAATCCGACGGGATTTTTCTGTTGAAAAACATAGTAATAACTTCGTAGTTAGCAATGTACTTAAGTTTTATAAGAATTTATGCAAAAGATGCATGCATGTCATAATAGTAAAATAGCTTACCATGGCATCTCCATGGATGTTACCGTGGTTCAACACGTGCACTAGTGGCGCATATTCACCATAATGTGGAGGAGTTCGATAATAGATATTGTAATTCTCAAGATCAGTACAAAATGCGATCAGATGATTTTTCTCCTGATAAGTTAACTCAAAGCCATCGGTGTAGTAGGTTATGTCTACCATCTTCCACACTTTTTTCGAACAATGAAAATAAGTTGTCAATGAAAATAAGCTAGCAACTATTTTGAAATAAACAATATAAATTACTTAATAACTATGTTTGACAAACTCACATAGCGGTAGAATTAGAAGCGTATCAACAATGACCCAAATATCCATATTATCTTGGTCGATGTCAAGATCACCAAGATCCATGCTGACAAGCATACCATCATAAAAACCATACATCTTGCAAAGTGCTTCCCAATTTTTGCAACCAAAATGGGTTACGCTCTCAGAATTGTATAGATTTACTTCAAAATCCATACCATGATGGGTCCTTAGGTGAATTTTCTTTGTTTCCATACTTTCATGGAATTCAAAACCCATCCTCTCCAAGACATAGAGTCTTGCATGGCATGGGATAAGCTAGTCGAATTGTAAAAGATGAAAATTACACGTTGAAATAGTTGAAGTCGTGCTTAATTATGAAAAAAAAACTTGTCATTGTTGCGTACCGTTTCAACATCGAAGGTCTCCTCGAGCTTAATGTTGAAGCGCCGATCTTCGTCCAGGTGAGGCCTGTCGCACGGACCTCGGTCGCCGTGGCACTAGTCGCACTCCCCCAGGAGACTTTCATCGTCCGAGTACGACATTTCCTATGTTCATAATTCAAATGTTAAGCTTGTACAATTAAATATATGTACTAAAAAACCTAAATTAGATAATTATATTCATCACGGGTTGACTATCGGTCTATCGAGTCTTTTCTTGAAAACTCTCAGCTTACGTGGTGTATATATTCGACCATCGGTCATGGTCATTACTCCTCCTTCCCCTAGTGCATAACAAAGGTCTAGCAGAAGAAGAAGAAGAAGAAGAAGGAGAAACGACCCCCACAACAACAGTCAGGATTCTTCGTCCTCTCATATATGGTGGAGCCTCGACAGACTTAAAGTCAACCCGAAATGTCATTTAATTATTTTTCGAGAAAATCCAGGCCACTCGACATTTCCTACATATTCTAGCACAAGTCATGCCAGAATTCACGGAAAAATCCGGCATGACCTTTGCTAAAAAAGGACATATCGAGTGCCTGAAGTTTGCCGGAAGGAAATTAATCAACACTCTGGCAAAAAATAGGCCACTATAGGACGTGTAACTTGCAAACATGGCCGGTCACTTGGGCAAGCACATATCCTATTTGAGCGACACAAGATATACATGTTTATATCTACATCATATGAGCATTCAAACTTGATGGAGTAGTTTTCCAATTTGAGCATTCAATAAGCAAAACCAAATTGTAAAATAAATTAGTATTCAAATTAGCATTCATTCAATAAGCAAAACTAAACCATCTCTTTCGTCCGTACATCATTGAATATTATCACTAAAACCGTAGCAAACGACAGGTATCGGCGCGGGCGGTGGACACCCAAAGAGAAGGAACCATCACAGGATCATAGCTCCAGTGAGATCCCTGAAGAACCTCCCAGGTATTGGAGAACCTGCCCTCCAACGCAACCATGTAGCAATGGACATGCTCGTCCTCCTCGCTAACACAGTGACGTACCACCTCTGCGAGGTCCTCAAGCCTCTGCACCATCACTGGACCACCCGACCGCCACCAAAGAAGGTTCGGGTCAACGACGGGCTGGCTCCTCACCAAGCTACGCCCCCAGGAAGGTAGCACCTCCCAGTACCAGCCCGACGGAGCCCAGTCCCGGACATGGCTCCTCACCAAGCCCAGGCCTCCTCCGCCGAGTCGACGACGAGGATGCGGGTTAGGCATCGTCGACGTCGATGCGGGAATAATTGGTTTAACTAAAAAAATAAACTAGTTCTATTAATTTTCTTACTAAAAATAAACTAGTTCTATTGTAAAATTTTAATTAGATCATCAAATCTCATATACCTAAATTTTCTTACTAAAAATAAACTAGTTTTATTAATTCAACTAGTTCAACTAAGCACTTACTATAAATAAAATATACTAGTACTTACTAAAAATAAACTAGTTTAACTAGTTATATTAATATTCTAACTAATTCTATTAAACACTTACTACAAAACAGTAAAAAACTATATTGAATTTTTTCTATAAACTAAACACCACTGCCCTAAATTAGCATTTACTTAATTAGTTACCTAACCTACTTCCCTAAATAAAAAACATCTAAGTTAATTAACTAAATTCACCTAAGTTAATTAACTAAATTCATCTAAGTTATAACCTAATGAACTAAATGGAGGCAGGAGGAGTACCTCACGGTGGTGGAGGAGACCGGTGGGGGAAGAGGCCGGCACGGGGAGGAGGCCGGCGGGGGAGCAGAGCCGGCACGGGCGAGCATGGCCAGCGGGGGAGGAGGCCGCCGCGAGGGAGGGTGGCCGACGGGGGAGCAGAGCCGGCGCGGGCGAGGGCGGCCGGCGGGATAGCTCCGGCGCGGGGGACGGCGGTGCGCGGTGGGCCATTGGGCTGGAGAAAGAGCCCGTAGTAGTAGCGCTTATATGTAGAAAGTGTTACTGCTACGCTCGGTAGCAGTAGCACTTCATACATAAAAGCGCTACTACTATGCCTCACCTGCCGGCAACGCCCTGGCAATTGTAGTAGTAGCATTTTTTACTAAAACAACGCTACTGGTAAGTGCATAGTAGTAGTGCTTTTTATATTAAGCTACATAAAAGCGGGACTGATAAGTATTAGCAGCCCTTCATTATAAAAAGTGCTACTACTATGCTACTATCTATAAGCATTTTCCTAGTAGTGGTACGTCTTCGCGATCCAATCACGATCCGTCCCGCGAACTCTGATCTAGTGACGAGCGGACGGCACCTTCGTGCTCAACACACGTACGGCTTGATGACGCCTTCACCTCCTCGATCCAATGAGCGAGGGTGAAGTAGTAGCTCGAGTCCTCCGGCAGCACGACGGTGTGGTGGCGGTGGTGGTGGAGGAATTGCGGCAGAGCTTCGCTAAGCACTACGCGTATGAGGAGAAGAGCTACGGGAGAGGAGGGGCAGCGCCAACGCGTGTAACGGTGCGGCTTCCCTCTCTCTACCTCTCTATATATAGGGGAAAGCGGGAGAGGGGGCGCCCCTAGGAGATCCCATCTAGGGCCGGCGGCCACAAGAGGGAACCCTAGATGGATGTTTTCCCCTAGGAGACTTGACCCTCAAGGCAAAGGGGTGGGAAACCTAGGGGTGGCGCCCCCACCTCCCCTGGCAACGTGGGAAGGGGTGAGGGGCGTGAATAGCCCCTTAGTGGGCTGGTTTGCCCCCTCTCATTGGCCCATGAGGCCCCCCAACACTTGTTGGGGCCCCCCGAAACCCCTTTCGGTCATGCTGGCCATTACCTGGTACCCGTGGAACACTTCTGGACTCCAATACCCTTCATCCAATATATTGATCTTCACCTCCGGACTATTCTGGAGTTCCTCGTCACATCTGAGATCTCATCCGGGACTCTGAACAACCTTCGGTAACCACCATAATGACTCAACTATACTAATATCGTCACCAAACGTTAAGTGTGTAGACGCTGTGGGTTCGAGAACTATGCATACATGACCGAGACACCTCTACAGTCAACAACCAATAGCGGGACCTAGATGCCCATATTGGTTCCCACATATTCTATGAAGATCTTATCGGTTGAACCTCGATGTCAACGATTCAAATAATCCCGTATGTAGTTCCCTTTGTCTATCGGTATATTACTTGCCCGAGATTCGATCGTCGGTATCTCCATAGATAGTTCAATATCGTTACCGGCAAGTCTCTTTACTCGTTCTGTAATACAAGATACCGCAAATAACTCCTTAGTCACATTGCTTGCAAGCTTCTTGTGATCTTGTATTACCGAGAGGGCCCAGAGATACCTCTCCGTCATACGGAGTGACTAATCCCAGTCTTGATCCATGCCAACTCAATAGACACCCTCGGAGATACCTATAGAGCACCTTTATAGTCACCTAGTTACCTTGCGACGTTTGGTACACACGACGTATTCCTCCGGTGTCAGTGAGTTGCATGATCTCATGGTCATAGGAACATATATACTTGACATGCAGAAAACGATAGCAATAAACTGACACGACCATATGTTGCGTTCACAGTTTGGGTCTTGTCCATCATATCATTCTCCCAATGATGTGATATCATTATCAAATGACAACTCATGTCAATGGCTAGGAAACCATAGCCATCTTTGATCAACGAGCTAGTCGGGTAGAGGCTGACTAGGGACAACTTGTTGTCTATGTATCCACACATGTATTTGAGTTTCCGATCAATAGCATGAATAATAAACGATTATCATGAACAAGGAAATATGATAATAACCAACTTACTATTGCCTCTAGGGCATATTTCTAAAAGTCTCCCACTTGCACTAGAGTCTAAAATCTTGTTCACATCGCCATGTGATTAACACTCATAGTTCACATCGCCATGTGACTAACACCCAAATATTTTACTTGAGTCAATAATCTAGTTCATATCACCATATGATTAACACTCAAAGAGTTATGGGGTTTGATGATGTTATGCTTGTGAGAGAGGTTTTAGTCAACGGGTCTGCAACATTCAGATCCGTATGTACTTTGCAAATCTCTATGTCATATTGTAGATGCTGCTACCACACTCCACTTGGAGCTATTCCAAATGGTTGATCCACTATACATATCCAGCTTGCTACTCAGAGTCATCTGAATAGGTGTTAAAGCTTGCATCGATGTAACCCTTTACGCCGAATTCTTTATCACCTCCATAATCAAGAAACATTTCCTTATTCCTCAAAGGACAATTTTGACCACTATCCAATGATCCACTCCTGGGTCACTTTTGTACCCCCTTGCGGGACACGGGCAAGGCACACCGTAGGTGCGGTACACAGCATGGCATACTGTATAGAGCCCATGGCTAAGGCATAGGGGACTACCTTTGTCCTTTCTCTTCTTCTGCTGTGGTCGAGCTTTGAGTCTCACTCAACTTCACACCTTACCACTCAAGCAAGAACTCCTTCTTTGACTGATCCATTTTGAACATATCAAGGTATGTGCTCTGTGAAAGTCTTATCAGGCGTCTTGATCTATTTCTATAGATCTTGATGCCCAATATGTAAGCAGTTGTACCCAGGTCTTCCTTTGAAAAACTCCTTTCAAACAGCCCTTTCTACTTTCCAGAAATTCTACATCATTTAAGATCAACAATATGTCATCCAAATATACTTATCAGAAATGTTGTAGTGCTCCCACTCACTTTCTTCTAAATACAAGTTTCTTGCAAACTTTGTATAAACCCAAAAGCTTTGATCACCTCATCAAAGCATATATTTCAACTCCGAGATGCTTGCTCCAATCCATAAAAGGATCGCTGGAGCTTGCATACCTTTTAGCATCCTTTGGATCGACAAAATCTTTCGGTTGTATCACATACAACCTTTCCTCATGGAAACCGTTAAGGAAACTCTGTTTTGACATCCATCTGCCAGATTTTGTAATCGAAAAATGCAGCAACTGCTAACATAATTTTGACAGACTTTAGCATCGCTACGAGTGAGAAAGTCTCATCATAGTCAACTCCTTGAACTTGTCAAAAAAACCTTTGCGACAAGTCTAACTTCACAAATGGTGACATTACCATTAGCGTCTATGTTCTTCTTAAAGATCCATTTATTCTCAATGGCTTGCCGATCATTGGGAAAGTCCACCAAAGTCCATACTTTGTTCACATACATGGATCCTATTTTGGATTTCATGGCTCCTAGCCATTTGTTGGAATCTGGGCCCACCATCACTTCTCCATAGCTCGTAGGTTCACCGTTGTCCAACAACATGACCTCTAAGACAGGGTTACCATACCACTCAGGAGTAGTATGTATCCTTGTCGACCTACGAGGTTCGATAGTAACTTGATCTGAAAGATCATGATCACCATCATTAGTTTCCTCTTCAACTAACGTAGGTGCCACAGAAACTTCTTTCTGCACTGCGCTACTATCTGGTTGAAGTGAAGGTTCAACAACCTCATTAAGTTCTATCTTCCTCCCACTCAATTCTTTCGAGAGAAACTCCTTCTAGAGAAAGGACCCGTAGCGACAAACACTTTGTCCTCAGATCTGAGATAGAAGGTGTACCCAACCGTCTCCTTTGGGTATCCTATGAAGACGCATTTGTTTGCTTTGTGTTCGAGCTTTTCCGGCTGAAGCCTTTTGACATAAGCATCGCAACCCCAAACCTTAAGAAATGACAGCTTAGGTTTCTTGCCAAACCATAGTTCATACGGTGTCGTGTCTACGGACTTAGATGGTGCCCTATTTAAAGTGAATGCAGCCATCTCTAATGCATAACCCCAAAACGATAGTGGCAGATCCGCAAGAGACATCATAGAACGCACCATATCCAATAAGGTACGATTACGAAGTTTGGACACACCATTACGCTGTGGTGTTCCAGGTGGCATCAATTGTGAAACAATCCCACATTGTCTTAAGTGATTGCCAAACTCATAACTCAGATATTCTCCCCCTCGATCGGATCGTAGGGATTTGATCTTCTTGTTATGATGATTCTTAACTTCACTCTAAAATTGCTTGAACTTTTCAAATGTTTCAGACTTATGCTTCATCAAGTAAATATACCCATATCTACTCAAATCATCGGTGAAGGTGAGGAAATAACGATATCCACTGCGCACATCAACGCTCATCGGACCGCACACATCAGTATGTATGATTTACAACAAGTCACTTACCCGTTCCATTGTTCCAGAAAATGGGGTTTTGGTCATCTTGTCCATGATGCATGGATCTCATGCATCAAGTGATTCAAAATATAGAGACTCCAAAAGTCCATCAGCATGGAGTTTCTTCATGCGGTTTACACCAAAATGACATAAGCGGCAGTGCCACAAGAAAGTGGTACTATCATCATCAACTCTACATCTTTTGGCATCAATATTATGAACATGTGTATCACTACGATCGAGATTCAATAAACCATTCACATTGGGTGCATGACCATAGAAGGTATTATTCATGTAAACATAGTAACCATTATTCTCTGACTTAAATGAATAACCGTATTGCAATAAACACAATCTAATCACGTTCATGCCTCAACGCAGACAGTAGATAACACTTATTTAGGTTCAACACTAATCTCGAAGGTAGAGGGAGCGTGCGATGCTGATCACATCAACCTTGGAAACACTTCCAACACACATCGTCACCTAACCCTTAGCAAGTCTCCATTTATTCTGCAGCTTTTGTTTCGAGTTACTAATATTAGCAACTGAACTGGTATCTCATACCTAGGTGCTACTAGGAGTACTAGTAAGGTACACATCAATAAGACGTATATCAAATATACTTTTGTTGAAGTCGCAGGCCTTCTTATCTACCAAGTATTTAGGGTAGTTCCGCTACCAGTGACCGTTCCCCATACAATAGAACCACTTAGTCTCAGGTTTGGGTTCAACCTAGGGTTTCTTCACTAGAGCGGCAACTGGCTTGCCTGTGACGCCCCCGATTTGATCGTACACTAATCATGCACGCAACTGTGTATGACCAAGATCAAGGACTCACTGGAAGATATCACAACACAACTCTAGACACAAATAAAAATAATACAAGCTTTATATTACAAGCCAGGAGCCTCGAGGGCTCGAATACATAAGCTCGAATACACAAGAGTCAGCGGAAGCAACAATATCTGAGTATAGACATAAGTTAAACAAGTTTGCCTTAAGAAGGCTAGCACAAAACAACACGATCTAAAAGGCAAGGCCTCCTGCCTGGGACCTCCTAACTACTCCTGGTCGTCACCTGTCTCCACGTAGTAGTAGGCTCCGTCGGGGTAGTAGCAGTCGTCAAGTGTGGCGTCTGGCTCCTGGACTCCACCATCTGGTTGCATCAACCAGCAAAAACAAAGAAGGGGGAAAAGGGGAGCAAAGCAACCGTGAGTACTCATCCAAAGTACTCGCAAGCAAGGATCTAGACTACATATGCATCGGTATCAATGAAAAGGGGTAGTATCTGTGGACTAAGCTGCAGAATGCTAGAATAAGAGGGGGAGAAGCTAGTCCTATCGAAGACTAGCATCTTCTGGAAACCATCATCTTGCAGCAAGAGGGGGGAAAGTAGAGTAGTATATCATAAGTCATATTTATGTTGTTGTTCCAACACTCCGGGATCCTTTCTCGACTCCCGAAGCAACATATCCAAACAATACCTCAGTATCCAGTTCTAGTTGTAGCGATCGGGATACAACTCCAAGTGTCCGTTACCGTAGGACAGGCTATCGATAGATGTTTTCTTCCCTGTAGGGGTGCACCAACTTACCCAACACGCTTGCTTAACTCCGGCCGGACACACCATCAGGTCATGCCCGCCCTCGGCCAAACAATACGCCGCAACCCGACCTAGACTTAATAGAGAGGTCATGCACGCCGAACTAAACCCTATGCCCCCAGGGGTCATGGGCCAATCGCCCCGGGAACTCCTGCACGTTGCGTACGCGGCCGGTGAGCAGACCTAGCAACCTCCTTTTAAAAGGTAGGAGCCTAACCAGTCCAACCCGACGCGCGCCGCTCAGTCGCAATGACGTCAGTTAAGCTTCGGCTGATGCATACGACGCAGAATGCCAATACTATGCCCACGTGATGGTTAGTGCTATCAGGCTAGAGGCCCCTCGGATCAAATATCCAAACCGTTTAGTGTCTTGGGAACGCGCGGTAACGAGCAGAGACTCACGAAAATGTGACCCCATCGCCCCGTCTCGAGAACTTGCGGCAAGGGCGAGTGCCCGGCCACGCCTCGTAGGCACCTTCCAGGTCAACCCGACAACACATCACTCACAATTAAGCTCGCGCGGGTACCCCTCTGGGTCGACCCGTCTTTAGTAACGAGGTTCAGTGTAAAGTCATAGTAACCATAGTAACTGTGTGTCTAACACCAAAGGGAAAACCCGAGGAAATCACCCTCGATGGAATTCCACCTGATGTTTATCGTCAAGGTGAACGAAAGAGGAGTCACCCTCGAGGTCCACTCTTGAGGAGTTGCATGACAGTATCGTTATCGGGAGTGGAGAAAGAGGAATCACCCTCGATGACCACTACCGATGAACTAACCTACGAGGTTAACATCAGAAATGCTGACGAGGTCTCACCCTCGGCACTCGATAGTAACCCAGTATTGTCGAGCAACTAAGGGGAAAGTGATGTGCGGTGCCGGGTCCTAGTCTTCGATCCTGTTGATTGGGTCTTCTGATAATCCAGCGGGGCAGTCGGGACAAGGTAGGAGGTCACTGGTGGATCTCTAACCAGCCTATACTAAGCAGTTTAGTATAAACATGTAAGGTATGAAAGTAGTATCAACAACAGGCTATGCATCAGAATAGGATCATACAAAAAGCAGTAGCAGTTCTAATGCAAGCATAAGAGAGAAGAGAATGGGCGATATCGGAATGATCAAAGGGGGTTGGCTTGCCTGGTTGCTCTGGCAAGAAGGAGGGGTCGTCAACACCGTAGTCGATCACCGGCGCATCATCGGTCTCGGGGTCTACCGGAGAGAAGAGGGGGAAGAAACAGTAAATATAAAGCAAACAGTTGCAACAGAGAAGCACGACGTGTCAGCCCGCAGTGCTAGGATGCTCTAACGCGGTGGTACACGGTACCGGCGAAGGGGGATAACACTCGGGAAAGTATCCCCGGCGTTTCGTGTTTTCGGTCAGATGAATCGGAGGGGGAAGTTGCAGGTTCACTATGCTATGGACGTGTGGCGGATGAACAGACCATGTATTCGGATTCGTCTCGTCGTTCTGAGCGATTTTCATATATAAAACATTTTCATCCGAGTTAGAGATTATTTTATATGATTTTCTAAAGTTTTAAACAATTTTTGGAATTTATTTAATTAAATTAAATCAACATTATCCAGAATAGTAAGTGATGACGTCAGCATGATGTCTAGGTGATGTCAGCAGTCTGTTGACTTAGTCAAACTGACGTGTGGGGCCGTGCTGTCATAGACTAATTTAATTAGTCAGGTTTAATTAGACTAATATGTAATTAGTTTAGTTATACATAATTAATTAGGGTTAATTATCCGGATTAATTAAGTTAATTATAAATTAATTAATTAATTTTTTCATTTATTATATAGATATATTTAAACTTCTTTTTTTAAAGGGGCTGGGCCCGCCTAGCAGTGGGCCAGGGGCTTAGCGCGCGACGGTTATCGGGCCACGGGCGCCATGGGGCGGAGCCCCGTGGGCGTGGGCGTGGGCGCTGTCTGCCCGAGCGACGGGCGAAGCCAGCACGGGCGCCGACGGCCAGGGGCCGCGCGGGCGCCGGCGGCCATGGGTCGCGCGGGCGCCGGCCGGGACAAGGTCGTGGCCACAGCAAGGCTCGCTGGCCAGCCGGGACAGGCGGAGGCAGGAGCAGGGGCGGCACGGGGCGACGGCAGTGCGCGTGGAGCGGCAGCGCGGAGCGGATGCAGCAGCAAGCAGCACGGGAGGCGCGGCCAGGCGAAGGCGGGGCTGCAGCGAGGGGCCACGGCCGAGCGGTGGTGGAGCAGCAGCAGCTGAGGCACAGGGCGGCCAGGAGGTCGCGGCGAGGCGCGGCCTAGCTCGCAGCGGGCAGCAGGCGTGCACGCGGTGGCGGCGACGCCGCAGGCGATCAGGTCAGGGGGGCGCGCGAGCGCACGTAGCAGTGGGCAGCCGGACGCGAGTGCGCAGCCAAGACGTGATATGAGGAGGGAGGCCGGAGGCGGGCAGCGACAAGCCGCGGCGGCGGCGGTGTTCGGGCTTGGTCGGGATCATCGAATGGGGGGGTCGGGAGGACGAGCAGACGACACGGGCGGCTTCGGCGTGACGGCCTGAGCATGTCCCCATGCTCGGCCGGGCACGTAAAAAACGGTAGCGAGGCCAGCTAGTGTGTCGGCGGTGAGGAGCTTTGGCCATGGCGAAAACGGCGCGGGGAGCGAGCTACGGGGGAGGAAGAGATGCGCGAGTAGGGGGGAAAATAGGGCGGTGCTCACTGTGGGTCGGTAGTGGAAGGCAGTGGGCTCGGGGGAGGGTCGACAACGACGGAATCGACGGCGGAGCGTGTCGGGGCCGAGGAAGAAGAAGAAGACGAGGCAGGCGCTCCGATGGCTCCGAGCTCGAAGTCGAGGACGCAAACGACGTAGCGCTGCTCGACGAAGCCCCTGGGCACGACAACGTGGCATGGGGCAGCCGGTGGCCGCAGTCAGCTCGGCGGCGAGGCCACGGGCGCGCTCGGTGCCGTGGATCTAGAGGAGAGAGGGGATTGCAGTGGAGAGGATGAGAGCGAGCGAGATCTGGGAGAAGCGAGGGAGTGGGCAGAGTAGGACAAGGGGAGGGGATCCTTATCCCCTCGACGCAAACGGCGACGAGTCGGCGTGGTGGCGACCGGGCGCTCCCTGTCTCGCGGTCGGAGGAACGGGAAGGGGGGACCGGGGAGCTAGGTGGCCGGCTGGGTTGAAGCCCAGTAGGGGGAGGGGGGTTTCTTTTGTTTTTTGCCTATTTTTGCTTTTAAAAAAAACCTTTTCTGTTTTATTTTAAAACCAAAGGAAAATAGTTTCATAAATTATAGAACTTGCACCTAAAATATTAGTATAATCTAGGCTACTGCCATAATTAACTTGGCCCCAAAATAAAGTAGTTAGTATTTTTATAACTTAACAAGCATTTAATTTATTTGCTTTAGCCACTGTTTAAAAGTCGTTTAGGGCACTTAGACATTTTGCAAAAATGTTGGTTCACTACCAATATTAACAAGTGATTATTTGCCACAAGATGAACTTTTAGTTATCATGTGTGAAGAAATATTATTTTGACTTTAATGTTACTTGAAAAAGGCTTTGATTTTTATAAGTGATAATTTGGCTTAGCTTAATTTGATTACATGGAATCATTAGGGGGAGATTACTGTAGCTTGACACTCGGGGCGTTACAAATCTCCTCTACTACAAGAAATCTCGTCCCGAGATTTAAGATGTAGACTTAAGGGGAAGAATCGGTTACGAAATTCCAACGAGTCTCCTCGGCCTTGGTTGCTCTTCTCGATGGCGTCAATCCATTACGTTGATGTCTTCAGTCCTCTGCTTCAAGTCATCATGATGAAGTCGTCTTCCTTTCTTCGAGGTCTCCATCGTACTTCCGAATGGGAAAGGGTAGCTTGTCAACGATAGAATGCTACAAGGGGTAATCATCGGGGGTTATCCCACAAGTGAACACATGAGTAACTCTCGAGTTGAACGAATAAAACACTCAGAGAGCAAAGTAATATGGTACAATAAGAAGTTTCAGATGGATGGACAATCGTTCGATGTTTGAAATAAGGTGTGAAAGGGGTCCAGAGCAACAAGAATAAGTGTTGCGTCTGGTACCAGAATAGATCACTAGGAAGGTAGCTCGCGGATTGCACACGAAGTCAAGCGTGAGGAATAACCTTGGAAACCGGGGGGTGTACAAGAGAGTCAGGTTTTGATCCTGAGGAACTATGGGTTATGGGCCCACCATGTGGGTTAAAAGTAGGAAGGGTGATGATAGCAAGGCATGTCAGAGCATATACTGTCAGTTATGTTGGCAACAACGTTGGTACCTAGGGTGAGGGACGAAAATAACCATTTTCCTGCTCGTTGAAACGAGGCGGACCAATAGGCAAAGTTCTCGTCCATCGATGGTTACCGGAATGTTATCAACAATAGTAACGGGGTCTTACTGACAGAGTTGTACACCAAGGTGTTTACACAAGCAGAAAATTATTACTGCTTAGACTATACGTAGATCAAAGAAAGGTTAAACAAACAAATGGAAAGGAAAATGTGTGTAAACACATGTAATGGGAGTATATCCTCCCCAACGATAAGCAAGGCATGATATACGGGACAGGAGATCAAAGGCATGAACACCTGAGTAAAAGGGTTAATAAGAATCATGATATGTACCCATACACGGTGTTTGGGTAACTGATCAAAAATTGTTTAGCATTGTGCTTCAAATGTGCCTTGTTGATATTTGAGTACCACAGTCATGCTTCGGGATAGCATTGACATGGTCTTTAAGCAAAGGTCAGACCTTGGATACACTAGGATCCATCGGAAATGACTTATAAAATAATTCATACAATTTCCGCAAGGGAAGATGAGGATGTGGCCGACGGGCTCAGCAACAATTCATCGAGGGGAAAGGATGGTATTTCTAGCCATGAGTTCAGTTGACATCTCTGAAGAAGCCAAAGGGTTGACAATGATCATGACAAATTTTGTCGAGAGACTCTATGGAGATGCCATCGAGTAGCGACGACATCAAGCAAAAGGAAGGATGAAGTGAAAGGCTATGAGAACCATGGATTCGACACAGGCTCGAAGTCAATCTTGTTATTCGAGGTGAAATGATAAGAGGAAGATCGACGTAAGCTTAGCTCATAATCGAAAATTGTGCTCCGGGTAGAAGGACCAGGTAGCACCGTTAAAAGGATGCATGATAATGATATAGCCGATCAGGCTAGATATGACTTGAAGAATTAATAAACCCATAAGCAATGGAGATTACTTAGAGTTATCGAATCGGAGTGCGGAATTGATTCACTTATCGGTATCCTTGAGTGCCTAACAACTCAGAACTCGGGAAAATTGGAATCGGTGAGAAGCAATACTTGAAGAAGAACACATAAGAAGTAATATGGTTCTGTGACATTATCGAGATACCACGGGGTAATACTCGAAGGTAGATCATAATAGAGGTTGGATAGGTGCATTGACCTGTAGAATACAAGTGGTTTAACTTGTCCGAGATATGTTATTTAAAGGAGAGCATGGTCGGAACCACGATTGCAAAAGGCCAGATCCCATATATAAGATGGACTTATATCAAGGGAATAATTAATTTAAGAGAAGCTTTAATGATAAGATCTACATCGTGTCCATGGGCATGAACAGAAAGTTCAAGGTTGACTCCCACTTCTTCAATGTATAAGCTTCCACTCACTTCTTGTTTCAAAAATGGCACTAGTGTTGAAATTTTATCTGCCATAACAACAGTAGAGTATGACCTGTAGTAGTTTTCGGGTTCATACATATTAGAAAAAGCCATAGGTCCAACCCATCAGGGTCTCTTAGGAACATATACCACAAACTTCAGGAGTAAACAACCCAAGCTAGAAAGCTGAGTATGTTCGACAAGGCAGAGGATACAATTTACCGGAGGCATTATGTATCAGGGAAACAACTCACAAGGTTAATGAAAAATAAGGACATCGTCGGATGATAATTCAATCAAAGGATCAGACGATCCATAATGGAGTTGATGTGAGCATCGGCTCGGAACCAGAGGAAGAAACAATGCAAAGGCCTTGGGTCATAGAAACAACTAACTAATTCAAATTTCAAATGCAAAGGAATTATGATTTCCAAGTCAAGGGATCAGAAGCAAACGCTCTTCCTAAGGATGGATAAGTTGAGTAGGCTTAGGGGTACAATCGACAATAAACAGATTGGTCGAGAACCAGCTCATGTTCAAAATGACGTTCGAGCTGGAAATATAATTTAAAAGGATAAACTGATGATTACGTGCATTCACACACATGTTGAATTATTAGGGTAAGGATGTCAATCGCAAAGGATTTAACGAATATTGCTAGACATATGGATTAACCACAATGCAAGCAAGTAAAACTTTCCAGAGCAATAGGTTGCTGAGGATTTCGGAAGATTGAATAGCGTCTCGAAGACCTTTGTGAAACGCAAGAACAACTGGGGATGACCGAATCCCCAGTAAGTGTGAGGAATTATTCATACATGTATTAATGGGAAAAGGAACCGCAAGGCAGCAGACACTAAGGATTCTCGGAAGATCCGAAGTATTTCAGGGTATCTTGTAAAAGCAAGAACAATTGAAATGAAGGTATGGACGACAAGTGTATGTAGCAATCCTTAGGGATTTATCGGTGATATGGAATTGTAACGGTGAAGGGCACAAAGTCTCGAGAGAACATCGTAGAGTATTTTTGGAATCTTCTGGTGCAGTAGGCCATCATCTTGAATGAAGGGCTCTCCGGGAGAAAGTATTTACGAGAACCTAAAGTTAGATTTTAGCAAATTCATTTAACCCAAATAGAAGAGCGATCAGAATCCCAGAGTAAGGACGAGGAATAAAAGATCCTAATACCACCCAATTGGCGACGTGGGCCCGTAAGCCACACAGCCATGTTAGTAAAACAGTTTTTCAAACACTAGACTCAACTTCGGCCAAGGAGTTGGAAAGGGGGGTTCCTACAGGCAGTCGGCTCTGATACCAACTTGTGACGCCCCCGATTTGACCGTACACTAATCATGCACGAAACTGTGTACGACCAAGATCAAGGACTCACTGGAAGATATCACAACACAACTCTAGACACAAATAAAAATAATACAAGCTTTATATTACAAGCTAGGGGCCTCGAGGGCTCGAATACATAAGCTCGAATACACAAGAGTCAGCGGAAGCAACAATATCTGAGTACAAACATAAGTTAAACAAGTTTGCCTTAAGAAGGCTAGCACAAAACAACACGATCTAAAAGGCAAGGCCTCCTGCCTGGGACCTCCTAACTACTCCTGGTCGTCACCTGTCTCCACGTAGTAGTAGGCTCCGTCGGGGTAGTAGCAGTCGTCAAGTGTGGCGTCTGGCTCCTGGACTCCACCATCTGGTTGCATCAACCAGCAAAAAGAAAGAAGGGGGAAAAGGGGAGCAAAGCAACCGTGAGTACTCATCCAAAGTACTCGCAAGCAAGGATCTACACTACATATGCATCGGTATCAATGAAAAGGGGTAGTATCTGTGGACTAAGCTGCAGAATGCAAGAATAAGAGGGGGAGAAGCTGGTCCTATCAAAGACTAGCATCTTCTGGAAACCATCGTCTTGCAGCAAGAGGGCGGAAAGTCGAGTAGTATATCATAAGTCATATTTATGTTGTTGTTCCAATGCTCCGGGATCCTTTCTCGACTCCCGAAGCAACATATCCAAACAATACCTCAGTATCCAGTTCTAGTTGTAGCGATCGGGATACAACTCCAAGTGTCCGTTACCGTAGGACAGGCTATCGATAGATGTTTTCTTCCCTGCAGGGGTGCACCAACTTACCCAACACGCTTGCTTAACTCCGGCCGGACACACCATCAGGTCATGCCCGCCCTCGGCCAAACAATACGCCGCAACCTGACCTAGACTTAATAGAGAGGTCATGCACGCTGGACTAAACCCTATGCCCCCAGGGGTCATGGGCCAATCGCCCCGGGAACTCCTGCACGTTGCGTACGCGGACGGTGAGCAGACCTAGCAACCTCCTTTAAAAAGGTAGGAGCCTAACCAGTCCAACCCGGCGCGCGCCGCTCAGTCGCAATGACGCCAGTTAAGCTTCGGCTGATTTATACGACGCAGAACGCCCATACTATGCCCACGTGATGGTTAGTGCTATCAGGCCAGAGGCCCCTCGGATCAAATATCCAAACCGTTTAGTGTCTTGAGAACGCGCGGTAACGAGCAGAGACTCACGAAAATGTGACCCCATCGCCCCGTCTCGAGAACTTGCGGCAAGGGCGAGTGCCCGGACACGCCTCGTATTATCTCGCGGGCATCTTCCAGGTCAACCCGACTACACATCACTCGCAATTAAGCTCGCGCGGGTACCCCTCTGGGTCGACCCGTCTTTAGTAACCAGGTTCAGTGTAAAGTCATAGTAACCATAGTAACTGTGTGTCTAACACCAAAGGGAAAACCCGAGGAAATCACCCTCGATGGAATTCCACCTGATGTTTATCGTCAAGGTGAACGAAAGAGGAGTCACCCTCGAGGTCCACTCTTGAGGATTTGCATGACAGTATCGTTATCGGGAGTGGAGAAAGAGGAATCACCCTCAATGACCACTACCGATGAACTAACCTACAAGGTTAACATCAGAAGTGCTGATGAGGTCTCATCCTCGGCACTCGATAGTAACCTAGTAGTGTCGAGCAACTAAGGGGAAAGTGATGTGCGATGCCGGGTCCTGGTCTTCGATCCCGTTGATTGGGTCTTCTGATAATCCAGCGGGGCAGTCGGGACAAGGTAGCGGGTCACTGGTGGATCTCTAACCAGCCTATACTAAGCAGTTTAGTATAAACATGTAAGGTATGAAAGCAGTATCAACAACAGGCTATGCATCAGAATAGGATCATACAAAAAGCAATAGCAGTTCTAATGCAAGCATAAGAGAGAAGAGAATGGCGATATCGGAATGATCAAAGGGGGTTGGCTTGCCTGGTTGCTCTGGCAAGAAGGAGGGGTCGTCAACACCGTAGTCGATCACCGGGGCATCATCGGTCTCGGGGTCTACCGGAGAGAAGAGGGGGAAGAAACAGTAAATATAAAGTAAACAGTTGCAACAGAGAAGCACGACGTGTCAGCCCGCAGTGCTAGGGTGCTCTAACGCGGTGGTACACGGTACCGGCGAAGGGGGATAACACTCGGGAAAGTATCCCCGGCGTTTCGTGTTTTCGGTCAGATGAATCGGAGGGGGAAAGTTGCAGGTTCACTATGCTATGGACGTGTGGCGGATGAACGAACCACGTATTTGGATTCGTCTCGTCGTTCTGAGCGATTTTCATATATAAAACATTTTCATCCAAGTTACAGATTATTTTATATGATTTTCTAAAGTTTTAAACAATTTTTGGAATTTATTTAATTAAATTAAATCAACATTATCCAGAATAGCAAGTGATGACGTCAGCATGATGTCAGGGTGATGTCAGGAGTCTGCTGACTTAGTCAAACTGACGTGTGGGGTCGTGCTGTCATAGACTAATTTAATTAGACAGGTTTAATTAGACTAATATGTAATTAGTTTAGTTAAACATAATTAATTAGGGTTAATTATCCAGTTAATTATTAATTAATTAATTAATTTTTTCATTTATTATATATATATATTTAAACTTCTTTTTTTAAAGGGGCTGGGCCCGCTTGGCAGTGGGCCAGGGGCTTAGCGGGCGACGGTTATCGGGCCACGGGCGCCATGGGGCGGAGCCCCGTGGGCATGGGCGTGGGCACTGTCTGCCCGAGCGACGGGCGAAGCCAGCACGGGCGCCGGCGGCCAGGGGCCGCGCGGGCGCCGGCGGCGAGGGGTCGCGCGGGCGCCTGCCGGGAGAAGTTCGTGGCCACGGCAAGGCTCGTTGGCCAGCCGCGACAGGCGGAGGCAGGAGCAGGGCGGCACGGGGCAACGGCGGTGCGCGTGGAGCGGCAGGGCGGAGCGGATGCAGCAGCAAGCAGCAGGGGAGGCGCGGCCAGGCGAAGGCGGGGCTGCAGCGAGGGGCCACGGCCGGGCGATGGTGGAGCAGCAGCAGCTGAGGCACAGGGCGGCCAGGAGGTCGCGGCGAGGCACGGCCTAGCTCGCAGCGGGCAGCAGGCGTGCGCGCGGTGTCGGCGACGCCGCATGCGATCGGGTCAGGGGGGAGCGCGAGCGCGCGTTGCAGTGGGCAACCGGACGCGAGTGCGCGGCCAAGACGTGATATGAGGAGGGAGGCCAGAGGCGGGCGGCGACAAGCCGCGGCGGCGGCGGTTTTTGGGCTTGGTCGGGATCGTAGAATGTGGGGGGGTCGGGAGGACGAGCGGACGACACGGGCGGCTTCGGCGTGACGGCCTGAGCACGTCCCCATGCTCGGTCGGGCACGTAACCAACGGTAGCGAGGCCAGCTAGTGCGTCGGCGGTGAGGAGCTTTGGCCATGGCAAAAACGGCGCGGGGAGCGAGCTACGGGGGAGGAAGAGATGCGCGAGGAGAGGGGAAAATAGGGCGGTGCTCACTGTGGGTCGCTAGTGGAAGGCAGTGGGCTCGGGGGAGGATCGACGGCCACGGAATCGGCGGCGGAGCGTGTCGGAGCCGAGGAAGAAGAAGAAGACGAGGCAGGCGCTCCGATGGCTCCGAGCTCGATGTCGAGGACACAAACAACGTAGCGGTGCTCAACGAAGCCCCTAGGCACGATAACGTGGCACGGGGCGGCCGGTGGCCGCGGTCAGCTCGGCGGCGAGGCCACGGGCGCGCTCGGTGCCGTGGATCTAGAGGAGAGAGGGGATTGTAGTGGAGAGGATGAGAGCGAGCGAGATCTGGGGGAAGCGGGGGAGTGGGCAGAGTAGGACAAGGGGAGGGGATCCTTATCCCCTCGACGCAAATGGCGACGAGTCGGCGTGGTGGCGACCGGGCGATCCCTGTCTCGCGGTCGGAGGAATAGGAAGGGTGGACCGGGGAGCTAGGTGGCCGGCTGGGTTGAAGCCCAGTAGGGGGAGGGGGGTTTCTTTTGTTTTTCGCCTATTTTTGCTTTTCAAAAAAAACCTTTCTATTTTATTTTAAAACCAAAGGAAAATAGTTTCATAAATTATAGAACTTGCACCTAAAATATTAGTATAATCTAGGCTACTGCTATAATTAACTTGGCCCCAAAATAAAGTAGTTAGTATTTTTATAACTTAACAAGCATTTAATTTATTTGCTTTAGCCACTGTTTAAAAGTGGTTTAGGGCACTTAGACATTTTGCAAAAAATTTGGTTCACTACCAATATTAACAAGTGATTATTTGCCACAAGATGAACTTTTAGTTATCATGTGTGAAGAAATATTATTTTGACTTTAATGTTACTTGAAAAAGGCTTTGATTTTTATAAGTGATAATTTGGCTTAGCTTAATTTGATTACATGGAATCATGAGGGGGAGATTACTGTAGCTTGACACTCGGGGCGTTACATTGCCATTCATGAAGGTTCCCTTCTTGCCCTTGCCCTTCTTGAAACCAGTGGTATTGTTAAGCATCAATGCTTGATGATCCTTCTTGATATCTACCTTCGCGGCCTACCGCGAACAACTCCGGGATCATCTCCATCCCTTTCATGTTATAGTTCATCACGAAGTTCTAGCAGCTTTGTGATAGTGACTGGAGAACTCTGTCAATCACTACCTTATCTGGATGATAAACTCCCACTTGATTCAAGCGATTATAGCACCCAGACATTATGAGAACTTGCTCACTGGCTGAGCTATTCTCCTCCATCTTGTAGGCAAAGAACTTGTCAGAGGTCTCATACCTCTCGATCCGGGCATTTTTCACAAAAATAAACTTCAATTCCTGGAACATCCCATATGCTCCATGACGTTCAAAATGCCTTTGAAGCCCCGATTCTAAGCCGTAAGGCATGGAGCACTAAACTATCAAGTATTCATAAGAACGTGTCTGACAGATGTTCACAACATCCACAGACGGCGCTAGAGGGGTTGGTACACCGAGCGATGCATTAAGGACATAAGCCTTCTGTGGAGCAGTGAGGACAATCCTCAGATTACGGACCTAGTCCTTATAATTTCTCACAATATCTTCCAACTTAGTCTTTCTCTAGGAACGTATTAAAATAGGGAGCTACAACGCGAGCTATTGGTCTACAACATAAATTTGCAAAGACAACTTAGACTATTGTTCATGATAAATGAGTTCAATTAATCTTATTACTTAAGAACTCCCACTCAAATCAACATCCCTCCGGTTGTCCGAGTGTAACAAGATCCAAATTCACCAACCCAAGTGCGATCATCACATGAGATGAGGTGGTTTCAATGGTGAACATCTCCATGTTGATCATATCTACTATATGACTCATGTTCGACCTTTCGTTTTCTTATGTTCCGAGGCCATGTATGTACATGCTAGGCTCATCAAGTTTAACCCAAGTGTTTCGCATGTGCAAAACTGACTTGCACCCGTTGTATGTGAACGTAGAGTCTATCACACCCGATCATCACGTGGTTCTTCGAAACGATGAACTTTCGCAACGGTGCACACTTGGGGAGAACACAGATTTATCTTTAAATTTTAGTGAGGGATCACCTTATAATGCTACAGTCGTCCTAAGTAAAATAAGATGCATAAAAGGATTAACATCACATGCAAATCATAAGTGGCATGATATGGCCATCATCTTGTGCTTTTGATTTCCATCTCCAAAGCATCGGCATGATCTCCATCGTCACCGGCATGACACCATGATCTCCATCATCATGATCTCCATCATCGTGCTGCCATCGGGGTTGTCACACCAACCATGCTTCTACTACTATTGCTACCGCTTAGCGATAAAGTAAAGCATTACAAAGCGTTTAATGATTGACATGCAGGTCATACAATAATTAAAGACAACCCTATGGCTCCTGCTGGTTGATGTATTCATCGACATGCAAGTCGTGATAAATTATTACAAAACATGATCATCTCATACATCAAATATATCTCATCATGTCCTTGGCCATGTCACATCACAACATACCCTGCAAAAACAAGTTAGACATCCCCTAATTTGTTGTTGCATGTTTTATGTGGATGCTATGGGTATCTAGCAAGAATGATTCTTACCTACGCAAAGCCACAACAGTGATATGCAAATTGCTATTCAACCTTCTACAAGGACCGCCTTCGTCGAATCCGATCCAACTAATGTGGAAGAGACAGACACCCGCCAGCCATCTTTATGCAACAAGTTGCATGTCTGTTGATGGAACCGGTCTCATGTACGTGGACATGTAAGGTTGGTCCAAGCCGCTTCATCCCACAATACCGCTGAATCAAAAATAAGACTAGGGAAGGAAGCAATCTGAATATCAACACCCACAAACTCCTGTGTGTTCTACTCGTGATGTCATCTACGCATAGACCTAGCTCTAGATGCCACTATTGGGGAATGTTGCATGGGAAACAAAAAATTCCTTACGAACACCCAAGATCAATCTAGGAGATGCACATCTACGAGAGGAGAGTTGGATCCACATACCCTTGTAGATCGCTAAGCGGAAGCGTTCAAGAACGCGGTTGATGTAGTGGTACGTCTTCACGATCCAATCATGATCCGTCCCCGAACCCCGATCTAGTGCCGAACGGACGGAACCTTCGCGTTCAACACACTACGGATTGATGATGCCTTCACCTCCTCAATCCAGCGAACGAAGGTGAAGTAGTAGCTCGAGTCCCCCGGCAGCACGGCGGTGTGGTGGTGGTGGAGGAGGAGGAATTGCGGTAGAGCTTCGCTAAGTACTACGCGTATGAGGAGAAGAGCTACGGGAGAGAAGGGGCAGTGCCAAGGTGTGTAAGGGTGCGGCTTCCCACTCTCTACATCTCTATATATAGGGGGATGGGGGAGAGGGGGCTCCCCTAGGAGATCCCATCTAGGGCCGGCGGCCACAAGAGGGAAACCCTAGATGAGTTTTCCCTCCTAGGAGACCCGGCCCTCAAGGCAAAGGGGTGGGAACCCTAGGGGTGGCGCCCCCACCTCCTCTAGCAACGTGGGAAGGGGTGAGGGTCGTGCACAACCCCTTAGTGGGCTGTTTTCCCCCTCCCCATGGCCCATGAGGCCCCCCAATACTTGCCGGGGCCCGCCGAAACCCCTTTCGGTCATGCTGGCCATTACCTGGTACCCCCGGAACACTTCCTAACTCCAATACCCTTCGTCCAATGTATCGTTCTTCACCGTCGGACTATTCCAGAGTTCCTCGTCATGTCCGAGATCTCATCATGATTCCAAACAACCTTCGGTAACCACCATAATGACTTAACTATAGTAATATTGTCACCAAACCATAAGTGTGTAGACCCTGCGGGTTCGAGAACTATGCAGACATGACCGAGACACCTCTACGATAAAAAACAAATAGCGGGACCTGGATGCCCATATTGGTTCCCACATATTCTACGAAGATCTTATCAGTTGAACCTCGATGTCAAGGATTCAGATAATCCCACGTATGTAGTTCCCTTTGTCTATCGGTATATTACTTGCCCGAGATTCGATTGTCAGTATCTCCATACCTAGTTCAATCTCGTTACTGGCAAGTCTCTTTACTCGTTCCGTAATACAAGATCCTGTAACTAACTCATTAGTTACATTGCTTGCAAGCTTCTTGTGATGTTGTATTACCGAGAGGGCCCACAGATACCTCACCGTCCTACGGAGTGACAAATACCAGTCTTGATCCATGCCAACTCAATAGACACCCTCGAATATACCTGTAGAGCACCTTTATAGTCACCTAGTTATGTTGTGACGTTTGGTACACACAAGGTATTCCTCCGGTGTCAGTGAGTTGCATGATCTCATGGTCATAGGAACATATATACTTGACATGCAGAAAATGATAGCAAGAAACTGACACGATCATATGCTACGTTCATAGTTTGGGTCTTGTCCATCATATCATTCTCCCAATGATGTGATCTCATTATCAAATGACAACTCATGTTAATGGCTAGGAAACCATAGCCATCGTTGATCAACGAGCTAGTCCGGTAGAGGCTGACTAGGGACAACTTGTTGTCTATGTATCCACACATGTATTTGAGTTTCCGATCAACACAATTCTAGCATGGATAATAAACGATTATCATGAACAAGGAAATATGATAATAACCAATTTATTATTGCCGCTAGGGCATATTTACAACCCGAAGCCATGTGGATAGATTCACCACCACCGTTACTATGCCGTCGTGCTGCCAGAACTCATCTACTACTTCGCCCATCTTGTTGGGTCAAGAAGGTGAGGACGTCATAGAGCTGAACATGTGCTGATCGCGGAGGTGCCGTAAGTTCGATACTTGATCGGGACGGATCGTGAAGGTGTTCGAATACATCAACCACGTTGATAAACACTTCCGCTTAGCGATCTTCAAGGGTATGAAGATGCTCTCCCCCTCTCGTAGCTATTCATCTCCATGGATAGATCTTCCGTGCGCGTAGATTTTTTTTGTTTTACATGCAACGTTCCCCAACAATAGGTTTCAGCTCATGTGTTGAAGAGTTGTTGTCTTCACTGAGCTAGATCTTCAACAACCAAGAGTGATTGTGGTATGCATAGATTGACCAAAGGTTTGGAGATCGCCGACAAGGATCTACCACGAGTGAAATCAACCAGAGTCTGATTGTCGGATCTTGGGTTCCGGCAAAACCCTTGTGGTTCGAACTCCGGGGTGCGCACGAAGATATCTCCTTCCGCCCTAGCTCGTCTACTCGCCGATTCTAGACCTAGCTCGTCAGATCCGAAGAACAAGGGACACAAGGTTTATACTGGTTCGGGCCATCGTTGAGGTGTAATACCCTAATCCAGTGTGTTGTGGTGGATTGCCTTGTAGGCCGAGGAAGAACTAGTACATGGGGAGAACAGCCTCCTAAGGAGAGGTGTTCTTGCGCTCGAGTGAGCTTGTGAGTGTGTGGCCTTCTATCTGATCAACTCCAGACAAGATGAGATCAATGGTGGTGGCTAGTCCTATTTATAGAGGCCCGTGTCCTCTTCCCAAATAATGAGTGGGAAGGGATCCCACAATGGCCCTATTTGAAGGGGGACAGCTAGTATAAGCTATCGTGACAAAAGGTGGTCTTCGCCTGCCAAAGGCTCTGGTGGTGACGCCGTCGTGGGCTCCACGACGACCTCCGCTCTGTCGTTCTGCTGGTCTTGGTCTTGTTGCACCGATATGGAAACCTTTTCCTGACGCCTCAGGACTCCTCGCCTGCACCTGCTCCTTTAGCACCAAAGAGGAAACTGGCGCTCTGTGCCCGCTGGCGCCCGCCTGGCCTTGGTCGTCACTGCTCGCATCACGAGGGCCTCACGAGGTGCCCCTTGCCTTGATATCTCCGCTCCTCAGGAGCCAGCCTGGTGAGGCCGCCCCAGGGGAGGTCTTGTGTCCTCTGCCTTGCGAGGCTCGGCCCCTCGCGATGGTCTTGAGTGGTTGCTGAAGAGGTTGGGTCGTACCATGCCGCCTGATGAGCCACGCCCTGGGCCGCAGGCAAGAAAGTTCGGGTACCCCCGTTCCCAGAACACGGACAGTAGCCCCTGGGCCCAAGGTGCGCTCGGGCTTGCCTTCGCGGTGAAGCCAAGGGTCAAGTGTGGAGCGCCGCGGGCTCCAAAAGCCTACAGCCTTGACTGATGCATGGCAATTGGTTGGATGTGGGCGTATGCACTCCCCACGCCGCCTCGGCAACCGCACGGCTGACAAAAAGGCAAGTGTGTGATGTTGTGCCTTCATTGCTAGCCATTGCCTTGCTCCAGATCCCCTTTCTTGCTTCTCTCCTCCACAAGACTCCAAATCTCCGCCGTCTCTCCTCCGAGCTCGCAGCTGATGGCATCCCGCAAGTCAAAGGCCACTGCTCTGTCCGCCTAGTACGAGTCAGCCTTATGGGCCCCCATCGTCTCAGAGACGAACCATGCTGCCGTGCTCCTGATGACGGCGGAGGACACCAACGAGAAGGGGAAGACCGTGGTCCGAGCCGCCTCCGCCGATCCGGAGGACTCCAAGAGTACCTTCTATCCCCTCTTTATGAGCAGTGTTGTTGCGGGGCTGGTCCCTCCTTTCTCTGATTTCTTTTTCTCCGTCCTCAGCCACTATAAGCTACATGCCCTTCATCTTCATCCCAATTCTGTCCTCCTTCTGTCGATCTTTGCCTTCTACTGTGAGGTATTTGTTGGGGTGATGCCATCCGTAGCGCTGCTTCTCCACTTCATCTACCTCAGGAACAAGGGCACACTTTGTTCTGGGAGTGCCAATTTTGTCGCGGTGAATGGGGCCAATGCGATCTCGAAGGCCGGGAAGAAGGCCGAGAACTTTAGGAACAAGTGGGTCCTCGTGGACGCCAATTGCTCCCATCCTCGGCTGGTGCTGCCGACAGCGATGCCCGAGTCGAGCGATAGGTGGCTTAGCGCGAAGCTCACCGACCCCCGGGCAGGGAAGGTGTTGGAGAAGATGACTACGGACCTGAAGCCTGATGACCCCGAGGCAGCGAAGCTGATGGGTGCCATGATCGTCAAGGAATTCTGGGCCCACCGCGTGGCTGCACTTCAGGCACGCTCGCGCCCCTTGTGGACACTCGGGAATGAAGCAGACAACCTCCGACTGCGCCGTGACGCACTGTCCGCCGAGCATCTTGGGGCAGCTCTTCGTCTCCTAGTTGGGGACGATCTGGGATATCCTCCTGCTACCCATGTCCCCTTGTACCACCGCCAGGACGGGGCGATGATGGTGGCCTCGATGCCCACCTTCGAGGGGCGCGGGCTCGTGCCTCCGAAGCCCCCTGAAGCTCAAGTGGCAGCAGAACCGGTGGAGCTGTCTTCGGGCGACTCCAGCGAGGAAGATGACTCAGAGGCGACCGCAGAGGGGACCGGGGAGTCCTCCCCTCCACGCAAGGCCGACCTCTTTTGCGCCTTGCCTGATGACGACGACGCCGATGACCACCCGGTGAAAGTGGCGGCACCCCCGGCCGGGGTTGTCACGAGGTCCAAGCTCACCCCCTCGAAGAAGCTATCGGCTGGGGTCCCGACGAAGAGCAGGTCGGCGTCAATCTCCCGAGGCGATGCTCTTGTTCTGAGGCCACCTGGCGCTACTGCTGTGCCGGCTGACACGGCTTCGTCTGCTCTGGGGGCTCGCGCTGCGCTACGGGGCCCCTGGGCTCCATGGTTCTGAAGAGGCCTCGAGGTTTCGCCACCGTGGACCAGTGAGTACCTTGGCCTGGTTTTGTCTTCGTTCTTGATTTCGTTGTTGATTCCTGACGTCTTCCCCTATATTGCTAGGCTAGCGCCGTCGGCAAAGAAGAAGAGGGAGGAGGCGGATGCATCAGAGGCCCAGCGGCCTGGCTTGACTTCGCCCCCTCTACCGTAGACGGGTGGTGGAGGATCCCTTGCTTCTTCTGCTCGGTCGCCATCTCGAGGCCCAGTGGTCAAACCTCAAGTGGGGATCACATCCTTGGTCGAGCAGGCTCTGGAGACACCCATCTTCAGCTTGTCGGCTAGGGTCGCCGGGGCTCAGGAGGTCTTGACCATGCCGCAGCCCCCTACTGAGATTGTGCCACTAGCTCGCGGTCCTCCGGCTTCGCCCGACGCCCTGAAGGAGGCTTTTTCCGCACCGACGCGGCTCCAAGATGACCTCCAAGGCGCTGACTGTCGTCTGGTGGCTGGGCGCTTGGAGCTGGTTTCCGACTGGCTGAACTCCAACGCATCTATCTGGGATGTGCTGAGCCGAGCCATGGCGGCCTCCAAAGAGGAAAAGCGGGCCGCCGACCAAGCCGAAGGTTCCTGCGAGGTGGCGCTGAAGGATGCGCAGGCCGTCAAGGAGCACTGCCAGTCAATGGAGACCGAGTTGCAGGCCGTGCGTAGGAAACGCACGACGGACGAGGAGAGGATGAAGGCCCGAGAAGACGCTGTTACCAGCCACGACGGCGAGTTGGTGCAGTTGACGAAGGAGCTGACTGTAGAGCGCAGTCTCCTGGAGGAGCTGAGGCAGGCGACGGAAGCAAAGGAGGCCCAACATGCAACCAAAGCGAAGGTTCTGTCCGAGGACCGTGTGGCCTTCAAGTCCCTTGAGGAGAGGTCCCGCCAAGCACTGAGGGCACTCTATGAGAAGGGCTTGGAGAAACCTTTGGTGACGGACGATGAAGGCCCCGCCTAGCTACTTCCTTATCTTGTCTTGGCACTCGATGGCGTCGTCCGCGAGATCGGCCCCCTGGCGGAGGAGGAAGCCCGCGTGCTTTCTTCTTCTGCCCTGACGCGCGTTCTTTGCCACCTGCACCTTCGTGATCCCAGCGCCGACCTTGGGGCACTGCTCGAGCCCATGGAGGCGGAGCGCTGCGAGGCCGCTGCTGAAGCTGTGAAGGACCATGTGGAGGCCTTCTTGAAGAAGTTCCTCGCCATCGACCCCTCACCCCCAGCTGACGGTGCCACCGATCCCGCGGCCAAGGCCGACTCCTCAGGGCGTGGCAATGTCTTCGGCAAAGAAGTGCTTCCTGGCGGCAGCACCTAAGGCTGAAGGAAGGGCCTGCTGGTGAGCGACGGTGCTCCTCCCTATCTTCGTTTTCCTGCGACATGTTAAGGGCCTCGTGGAGGCGTCAAAACTTTTGTTTGATGCTTGAAGGACAATTTGGCTTGTAATAACTGCTAAATATTCACGGTTCCCTTCCTATTTGTCATTCTACGTCGACAAAGCCCGGCCCCGCGCATACCTCAGCCGCTGCTGGCTTATCCGGATCACCGAGCAAGACCAGGGAGTGAGGGGCTACGTGGCCAGTTAGGCTCCTGAGTCGCGATGCTCAGGAGTCCACCGTGACGTGCAAACGGTCCCTAGGTGGGAAGCGCTGGGCAGGGCTTTTGCGGTCTGCGTCGGTAGGGCCCGGCCCCATGCTTACCTCAGCCGCTTCTGGCTTGGCCGGATCACCAGGACAAGACCAGGGAGTGAGGGGCTACGGGACCGGTTAGGCCCTTGGGTCACGATGCCCAAGGGTCCCCCTTGACGTAGGAACAGCCCTGAGAGAAGTAGTGTGCAAGGCGGCCTTAGCGTCCTGCATCGGCAGGGCCCGGCCCCGCGCGTACCTCAGCCGCTGCTGGCTTGGCCGGATCACCAGGACAGGACCAGGGAGTGAGGGGCTACGAGACCAGTTAGGCCCTTGGGAAGCGATGCCCAAGGGTCCCCCTTGACGTACGAACAGACCTCATACATGTCCTCGCCGGGCTTGCGCTCGGGAGGGTTGCGTGTCGACCAGGCCCGGGGACCTGGTGGAGCGTACACCAGGCATGACCTGAGCGCGGCCCCCATGCCCAGCACACTCGCGCTACCCTCCTGAGGGGAGCGCAGCGCGGTAGGGCTGGTCACTAAGCCGAGGGGCTCCCTGAGGTTAATGCGGCCGCAAGGCCACCACCAGTTGTTTATCACCAGCGCGGAGCATGGCGTTGCCGTTCTTGCATGGGCATAGCCGCTCATCGACGTTGTCGACTGCCAGCACGGAGCATGGTGCTTCCACTAGAACGTGGGAGGGGACTCCCTACTGCGGAGAGCCCCCGGGGCGTGTACAGCCCCGCCCTGACACGTGGCTTGCACGGTAGGGCTAGACGAGGTGTATCTGGGCACCCGTGAGCCAGCGCGGGACTCACGAGGCAGTACCTGTAGGCGGGTTGCGCCTGGTCTTGAGTGAGGGCGCTTGAGGTGGTCCAGCAAGATGGTTAGGCAACCTGTGCGGGGTGAATCCCTCGAGGCTGCCACATGAGAAGGTCGGGCACCAACGACCCCAGGAGGTGACGTGAACGGGGCCGGCCCGCCATACAGAGCTTAGTCGTTGGGTTTCGTGACGCTGCAGGGACGGACCCGAGCACAGACGCCGTGCCTAGTCTTCTCATGTGGATGCCTTAAGAAAAGACAACCGGCGCGCGGCTCCTGTAGCGACATGCACCGTATTGTGCGCCCCTACCCGCCTGCTTGCATCCAGCTCGTGCAAGTGTGAGGCACCAAGGGCCGCGGGAGGTGACGTACACGGGGCTGGCCCGCGAGCCAGAGCTCAGCCGCTTGGATTTGGCGACGCTGCAGGGATGAACCCGAGCACAGACGCCATGTCCGCCCTTAATCATAAGATGGGGGCAAGCAAGCTAGTGAGGGCACACAATGTTCATGGCATCGGGGTGATCGTCAGATTGATGAGTGATTCTAATGCAGCTCACAGAAATGGTAACGCTAGCTTAGGTAAGATGCAAGGGCGATACATGCCACAAGGACGAACCTGTGTGGCCTGGGGACGATGCAGCCCGAGGGGTGCCCCCAACAAGGTAAACTAATGATGCAGAAGGATACACGCCACAGGGGCAGGCCCGTGCGACCTGGGAATGATGCAGCCCGAAGGGCGCTCCCAGCTGAACAAAAACCAGAAAATGTCACCTAGCACGGTTGCTGAAGTAGTGTTGGTGCAGCTGAAGACACTTGATGCAGACGCTGCTCCTCATGCGCCGCCTCGCTCCGGTGCCCCGCGAGGCTCCGAGGGTTCCCAGATCTCACGGAGAACCAAGGCCAACTCCGCCTGGATCCCGATGCCTGGCCTCGCTAGTGGCCAGGACCTCCCGCATGTGGCGCTGGTGCAGGGTGGCTTGGTTCGGCAGGACGAAAGTCATGCAGACGTAGCTGTGATGGGGACCCTCGCACCGTCCCACCTGGGAAGGCCAGTAGAGTTCCTGAGATGCGATCCTGTTGAGTGCAGGGATGTTGACGCAGACACGCAGCCCGTCGCCTCAGTCTGGGGCGACAGCTGCACTCCGAGGCGCCGGGCGGCGCTCGCCCCTCATTGCCCTCGGCACCTGTAGGTCTTCAATGGTCTGGTTGATGAACTCCTGAGCGTTTGGTGCCTTACGCCTTGAGGCCTCCGGAGGGAAACATGTGCTGAAGCACTCCTCTACATGGTGCCCGGGAGCCTCCCTCGTGACATTGGCTAAGTCAGAGGCCCTCCAGAGGAGAGCCCCTGAGCCCAGCCTGAGGGGGGCGCCGGGCGTGCCTTCCTATGCGAGGGAGGGAGGCGGGCCCTCCCTAGGTTCAGGTCCTGAGGTGCTGCCGCCAGGTGCTGCAACCTCATGAGGCTCCAGGGCTAGCAGTTGCTTCTTCTTATTTGGGACGGCCTCAGGAGGGTGGATGATGTTATCGTTGTCTAGATCCTGGATGGCTGCCGCCTGGTAAGCGCGCTCGAGTGAGCACACTGCGTCCTTCTCTTCACAAGCGATGGTGATGACGCCGCCGCTCCCCGGCATCTTGCGGACGTTTTAGACGTGGTGAGTCACCGCCATGAAATTGGCCAGGGCTGGGTACCCGAGGATGGCGTTGTAAGGGAGATGGATGTGGGCGACGTCGAAGTCGATGAGCTCAGTGTGGTAGTTGTCGCGTTTGCCGAAGGTGACAGGTAGGCAGACTTGCCCCACGGGGGTGGTGGTGCTGTCAGTCACTCTGGGGAAGGGCTTGATAGGCAATAACTAATCATACGGTACTTGGAGGCTGTCGAATGTCTTGACGGACAGGACATTGAGCCCTGCACCGCCATCGATGAGAGTCTTGGTAACTTGACGTTGCTGATGACGGGCGAACAAAGCATTGGGAGGGCGTCGGCCGTAGGCGCGCACTTGAGCTGGTCTGTTGAACTGAAGGTGATGGGGCATCTGGACCCCCTGAGTGGGCGAGTAGCCTCGAGCTTGGGCAGAGCCGCGTTTACTTCCCGGGCAAACTGCTTGAAGAGGCTATGAGAGGCTGGGGCCTATGCTCCGCCCAAGATGCAGGCGATGGCGCGGGGCTCCTGGAAGCCCCCAGCCCCTCATCCTGATCGTCGTTCCTCCTTGGTGGTGGCAGAGGTGGAAGGCCAGCCCTGCCCTAAGGGCGGTCCTCATGAGGCTGGTCCCTCCAGGCACCCTCACGGGGCTGGTCCCTCCATGCATCCTCACGAGGCTGATCGCGCCAACGGTCCTCCCGAGGTTGGTCACGCCACTCCTGGCAGGGGCCGCGGTCGTCCCAGCGTCCTCCGGTCCGACTTCCCCCACGGTCGTAGCCACGGTTGCCACGCTTGGAGCGTTGGCCGACACGTCCTTCGCGGAGGGTCGTGAGCTCTTGACAGTCGTGGGTGTGGTGGTTGTGCACATTGTGGAAGGCGCAAAACACCCGGCTACTCTTGGATGACTCTGGGTAGTCGCGGCCGCGCTTCATCTCTGGCTCGGCCGCGAGCACCGCTGCTCCCTTGCGCTTTACGTCCTTGCTCTTGGCCTTCTTGTCTTCAGGTTCGGCAGCGAGTAGCTCGACGAGGGAGAGGCGCCCCTCCTCAGCTCTGGCACACTTGGTCGCGAGGTTGAATAGTTCCAGGGACGTGCACAGATCTTCGTGGATGGCGAGCTCCTCCTTCATCTTGACGTCGCGGACACCATCTGAGAATGCTGAAACGATGCCCTCGTCCGTGACCTTGGGGATCTTGACGCGGACGCTGTTGAAGCGCTGGATGAACTTCTGTAGGGTTTCTCCTGGTTCTTGCTTGATACGTCGCAGGTCACCCGCGGCCGGGGGACGGTCTCGGGTGCTCTGGAAGTTGCCGATGAACCTCTCGCGCATCTAGCTCCTGGTGGAGATCGATCCCACGGGTAGGTTCAAGAGCCACGAGCACGCGCCATCTTTGAGGGCCATGGGGAACCAGTTTGCCATGATCTTCTCGTTGCCGCCGGACACCTCGATGCTCAGCTCGTAGAGCTGCAGGAACTCCGCAGGGTCGAGGGTGCCGTCGTAACGTGGAGGCAGGTTAGGCTTGAAATTCCCAGGCCAGTTGACATTGCGTAGCTCGGGGGCGAGAGCCTTGCAGCCTGTTGTCGATGCCGGAGCTGGTTGGGGAGGCGGAACTTGGTCTTGGTCTTCGCGCGCCACCGCGGAGGCGGGTGCGCGGTTTCGACGCAGCGGTGGAGGGAGTGCTAGCGCTCCTCCGCTGGATCTCTTGGCAGCTTCCTTCTTCATGCACTGGCGCCGCGCGCGGGTGATCACACCGCGGGGCCACGTGCCTTGGGTCTTGGGCGATACCTTGATGCGAAGGTAGTAGGGGGCTTCATGAGCCACATCGTCCGCATGGGGAGGTGGATGAGGTAGCGAGAGGGACGACGCTAGAGAGCCCCCAGCGGTGCCGACGAGCTCGGCGATGCGGTCGAGTCACTCTTCGTAGAAGTCGTCGACAGGGCGGTAGTGCAGGAGCTTGAGTGCCATGAGCAACGCAGCCTACGCGTCCGCGGGTCCGCGATGAGCATGGGACGACGAGACCGCTGGGGTCAGTGACGGGGTCGCGGTGTGTCTGTCCCGCCGCACGGAGGGGTGCAGGGACGAGGCCTACTATTCATGGCTCGCCGGGCCGGTGGCGGCAGGCTATGGAGAACGGCGGGATGGTCCGCTGGCATGAGTTTTCCGTCGCTCAGCGCGGGCGGCAATGGCAGTCCATCGCTCAGCGCGGGCTCTGTGAGCGTCCTCCATGGAACAGGTGGGACGACGGAGCGCGGATCGACGAAAGGGAAGTTTCAGCACGCCCCTACCTGGCGCACCAAATGTCGGATCTTGGGTTCCGGCAAAACCCTTGTGTTTCGAACTCTAGGGTGCGCACGAAGATCTCTCCTTCCGCCCTAGCTCGTCTACTCGCCGATCCTAGGCCTAGCTCGTCAGATCCGAAGAACAAGGGACACAAGGTTTATACTGGTTCGGGCCACCGTTGTGGTGTAATACCCTAATCCAGTGTGGTGTGGTGGATTGCCTTGTAGGCTGAGGAAGAACTAGTACATGGGGAGAACAGCCTCCTAAAGAGAGGTGTTCTTGCGCTCGAGTGAGCTTGTGAGTGTGTGGCCTTCTATCTGAGAAACTCCAGACGAGATGAGCTCAATGGTGGTGGCTAGTCCTATTTACAGAGGCCCGGGTCCTCTTCCCAAATATTGAGCAGGAAGGGATCGCACAACGGCCAAATTTGAAGGGGGCAGCTAGTACAAGCTATCCTGACAAAAGGTGGTCTTCACGTGCCAAAGGCTCTGGTGGTGACGCCGTCGTGGGCTCTGCGATGACCTCCGCTCTGCCATCATGTTGTTCTTGGTCTTGTTGCACCGATATGGAAACCTTTGCCTGACGCCTCAGGACTCCTCGCATGCACCTACTCCTTTAGCACCAAATAGGAAACTGGCGCTATGCGCCCGCTAGCGCCCGCCTGGCCTTGGTCGTCACTGCTCACATCACAAGGGCCTCGCGAGGTGCCCCTTGCCTTGATACCTACGCTCCTTAGGAGCCAGCCTGGTGAGGCCGCCCCAGGGAAGGTCTTGCGCCATCTGCCTCGCGAGGCTCGGCCCCTCGCGAGGGTCTTGAGTGGTTGCTGAAGAGGTTGGGCCATACCAAGCCATGTGATGAGCCACGCCCTGGGCCGCACGCACGCAATTCTGGGTACCCCCGTTCCCAGAACGCAGACGATGATCATCTCTGTGTTGAAGGAGAATAGGGTGAAGAGAGTTTATCTTTCCGTGTTAAGTCACAGCCCCTCCAACGAGACATAGTCCTTTGGCAGAAGGGCGAACTGGTCTACCAAATTCCTATGTCGCCATCGAGCACCACTGGTTCAATTTACTTCACTGCACTACTTTCAGGAGTTTTCTTTCTTGCTCTGTGTCGGTAGTTTACATGATCTTTATATGCTTGTTGCAAATCCTTCAGTCATATTGTACCTGCTGAACCAAATGTGATGTCTGTCATTTGATAAGTATCTTTCACTTCATTTAGTTGGTGATACCATTCGTTCACATTACAATTCACTTTGATCATGTTATACTAGCTTGTCACTCACTGTGTTATTTCTCCTTTGCTTCTTCTCTTCTGTTAATCAAGCTTCTCCATCGTATCATTCACTCAGCGTCGTCGTGTTATTTGATAGAGGCAAAGGTGTCCCGTCTTTCGATGAGATGGTGGTTATCATTTTGGAGGAAGTCGACTTTGATGATCCGACTACGAACGTGCGAGGACATCGCGCCTTAGCAATCGCTAAACCAACTCCGAGAGGTTATTGACCACGCCGGAGCACAATCAACCTGACCACGAAGGTCTGTTTCCTGCACGCAAATGAAGAACAAGCAAGAAACTGAGATTGCAATCTGGATATTGCAAATTCAAGAGGAAAGCTTTATTGATCAAGTGGGGTTCTGTGACGTCTTTGTCTGGTTGTTGAACACAAACGAAGTACGCGAAGTTGCAGCTATGGCGAACTTTAATCTAAACAAAACCCAAAGTCTAAATGACACCCTAACAAAACCCAAAGTCTAAATGACACCCTAAGGGTTGTATATATTGGGGGAAGAGGGGGGAATTTCGTGGCCCTTGGAGGAGGGGTCCGAAACCAACCCTAACTCTTGTTTCCCCACACATACGGACTCTAAAATAGCCTATACTCAAGTATTTCGAAATTACATGGGCCTGGCCCAATAATAAGGTGACGCATCACCTATAATAGCCTCTGGACGAAATTTATGAAGTGGCATCTTGTATATTTCGTCCAAGGCTTCACGCACTCATTATTGTGGCTTCAAAGTCCTGAAATCATCACTTGTAACTCCGTTCTTGTTCCCCTTGTGCATGCCATCATCTCCATGCTTGATCTTGCTCCAATGTTCATCCTTATTTTCCAAGCTAGGCCCTTCACTTGTAAGCAACACAAATGTATCCAATTTAGGTAGCATCATATTCTCATGAACATTAGAATCATTACCAAGAAACAAAAGTACCTGGTAATTTAATTGACGTGCGCAAGCTCTAGTAATTGGTCATGTATATGTGTCAGTTGGGACTGTGGGTGTAACCTTGTTAGTGATGTCCTCATCACCCTCGCCTTCTTGAATTGAACTCGTTCTCGACGGAAGCTCATCTTCCTCACCCAAGTAAGGCTTCAAATCTGCAATGGTAAATGTGGGACTAACCCCAAAATCTGCAGGCAACTCAAGTTTATATGCATTATCATTTATTTTCTCTAACACCTTGAAAGGACCATCAGCACGTGGCATTAGCTTTGACTTGCGCAAATTAGGAAACCTATCCTTACGCAAATGTAACCAAACAAGATCTCCAGGTGCAAAGACAACACGTTTTCTACCCTTATCTCCAACAAGTTTATATTTAGCATTCATGCGCTCAATATTTTCCTTAGTTAACTCATGCATTTTTAAGATCGATTCAGCACGTTGTTTAGCATCAAAATTAACCTTCTCCGAAGATGGAAGAGGCAACAAATCAATAGGTGCACGAGGTAGGAAACCACAGACAATTTCAAAAGGGCACATCTTAGTAGTAGAGTGCAACGAACGATTATAAGGAAATTCAATATGAGGAAAGCATTCTTCCCACATTTTCTTGTTATTCTTCAAAACAGCCCTAAGCATAGTAGAGAAAGTTCTATTGACTACTTCAGTTCGTCCATCAGTTTGGGGGGTGACAAGTAGTACTAAAAAGCAGTTTAGTCCCCAACTTAGCCCATAAACATCTCCAAAAGTGGCTAAGATATTTAGTGTCACGATCTGAAACAATAGTATTTGGCACACCATGCAAGCGAATAATTTCACGAAAGAACAAATCAGCAACAGTAGCAGCATCATCGCTTTTATGACATGGTATAAAGTGTGCCATCTTCGAGAACCTATCCAGAACAACAAATATGATATCCACCCCTTCTTTGTTCGAGGTAAACCCAAAACAAAGTCCATAGATATATCTTCCCAAGGAACACTAGGGACAGGCAAAGGCATATATAAACCATGAGGATTGAGTCGTGACTTAGCTTTTTGACATGTAGTGCAGCGAGCAGAAAAACGATCAACATCCCGTCTCATCTTTGGCCAAAAGAAATGTGTAGAAAGTACGTCCTCCATCTTCTTCATGCTAAAGTGTCCCATTAATCCTCCTCCATGCGCATCCTGCAACAACAAAAGACGAACAGAGCTAGCCAGAATGCATAGCTTGTTAGCACGAAACACAAATCCATCATTAATGACAAACTTGTTCCATGTTCTCCCTTCTTTACAATTTTGCAATACATCTTTAAATTCAGCATCATGCACATATTGATCTTTGATGGTCTCCAAACCAAATATTTGAAAGTCAAGTTGTGAAAGCATAGTATAACGATGAGACAATGCATCAGCAATACCATTTTCTTTTCTCTTCTTGTGTTTAATAACATAAGGGAAAGTATCTATGAATTCAACTCGTTTAGCATGTCTACGGTTCAGTTTTGCTTGACTTTTAATGTGCTTCAAAGATTCATGATCAGAATGTATAACAAATTCTTTGGGCCATAAATAATGTTGCCATGTTTCCAAAGTCCAAACAAGAGCATATAATTCCTTATCATAAGTAGAATAATTCAGACTAGGCCCACTCATTTTTTCAGAAAAGTATGCAACAGGTTTACCATCTTGTAATAACACACCTCCTAACCCAATTCCACTAGCATCACATTCAAGCTCAAAAGTCTTATTAAAATGAGGAAGTTGGAGTAAAGAAGCATGTGTCAACTTATCTTTCAATACCGTGAATGCTTCTTCATGTGCAGTACCCCAAACAAAAGGCACATCCTTCTTTGTAAGCTGATTGAGAGGTGCAGCAATGGTGCTGAAATCTCTCACAAAACACCAATAAAAACCAGCGAGTCCAAGGAAACTCCTCACGTGTGTGACAGTTTTGGGTTGCGGCCAACTCTCAATAGCTTCAGTCTTGGCTTTATCAACCTCAATTCCCTGTGGAGCAACAACATAGCCAAGAAAAGATACTCAGTCGGTGCAAAAGATGCACTTTCCAAGGTTACCAAACAAACGTGCATCACGTTGAGCAATAAAAACAGCACGTAAATGTTCCAAATGTTCCTCCAAAGATCTGCTATAAATCAATATATCATCAAAGTAAACTATAACAAATCGTCCAATGAAAGAACTTAAAACTTCATTCATTAATCTCATGAAAGTACTAGGTGCATTAGTTAACCCAAAAGGCATGACTAACCACTCATATAATCCAAACTTAGTTTTAAATGTTGTTTTCTATTCATCTCCCAATTTCATACGAATTTGATGGTATCCACTACGCAAATCAACTTTGGAGAATATTGTAGAGCCACTCAATTCATCAAGCATATCATCTAGCCTAGGAATAGGATGATGATAACGAATAGTAATATTATTAATGCCTCTACAATCAACACACATACGTGATGTACCATCCTTTTTCGGCACTAGAATAATAGGAACAACACAAGGACTAAGGAATTCGCGTATATAACCTTTGTCGAGTAGCTCCTGTACTTGACGCATAATCTCCTTCATCTCCTCTGGATTGGTACGGTATGGTGCGCAGTTGGGTAGCGATGCACCGGGAATTAAGTCAATCTGATGCTCAATCCCTCGAATAGGTGGTAATCCCGGTGGCACGTCTTGTGGAAAGACGTCCGCGAACTCCTGCAAAATGTTAGTGACGGCAGGAGGCAAAGAGAAAGGCACGTCCTCGAATGAAAATAATGCCTCTTTGCACACAAAAGCATAGCAAACAGATTTGCTTAAATCTAGATCATCAATATCAGATTTGGTGGCAAGTAAACATCCACTTTTTAATTTAATTTGAGATGCAACATGAGATGATGGTGTGTTATTAGGCTTCATTTGTTGCTTAAATTCTATCTGATTTTCACTCTTATTTTGCTCCTGTTTCGCTTTATTAGCTCTATTAATATCATCTTTCAAAATGGAATTAGGAGACATAGGAAGCAAAGTAATATGTTTATCCTTATGAACAAGAGTATACTGATTGTTTCTACCATGGTGTACATATTTTTTATCAAATTGCCATGGTCTAGCAAGTAATAAGGAACATGCTTGCATGGGTACCACATCACACTCAACATAATCAGCATATGTGGAGATATTGAAATGCACACGAACAGTATGTGTTACCTTAACCTTGCCGCTTTTGTTGAACCATTGGATGTAGTAAGGATGTGGATGTGGTCTTGTGGTGAGAGACAGCTTCTCCACCATCTCCATGCTAGCCAAGTTGTTGCAGCTCCCTCCATCTATGATGACGCGAACAGAACGTTCCTTCACAACTCCCTTTGTATGGAACAAATTATGCCTCTGATTTTGCTCCGCTTGTGTGACCTGCACACTCAAAACACGTTGAGCAACTAAACATTCATACCTGTCAGCGTCTTCAGGAGCCATGTATAGCGTCTCATTTTCAGAATCATCTCCACCGTGTTCTTCACGTGTAATAATAGTCAAAATCTCCTCATCATAGTCACTAGCGGACTCATAACCACCATCCTCAGTAGCAATCATGACACGCTGAGATGGGCATTTGCTCGCATAGTGACCACGACCAGTGCAACGACGACATATAACATCATGTGTTGGCCCTATGGATGCCATGGAGGAAGAAGAGCTCTGCGCAGGACCGGAAGGTGTACTCCTGGTTGATGGTGGTGATGCATGTTTACTTTTATCACGGCTAGAAGTGACGGATGAAGTTGGCGGTGGTGCAGCCGGACGTGTTGAAGTAGATGATGCACGTGGTGTCCATGATGAAGGTCGACCTGCAGAATAATTAGTTCGCGCCAAGGCCTGTCGATCATGCACTTCATGTTCAGCTTTGGAAGCAAGATGGAATAAACGAGTGACATTATTATACTCCTTATACTCTAGAATTGTCTGAATCTCTCTATTTAAGCCACCCATAAAACGTGCAAGCATAGCCTCATTATCCTGAACAATACCACATCTAATCAGGCCAGTTTGTAATTCCTGATAATATTCATCTACATAATTTTTTCCTTGTCTTAAACGCTGCAATTTCTGAAGTAATTCGCGTTGATAATATGGTGGAACCCAACGAGTACGCATAGCAGTTTTCAAAGCAGCCCAAGTAGTTGGAATATTATCCGGATATAATCTACAATATTCAGACCACCACACACAAGCAAAACTAGTGAAAGCACAAAGAGCAGCAGCAACACGTCTCTCCTCGGGATATTGTAAACATGTAAAATGTTGTTCGGCTTCTAACTCCCAAGTAAGATATATATCAGGAACATATCTACCCTCAAATGGTGGAATATTCAATTTTAGTTTAGGGAGATGGTCATGATCGTGTACCTGAGGGTGTGGTGCAGCCCTACCATTGCGATTATTTGCATGTGGACGACCTGGTGGTTGTGGTGTTGGTTGTTGCACATAGTTCTGATTTTGATCAACCACATCCTCATAATCCCACACATAATCATCCTCCTCCTCAGTAGCAGCAGGAGCCACAGAAGTATCAACAGCAGCACCAACAGTTTGGCCAGGCTGAAGAGCAACACGGCTCGCTTTACGAAGCGTTGTTTCACGACGTGAAGGTGGTTGTTGTTGTTGTTGCAATGGTGCAGCAGGTGGAGGTAGATGCGCAAGCACTTCAGCGAATTTGGCATCCAACTTGGTGTTAATTGACTTCTCAATGCCATCCATCCTCGCTAGTGCGTTGTCAAAACTGGTCATCGCATCTTCTACCTGCTGACCCATCATTTGCTGAAATTTATCATGCAACTCCTTGTTCGTCATGTTCTCCCAGTCAGTCTCGTCGACTTGTGATCCTCGCATGGTTAGCAGCAATAGAAACAAACAAAAATATGATCCTAGAGACTACTAGAAAATGGTGGTGGTGGGAGTCACAAATCCATCAAGCAAATCTCAAATTCTTACCAGTTCTTACCCAGCAGCAGGTGGTGATCGGCAACCGTGGTAGTCAAAACTCTCAAAGCATGGATAAAGCGATTACCAGGGAGAGTCAAACGCACGACGTAGATGTATGTGGAGCTGGGAAGGCTTATAATATGGTAGCAAAAAGGGTCAGCAATAATCAATTCAGAGATGCAAAGTTGAATAAACGCTCAACGACGGTACTGTGTTGGTCCTAGGCTAGACCGTACTAGAGACGCGAGCCTAGAACACTAACAAAATCACGGCGCTGCACGTAATCAAGGGGAAAGCACACTCTGAATTTTTTTCGCCTCTTTTTTTTCGAAAATCACTATAAAGGCGAGTGTCTCAAAACTCTTCCCAGGTCAAACTAAGATGATAGGTACGAAAAAAAATTGACGAAATTATTTTCGGAATCAGGGCAGCGACGACGAAAAAGTGTGGTAAAAAAACAGTATGATGGCACGTGTCTCAATAGACTCAAAAGGCTAAAAATAGGATAGGGAAAAAATATTTTCACATGTCGAAATTTTGGCCTAAAACTGCCCGGGGGTCTCCGGACTCTTTTTTTTGACCTACGCAGGCAAGGAAACACGAAACCGAAACTAGATGGATCTCAAGAACAAACCTAATATGAAAAGAACTCGGATTGGTGGTGGATATATGGTGGTAGGATATGGCAGTGGTTGTAGGTTATGGCAGCGGTGGTGGTATGTGGCAGCGGTGGTGGTATGTGGTCACGGTGGTGGGATATGGCAGCGGTGGTGGGATATGGCAGCGGTGGTGGTATGGCAGCAGCGATGAATATGGTGCGGCGGCGGCGTGACAAACTATGAACAGAACTCGAAACTCTAAAGAACTAGACGCTAAGACCAGCAACTCGACACGACGATGCAACCGCAAATTCAACTAAGCAAACACGGAAAAGATTGTGCGATGGCTCAGACTGGTTCGGATATGATGAACTAACCCTAAATTTTTTTGGCTTTTTCGTGGACTGTAGGTATGAAGAATAGACTCGATCTAATATACGAAAAACTATAAAATCTCACCGAGCAACCTGGAAATATGTTACCACTTGATAGAGGCAAAGGTGTCCCGTCTTTCAATGAGATGGTGGCTATCGTTTTGGAGGAAGTCGACTTTGACGATCCGACTATGAACGTGCGAGGACGTCGCGCCTTAGCAATCGCTAAACCAACTCCGAGAGGTTATTGACCATACCGAAGCACGATCAACCTGACCACGAAGGTCTGTTTCCTGCAGGCAAACGAAGAACCAGTAAAAAACTGAGATTGCAATCTGGATATTGCAAATTCAAGAGGAAAGCTTTATTGATCAAGTGGGGTTCTGTGATGTCTTTGTCTGGTTGTTGAACACAAACGAAGTACGCGAAGTTGCAGCTATGGCGAACTTTAATCTGAACAAAACCCAAAGTCTAAACGACGCCCTAAGGGCTGTATATATGGGACAAGAGGGGGGAATTTCGTGGCCCTTGGAGGAGGGGTCCGAAACAACCCTAACTCTTGTTTCCCCACACATACGAACTCTAAAAATAGTCTATACTCAAGTATTTCAAAATTACATGGGCCTGGCCCAATAATAAGGTGACGCAGCACCTATAATAGCCTCTGGACAAAATTTATGAAGTGGCATCTTGTATATTTCGTCCAAGGCTTCACGCAATCATTTGGTGGCTTCAAAGTCCTGAAATCATCACTTGTAACTCTGTTCTTGTTCCCTTGCACATGCCATCATCTCCATGCTTGATCTTGCTCCAATGTTCATCCTTCTTGTCCAAGCTAGGCCCTTCATTTGTAAGCAAGACAAATGTATCCAATTTAGGTTGCATCATATTCTCATGAACATTAGAATCATTATCAAGAAACGAAAGTACCTGGTAATTTAATTGGCGTGCGCGAGCTCTAGTAATTGGTCCTGTATATGTGTCAGTTGGGACTGTGGGTGTAACCTTGTTAGTGATGTCCTCATCATTATTGTTCATGTTTGCCTCCTGCCTTGTCATCATTATCGTCAAGCATGTCATATATTATACTCGAGCTATTATTGCATCTTACATCGATAGCTTTGTTCCTCAATAGTATGCTTGATTAAGTTCATGTCTACCAAAACTTATTTCCATTGCTGTGTTTGGGATCAGTTTAAAACTTTCGAAAGAAATTTTGAATCTCTCGTTCACTCCCCCTTTGGTCGATATACTCTCGGTCCTAGCAAGTGGTATCGGAGCAGGTACTCCCCGTCTCTGTTTATTAAAGGTCTAACGTCCTTGGAGTTTTGAGTAGGTCGTATGCAGGTAGATCCTTGCACTCAGAAACATTTCCTATCTTTGATGGAAATGATTATCTCTACTGGAAAGAAAGAATGAGAATCAGACTTCAAGCCATTGACATATATCTCTGGCAGATTGTGGAAAATGGATACACCATTCAGCAACCTGATGCTCCAAATGCCGATGAAAAAATCAATATGCAGTTGAATACTCAAGCGAAAGATATCATTTGTGGTAGTATCTCAAAAGACATCTTCATTTGATTCCGAGAACTTGATACTACGAAGCAAATCTGGGATGCCATAAAAATGCTCATGAAGAGTTCATCACCAGAACAGATCCACACACTCGAGTGCTTAGAGCTATGTTTGCAGGTTTCAGAAGCCTTCGAAAGGAAAGTGCTATGGAACTCACTAATGGGCTGACAAACATTGTTGAAAGACTTCATCAACTAGGAGTAAGTGATATCACCGATATAGATGTTGTAAACAAGCTTCTGAGGGCACTTGATCCAACCTTCAATTCCATTGTATCAGAAATCAAACAAAGTCCAGGCTATCAAGAACTTCACTATGTAGAGGTCGTGACACTGCTATCCATTCATGAAGAAAATATGGAAATGGAAAATACTGATCAAGAATCTTCTTCAGAAAGTGAAGGAGAAATTCTCTCACACTATGGCAGTTCACAAGAAGAAGAAGACATCAAGAATGAACACACTATCACAAGAGATCTCGAGATGCTCACAGAAAGTCTAAGTGATCTCAGAAGACAGAATTTGTGCCTCAAAAGTGATGATGGATTTTATTTGCCTGAAGCATCAAGAAAGTTACCTCCGAAGGAAATGAAATGCTTCAAGTGCAAACAATTTGGACACCTCATAGCTGGTTGTCCTTCCTAGGAAGGAGAACCTAGCAACAGACGGAAATATCTTCACTGCAATGAATTCACTCGAATGAATCCTCACACTAACCTCCCGAAGGAAAATGAGTTATCCTCATCTTCTTCGACGAGACCAGTCACTGACATAAATGCTAGAGTAGTCATCAAATCAAACATGAAGAAAATATCGCAGTTGAACAGAGCTTGTGCTGATTTGAACTTTGATACTGAAGATGAAGAGACAGATTTAGATTCTGAAGATGAATGATTAAACAAGTTGATAGGCAGGAGCAATGCTTACATTGCCTTTGAGTCATCTGAGAAGTTTGTCGAATCTGACATTGATGATGATATTTCAAGTGATGATGAACTTATCGCATTCTGCCTCATGGCAAAAACTTCAAAGGATCACATATCATCAAAACACCGAAAATCTATGAATGAGTATTCTCCTGAATACTTTGCCTATGCTAAATTGGTTAAGATTGCTAAATCTGAACAAGATGATCGTGAAAGGCTTGATAGCAATCTTAGAAAAACTGAAGGATTGCTGGTCGAAGAGATGGAGAAGAATCGGGAGTTGAACGAAAAGCATGATGATTTTTCTTCAACCTGATCTTTCCTACCGATATGATTCACTTATAGTTGACTATGAGAGTTTATCAGATGAACTCCTTCACAGGAATCAAGAACTCTAGTCACTGAAAGAGTCTCATAATGAGCTAGCGAAGGAAAAAAAGCTTCTCTCTTTGCCGAGCCATATGAACATGTTCATGAAAATTTTGTGCCTCCATGCTTAAAATGCCTAGAACGTAGTAATGTTGATTCTCATGCTGAAACTTCTAGTGCTAATATCAAGAATATTGCAACTACTATGAATGATATCTCTAGCCCCTCTCCTGAGGAACTTGTTGCTATTTCTAATGAAAATTGCAGATTAAAAAGCTTGCTTTAGACAAGAATGCTAAAAAGTCTCAAAGGACATCAAACACCGAGTGATGTGCTCAAAAAGTCAATACTGCACAAAAATCCTCGAAAGGAAGGATTCGGTTTTGAAAGAAAACACAATGTTGATGGAACCTACTGGACTCCCAAACAATATCCTCAAACGAGTTGGGTTCTTGCTGAAATCAAAATGCTTGAACCAGCAACTCTGTCAGGATACGATACTCCCATTACTGTATTTTTATGAGTCTGATGACTCAAACTACAAACTCTTTAAACAACAGAATGGTAAGGATTTTACTCGATATGTTGGTAATAACTGCAGGTCTCGTTCACCCAAAAGGCAAATCTGGGTGAAGAAGTGCATTATTGAAAATCTATCTGTGATTGCTAACATGAAAATGCAGAGTAATTCTCCCGGAGACAATGATTATCATTCGCATAATGGCTCACGAAGATCCTCGAGTGGGTATTGATCAAACCCTCGACAGAAGGAATACACACATATTTCCTAAAATCATTACACTCATGTCTCTAGAAGCAATTTCAATGCATATTCATATGATCACTCTCGAAGTCCACAGGTACCCTGCAGATCTCGCTGAAAGAATACTCACGGTCAGACGAAGCAAATGAGATCCTCGTCGCCCTCACAAGTGTGGGTTGCAAAAAAGAACTAATCCTCTCTTGCAGATTTTATCTCAGGAATTTCTCTCACTTATTCTTTATCCAAAGATCTTTTTTTGTTGGTGCTTGGCTTTTGTGTTCTTATTCGCCTTCTCTGTTTTTGTTATGTTTTGGTGTGTTTATGTTTTGTCCGAAGTACAACTCACTCATAGCTCCATGTTGTTTGTGTTTCCATTCATTTGGCTAAGCGTTTTTGCTTTGGTCCCTTTTGTCTCTCTATTCTTTCTCATCCACTCCATTCTTTCAATCATAAACATGCAATTTGATCTTAAGAAGATTTCATTCCGACGTCCTTGGCTGCAAATGAACTCAACTTTGAACCTTAATCAGTTTTTGGCGTTTTCCATTCCTCAAAACCTTTGATCTTTCGTTCAGTTTCTGAGATTTTCGCAGGAAACAGTTGACACGTGCCCACGATCTCACAATCCTGAACTCATCGGTTGAATGTGGAACGTCTTGTGCTTTTCGACCATAGATTTTGGAAGTGGTGGTTCCTCCTGAGGCTATATATATACACCCTTCCTCTAGGCATCTTCTTCCTCATTTCATCCTCAAACCCTCTTCTGTTCTCCTCTCGAGCCCGAGCTCGACGCAACACCGTCGACGCACCTTGCCGTGCAACTACGGTGAAGCCTCGCCATCGTTGATCGCACCAGTGCGATATATCCTCTCCTCCGCATTGCCATAGTTGATCCTTCCTGCCAAGTTAGGGCGCTTGGATCTGGAACTAGCCATGTCTACTCCTCTGTTCTAGGTTTGTTCTTGCCGACGCCTTTTCTCTTGATTATTTTTTGTGCGGTAGATCTTTAGGTTTCTCTAAGTTTTGACTGGTATGGTTTGTAGCTTTTTCCTCGTACTAGCTATCTTAGATCTAGGGTTCATGCACACTATTTTGCAAGATTAGAGAGTTGTTACTCTGCCTCATGTCATGTTGCAGTTTTGTCGATGATATTTTCCAAAATGTATGCCATGGATTCCTTTGCTGCTTCTGTTTTTTTTTGTTTTCAGTAAAAATTGCTTCTGTGCATGTTTGTGGCCCCCAACCTCTTTTTCTTCGCATCTTTTCTACTTCTCAGGTTGGTCATGGCTCACAGTTCAGAAGAGCGGTCTGGTTCTGAACAAGAAATCCCTCAGGTGTCTCCAATGGCTGAGCAAAAGAGACTGACTGGTGCAGTGAAACCTTCAAAGCCACCAAAGATACCGAAGAAGAAGTCAGACTCTAAATCTGAAGAAGAGGAAGATGATATTCCCTCGGCTCATAGTCAGCTCGAGGATGAACAAGTCATCGATGCAACAACTCTATTTTCTGATGCAAATTCCAAGAAGGGTGGTCGTGGCAGAGATAAGAATACAACATCATAAATGTCTTATCTTGAAAGCTATAAAACTCCACCTGGGCTTGAAACAACAACTAAGAGAAATAACAGGTTGCAGAAGATTCACCATCATTGGGCGAAGAAATGGTTTAACTATGAGGATGTCGGAAATATCAAATTTTGTTTGCTTTCACTCCACCTTGGAATGACTGCATAGTTGAAGGTTACCTCGGCCTAGATGATGAAAAATCCAGGCCATCCCCTCCCGAAAATGCTCATCCAAATTAACTAAAAACAACTGCTGAGTTTCCCAAAAAGTGGAAAAGAGAGCCAAGGCCAAAGCCAAGCACGATGCTAAGGCCATAAAGAAAAATTAAGTGGAACAGAGAAATGTCACGCTGACCCAGCAAGATGTACAAGAGAATAAAGAACATGCCTTTGCACAAAAGGAAAGGGAGGGAGGGAAGACTGATTCCCCTCGAGTGTCACAAAGAAATATGTTGCTAGAAAATCAAAAAAGACAGTTTCTGCCTCATCTGATGAATCTTCTGAGGAAGATGTTCTCGATGAAATACCGATGTATGATTAGCGCACTCTTCTTAACAAGCCTTATCAAACTCCTTCACCAGCGAAAGTTTCACCCCCGCTGAGAATTTCACCAAGACTTGCACCAGCTCCAGCATCTGACAAACCTACGGGTTCTGCTGCTCCTTTTGCGAAGAGAAAGTTGTTGCCTGAAGAGAAAGATGTAGTTTCTGCAAAGAAGGCCAAAACAAGTGTTCCTGCTTCCACAGAGGAACATACACTACAGGAATCAAGATCTTTGTCGTCTGCCACGGCAAAGGCACGCCTAGCAGACGACAAAGGTCTTTTCCATCAGTCAGCAGACGACAAAGTGTCTGGCTGAACAAACTACGACAAAGGGCTCTTTGCCGTCTGCTGGCAGACGGCAAAGATGCAAAGGTATTTGTCGTCCGCTGACAGACGGTAAAGGGCCTGCACGGCACACGTGGTAGGTTAGTTCCATAAGGGGTTAACGGTGTGCTTTGTCATCTGCTGGCAGACGGCAAAGATGCAAAGGTCTTTGTCGTCTGCTGGCAGATGGCAAACTTACCAAATAGGCTAGCCACAGTGCCCCCAGGTTGCACATGTAGCTGCCACATGGCAGCTTTGCTGTCTGCTGGTTGATGGCAAAGCTCTTTGTCGTCAGCCAGCAGATGGCAAAGAGCCTGTACATCCCCTGTTTATTCTGTTTATTCTTAAATTCATTCAATTTCACAGAATTTCACAGATATATATAACAAGTTTCCAACAACATATATATAACAAGTTTCCAATAGACGGCAAAGAGCATGTACAACCCCTATTTATTCTATTTTTTTCTTAAATTCATTCAATTTCACAGAATTTCACAGATATATATAACAAGTTTCCAACAACATATATATAACAAGTTTCCAGCAACATATATATAACAAGTTTCCAACAACATGTATAACAAGTTATCCAACAACATATCCAACATAAAATGGTTTCATCCATACATACATATCCAACAACAAGTTTCCAAAAACATAAAAGAAGCACAAGGAGAAGAGTAGACTCCATGAAGGCAAGCTCCTCATGTAAAGCAATTCTGCAAATTGGGAAATAAGAAAGTTAGAAGAATAAGAACAAGAAGAAGACTAGCTAGAAGAAGAAGAAGAAGAAGATTTTTTTATTCTCTTTCTTTTTCTCCTCTCCTCTTCTTTGTCTTCTTCTTCTTCTCACTAAGGTAGGTAAAAATGCCATTTTTTTAGCTAAGCTAGGGAAAAAATGCTAAGTGTAGGTCATTTTAGAGCTAAGCTAGGTAAATAGGTCATTTTGGAGCTTAGTAAGGTTATTATGTCATTTTTTAGGAAAATAAGCTAAGTCTATGTCATTTTGGGGGTAACAAAGTTTATCATGACATTTTTGACCTAAGTACGCTAAGTATGTCATAAATGAACTAAAGAAGCTAAGTATAGGTCATTTTTGAGCTAACCTAGGTAGTTATGCCATTTTAAAGCTAACTAAGCATATTTATTCATTTTGGAGGACAAAATGGCAAGTCTAGGTCATTTTAGAGTTATCCTAGTTAAAATCGGTCATTTTGGAGCTGGGTAAGGTTATTTTGTCATTTTGTAGGAAAATAAGCTAATTATATGATAGTTTGGAGCTAAACCAAGGTTATTATGCCATTTTTTTACCTAAGTAAGCTAATTATGTCATAAATGAACTAGGTAAGCTAAGTATAGATCATTATTGAGTTATCCTTAGTAGTTATGCCTGTTTTTAGCTAACTAAGCATATTAAGTCATTTAGGAGGAAAAAATGCTAAGTATAGGTCATCTTATAGATATCCTAGGTAACTATGTCAGTTTGGAGCTAAGTAAGGTTATTATGTCACTTGGGAAAACTTACCATCATCACGGAGGTGAAGGATTGGTCAGGTGTGCGCTAGTGCGAGACGGAGAAGGACCGGTCGGGGTTGCGGAATTGCGAGACGGGGAAGGATCGGTCGATGCTTGTCGGGAGGCATGCTACACCAAAGATCATTTGCAATGTCTCGTTAGCATGATGCAACTGAAATGTGAATACTAATAACTAATGACCATTCAAATGAAACTCGTCGTGTCTGCTATACCAATCTGGGGCATCGACGAAGGGGTCTGACCGTTTTTCTCGCACACGGACTGCACATTTTGTTTTCACGAGTCAGTCATATTAGTTAGTAATGAAACGAACATTACATGCATGATTTGGCTAATATGTAGGAGAAACTTACAACGAGGAGCTCGTATAGGGCCCAGTGACCCGCGTCGTTCCGGTTCCTCTCCTCCTCCACCATCCTAGTCGTCCTCTCTTCCAACTCCTTCTCCCTCTGCGCCACCTGCCTGTTTGCCTACGCCAGAAGCTCATGGGCCCTAGCCTCGATGGCGAGCTCCATTGGACATGGACAAGAACTCATCTCAGGAAGAGAGCTCGTCTGACGCCTCTTGATCTCCCGGAGAGTTCTAGGACACCGTACCAGTCCATCCCCAATGATTGTTGAGCCATGTTTCCTCCTGTCACCAGATAGCATCATGAGCTCTATATCAAAACCACTCTAGCTCGGGTTGAAGTCATCCCCTTTCATCGCATTCCCAAAGTCTCTGTACCTCACAAGCTTGTTGTGGGAGGAGATGTTGGTGAAGCTCTCTGGATGATCGAGGTCATACTTAGAGAATGCCTTGGCCTTCTTGTACGGGGCAGTATGGGCCATGGCATAGAGGTTGTACAGTGGTGGCACCTCCTTCTTGTTGTGAAGATCCTAAAAGAGAGGAACAACATATTAGTTAAGGGCTCAAGCTAGCATGACGAATGAAATTGCATGAAAATCGTGAAGCAAACCACATACCCAGTGATCCCCGTACTCAAACAGGTTGGAGCTCCCTTGACGGTGTGGCACACCTTGCATTTGAGCATGCTTATCCTTGGCCTTGTTGTGGACGTCTAGCCATTGGGGAGAACACCACTCATCCACCAACGCCTCCCAACAGTCCATCCTATCCGCACACCATCTCAGGGGCACCTAAGTTAGACAAGAGAAATTTTAGCGCTACGTCTACGAATCAAATCAAGGAAACTAAGTACAAGGCCTTAAGAATAGGTAATTACCTTCATGTACTTCTCCTTACTCAGATACTTGGCGCGACACTTCTTCTTCTCCCTCCTAATGTGAGTAGAGGCGTAGTAGTCTCCAACAGCCTGCACCTGAGCCTCATGCCATAAGTTCTGAAGTAGGAGCTTGCACTCGGCTTCCATAACCTTAGCCGCGTCCGCCTCGTGTTCCTCAGCAGACATGTAGAAGGTCTGCAATCAAACAAGACAACACTGATTAGTACAATCACTAGGTACTGTTGATTTTTAATTCTGTAAAGGAGAAATTACCCAAAACCACAGGATCACAATGTTGGCCACCGTCTCGCACAAGACACCATTGACTCTCTCCTCCGGCGGGGCCGGGGCAGCCACGTACAACTCCCAACTCAGTGCTAGCTCTGGAACCTCACCCTCACCGGGAAATGTGACCCACCCCGGTAAGTGGTGCCGGCAAAGCACACCAAGGACCTGGTTGGGCCTGCGGACACCATGGGCGTGTACACAACCCCAGTAGTATGACAAGGCCAACACATTACATATTAATTTAAAGAAACATGAAGGCAAAAGGTTAAAAAAGAGTCAATGCACTTACTTCTCCCCGTTAGGCATAATCAACGACCTGTGATCGAGGGTCGGCGGCACAGGCGGGGAGCTTTGTACCACCACGCTGGTAGACCTTCTTGCCCTCCTCAACCAGCTCGCCCTCACTATAGCTATCGTCGGAAAAGGTCTCCTCACCATCAACATGGCCACTAGTCTCCGGAGTCACATGGGACAAATACTCTGGGACCCGAGTCTCCTAGGACGAAGACTCTGGGACCCGAGTTGTCAGGACCGGTTTTTCAGTAAAATAATTACCGAGAGACCGACCTTTTTATCAAACCAGCAAGGAAGAATACTTCTTACTGATAGAAAATTCCTTGATACAGAAATCCAGAGTACTGAATATTATACAAGGTTGAGCTGGGATAGCTCAACAATTTATTACAAGCACGCCAATATAATACATAAAGGCGGATATGGCACAATGCTAGGGTGGCATACTACTACTCGTAATAAAAAGGTGGTGGATATGTCAGAGTGTAGTGGGTGACGTGACTCCAATATACTACAGTTCATCGAGTGTCGGAGTGAGACCCGATGAATTTATTTGGTGGTTGGCGGAAGCGGTTATATAACAGTGATAAACTCCAGGATCGCAAGAGACTAACTGGGACTCCACTAGACGTCAGACTCGCTATCGAACTCTTCATCCATGAGATCGCCTTCGTCCACATCTGGCTGAATCAACAAGCCAGGTGAGTACTTTGAATGTACTCGCAAGACAGTTCGGACATAAGATATAATAAATGCAAACATGATGCATATGAGTATTCTAGTAAAATGCAACCGGATAATAATATTTCTGTGTTGCACGCAAAATAGAAGTCGGGCGGTAATCCTCCCGAAATCCATAAGATAAATAAAAGGAAACCAAACGAGTGTCTGAGTGACGCCTCATGAGGATAAATAAATGGAAACATGCCACAGTCGGGCGTCTGAGCGACACCACATAAAGGGCTTATAAAGAAAATAAAAGACAAGAATGCCTCAGTCGGACGTCTGAGCGACATCACATAAAGGGCTTATAATGAAAATAAATAACAAGAATGCCACAGTCAGACGTCTGAGCGACATCACATAAAGGGCTCATAATGAAAATAAATAACAAAAATGCCACAGTCGGACGTCTGAGCGACATCACATAAAGGGCTTATAAATAACAAGAATGCCACAGTCGGACGTCTGAGCGACATCACATAAAGGGCTTATAAATAACAAGAATGCCACAGTTGGACGTCTGAGCGATATCATATAAAGGGCTTATATAAACAGTAGTATAACGGTGAAATATTCCAGGTAGTAAATCAATACAGAGATAACTGATTAGTTCATCTACCCAAAATGAACTTGACAAAATCACCACTCTTGTTACTACCAAAATTTTACTAGAGACGGTCACCGGAGTTGTCGCGAAGATTTACCCTAGGCCATAAACATGGCTACTCGGAAGATTTGACTCTGCGGAGCTTGTACTATTAAATCATAGCCAACGGATTCCACTAGCCACAGGGACTAGTTCCGTCTACGGTGTTTTAGTAGAAACCCAACTGACCAGTACACACCCATTTCACATCTGCTGTCTGGTATCACCCGTGACAACATTCATGAAAAACTTTAAGACGGGGAGGCTACAACCTCGAATAGCATGGGATCAAATTTATATATGCGCGCTCTAAGGGGTGCCCCCCTCTCGGTCCCAACCGGAAACACCCATGCCCCCTGACCGGATGACGGGCTTTAATCCAGGGCCATGGAACCCTCATCCCGGCCCCTCTACTTGGTGTGTACTCAGAAAGTGGTTTGCAACTGACTAGACTGTAATCATAACAGAAGGCATATGACAGTACCAAAAAGGAGATGAGCGGGATCACGACTTGATCCACGCTGATACTAAGTTAACCATCTACTGGCATGCTCCAACACTACCAGTACACCACCCATCATGTCACCACATGATCGAGGTGGTTCAACCATTATCATATGTGGCTCACCCGAAGCTTGCTTGCATGAAATATAACCATACACAAGTGCTTATAGGACCATGCTATGAAAAGAACTACTCGAGCAAACATGCAACACATCCATCATATCAAAGGTTCAAACATGCTTGCCTGGTTCGGAGTAGTCGGAGTCTAACTCGGTGAGGTTCGCGGCTCCGTCACGTCCTTCGATATCTACGTATTCAAACAAAACGGATACTAACATAAATACCGCGCGTGCGAAGAAAGTTGCTCCAAATATTTTCACATAAATATGAAAAAAAACTAGACAGAAAACTAAAGAGGATAGAAAAAGAATCAACTCAAAATCATCTTTAGTTAAAAAGATATTAGAGTTTCTGTCTAGGGACTCATCTGTAATGAAACAGAAAGTTTCCAGGGGCTAGAATAGAAAACAGACAAGCGAACCGGTACGCAGTACGCCAACTGAATATGAAGACGTACTTTACCCGAAGGCGCTTTCCAGAAAAAGGTTTCGGAGGGAAACGAGAGGCTGGCGAGGGGGGCCCACTCGTCGGGTTTAAACGCAGAAACAGAGCCTCGTCGGCGCCAGAAGCTGCGGTGGTCGACGGCGCCGATCCACGGCGAAGTAGGGGAAGGGAGTGGTACGTACAGCTTCCTGGTGTTCTTCCGCATCGATGGGTGGTGGAGTTGAGCATCGGTGAGCCCCACGTCGACGGCGACCCTGTCTCCGGCGGACGGCGGCTCGGGTGGTCGTGGGCCTCGTCGGAGAGAGCTCCTTAGGTAAAATTGGAGTGGGGGTTAGGCTTAGGTAGGTGCCAGGAGGTTACGCTTGAGTCCAGGGCGGCGGAGGAGTTCTCACCGGAGAGAACGCTGCTGGAGCCCGAGACGGACGGAGTTGGCCGGAGTTGAGGAAGAAGGGCCCCTCGAGGCTCTTCCAGAGGCTAGGCGTGGTCTAGAGAGATGGTGGAGGTGTGCGGGCTCGAGAGTGAGCTCGGGGGCGCTTTATATAGCCGGCCCGAGGCGGTTGCCGTGAACGGGATAAGTCCGGTGAGCGATTACGGCGGTGCAGTGGCTGGACGGTGGGTTTAGGGGCTTGAGCATCGACTAGGAGATGTACTGGTTCCATTGCCGTGCCTAACTCAGCAGGGGAGGGGCGATTACGGTCTGCCCTCAACAGAACGGCCGTGCGGCACGTCGGCGGCAGAGAACGCGCTCTGTGCGCGCCAGGCCACGGCGACGGTGCTGCAGGCGTGCGCTGGCGGTGGAGAGGGCCATGCGGAGCTCTCGGGTGGCTTGGGCGGTGCCAAATGGCGTTGTGCCGCAGGATGCCTCCCGTCGGCCGCCACAGGCGGTTCTGTCACCGCGGAAGACGCCGGCGTGGGCGGGCCAGGGCGCCACCGACGCCAAGAAGCAGCCAACCAAGCGTGCGGCATGCTGGATAAGAAGGGGTGCAGTGAGCATCGATCCAAGGCGAGCACTGGCGAGATTGACGCTGCGACTCTGACGAAACTGGCGAACTGCACTGTCGACTGTGATCTTCAGTTAGCAGTTTCTGAAACTGACAGAACAGTGCTTGCCAGGTGTTCGATGAAATGATTCTGGCATGTGGGAAATGTTTCTGGGGCTGATATTTTGTGGAGTGGCCTCTTGATGCATCTAGAGGCTGCCTGAATTTTCATAGAATTTTTGGAAGAAGATAAATATGAATTTCACCAAATTTTGCAAATTTGGTCCCAACTTGCAGCAGGTGAAATTTGAAAATTTTGAACTGTGGACCAGTGAAACAAGATTGATCTAGGTTGTGGGTACTAAGGACTATCCAGGGAAGTTAGTTAGGAAACAAATAACAAGGTGGACATGGTGGTTCCTTTGCAAATCACCAAGGTTCACTTTAATGAACATAAATTGATTTTGGAGTAAAATAAATAGAGGAAAAATTCCAATAAGGTTGAAACTCACTGGAATTAATGTGACACTTGTCCTAAGGTGAAGAGGAGGTCTTGGAGAGAATTATTTCTGTTGGGTGTCATGGCAAGATGATAGTTGGAGAGGAAGATAAGCCCAAGGTTAAACCTAAGATGTTTAAATCAAGATGGGAAAAGAATCAAACAAATCCCTAAGAAAACAACTTGTGTTTAGCTAACACAAGACGAAACTTTCAAGACCAAAAATCAAGCTAGAGAAGAACACACAAACTTTGGTCAGGAAGGATTTTAGAAGGGTTTTCAAGAGAAGATCAAACATCCCCCTTCCAAAAGACCAAAAGTTTGGGAGAAAAGCCAAACCAAAAATTTGGAGTGTTACAACACCTACCCCCTTAGGAAAAATCTCGTCCCCGAGATTTCAGCTGATCCTCAAATAGGTGTGGGTGTTCTGTCCGAAGGAAATCTTCCCTTTCCCACGTTGCCTCATCCTCTGTGTGATTACTCCGCTGAACCTTGAGAAATTTAATAGTCTTCTGACGGGTTCTCCTTTCAGACTCCTCCAATATTTTTATTGTGTGTTCCCGATAGGTGAGATCTGATTGCACATCAAGACTTTCATGCGACACGTGCTTCTCTGGGTTGCTTACACACTTCCGCAGTTGCGAAACATGGAACACGTCGTGGACATCTGACAGTTCCTTGGGAAGGTCCAACTGGTAAGCCATTGTGCCTCTCCGTGCGACTATACGGAAGGGTCCCATAAATCGTGGTGCTAGTTTCCCTTTGACCTTAAATCGTTGCAGTCCCCTCATAGGAGATACACGTAGGTATACGTCTTCATCGGGCTCAAAACTTATTTCCCGATGCTTTTGATTGTAATAGCTCTTCTGTCGGCTTTGGGCTGTTTTGAGTCGATCCCGTATTATTTTAACTCTTTCCTCGGCTTCTCTAAACATATCTGGGCCGAAGATATGAGTGTCCCCTGTTTCTGACCAATTTAATGGAGTACGGCATCTTCGTCCGTATAAGGCTTCGAAAGGTGCCATCCGCAGGCTGGCTTGGTAACTATTGTTGTATGCAAACTCGGCATATGGTAAGCTTGCCTCCCAACTGGTCCCATAGGTGAGGACACATGCCCTTAGCATGTCTTCTAGTATTTGATTTACTCGTTCCATTTGTCCTCCAGTCTGGGGGTGATAAGCTGTACTGAACGTTAGTTGCGTCCCGAGGGCTTGCTACAACTGATCCTAAAATTTGGAGACGAACTGAGTGCCTCTGTAGGATATTATAGTCTTTGGGACCCCATGTAGGCATACTATACGGGCGAGGTAAATTTTGGCAAGCTTTTGGGTGGTGTGGGTTGTTTTGACTGGAATGAAGTGTGCCACCTTGGTCAGTCTATCTGTGATGACCCATATGGCATCATTTCCGTGCTGTGACCGTGGCAGTCCAACAATAAAATCCATCCCAATATCGTCCCATTTCCACTCTCGTATTTTGTTTGGCTGTAAGAGTCATGCGGGTTTTTGGTGCTCGGCTTTAATGCGTTGACATGAATCGCGGCATGCAATATATGTGGCTATATCCCTCTTCATGCCGTGCCACCAAAATCTTTCCTGAATGTCCTTGTATATTTTATTCCCTCCAGGGTGAATTGAGTACGGAGCGGTGTGGCTCTCTGCTAGAATTTGCTGTTTAAGGTCTTCGCTATTTGGTACGCAAAGCCTGTCTCCGAACCATAATACTCCCTCACAGTCTATGGTGAATTCTGAGGCCTTTCCCTGACTTACTTTTCTTTTTATTCCTTCGATGCTGGGGTGTCCATGCTGAGCCTTCTTTATTTGTTCTATCAGCGTAGGCTATATTTCTACATTTGACACTTCGCCTTTAGTGACCATCATTAAGTTGAGCTTGGCGAATTCTTGCTGAAATTCGGGTCTCAGGTTTTGTAGGCTGCCGTTGTCCGGGCTGGGGTTACGGCTGAGAGCACCAGCTACCACGTTTGCTTTTCCTGGGTGATAGTGGATGCCAAAGTCATAATCTTTTACTAGTTCCAGCTAGCGTCGTTGCCGTAAATTGAGTTCTTGTTGCGTGAAAATATATTTGAGGCTCTTATGATCCGTATATATTTCACAACGATTCCCAAGCAAAAAGTGCCTCCACTCCTTGAGTGCATGAATGACTGCTGCCAATTCCAAATCGTGAGTAGGATAATTTTCTTCATGTTTCCGTAGTTGCCGGGAAGCGTAGGCGACTACTTTGCCTTCTTGCATTAGTACGCATCCGAGACCTTTTCGGGATGCATCGCAATATACTTCAAAAATCTTGTGTATGTCTGGTACAACCAATACTGGGGCTGTGGTTAATTTCTTTTTGAGTTCCTGGAAGCTTTTCTCACACGCTTCGGTCCATATGAATTTCTTATCCTTCTTGAGTAACTGTGTCATTGGTTTGGCTATGGTGGAAAATCCTTCAATAAACCTTCGGTAATATCCAGCCATTCAGAGGAAACTTCGTATATCCGTTACATTGGCCGGTGACTTCCAACCAAGTACAACCTTGACTTTTTTTGGGTCCACAGCAACTCCCTCTTGTGTCAATACGTGGCCTAGAAAACCAACTTGTCTTAACCAAAATTCACATTTGCTGAAATTGGCGTAGAGTTGATGTTTCCTTAATTCTCCCAGTACAATACGGAGATGTTCAGCATGCTCTTCTGGTGTCTTTGAATATACCAAGATATCATCAATAAATACCACCACAAATTTGTCCATGAATTTCATAAACGCTTTGTTCATGAGGTGGACAAAATATGCGGGGGCGTTGGTCAGTCCAAACGGCATTATTGTAAATTCATATAGCCCGTATCTGGAGGTGAATGCTGTTTTCAGGATATCTTCTGTCCGTACTTTTAATTGATGATAACCTGACCTTAAATCAACTTTTGAGAAAACCTTGGCTTGCGCGAGCTGGTCAAATAAATCATTTATCCGTGGCATCGGATATTTGTTCTTGATAGTGACCATGTTGAGCGCTCGGTAGTCTATACACAATCTCATTGTTCCATCCTTCTTTTTGGTAAATAATACCGGCGAACCCCAAGGTGAGGAGCTGGCCCGTATAAATCCTTTGTCCAGCAACTCCTTTATTTGTTTCTTTAGTTCAACCAACTCGGATGGTGCCATTCTGTATGGCTTCTTGTATATGGGGGTGGTTCCAGGCGCTAGTTCAATAATAAATTCTATTTCTCTGTCTGGTGGCATGCCTGGTAGTTCTTCGGGAAATACGTCCGGAAATTCACATACTACTGGAACTTTGCTTAACTCAGAAGTGTCTATAATTTTGGTTGCCGCGACACTGGTCTTTCTTGAGCTGCGACTCTTATTGTCTTTCCGTGATGATGAGTAAGAATCACAGTCCGATTGAAGCAGTCGATAAATCCTTTGTTGGTGGTTAGCCAGTCCATACCGAGGATAACATCCAGTCCCTTGTTTTCCAACACGATGAGGTTTGCGTGAAACATTAATCCTTTAATTTCAATGCTTATACCTTGGCAGTAATTCTGAGTGATCTGCTTACTTCCGGGGGACTTGATGGTCATTGACTTTCCCAAGGGAAACATCAAAAAACCATGTTGCAAAGCAAAACTCTTCGAAATGAACGAATGAGAAGCTCCAGAATCAAACAAAACCGTGGCAGGTATTGTGTTGACAGGGAATGTACCGAGTACGATATCCGGGGCATCCTGTGCTTGCTCCTTGGTCACATGGTTCAGGTGGCCTTTCTTGTGATTGTTATTGGGGTTGAAGTTGTTACACTTGGGCGCGGGATTGTTTCTGTTGCTGTTAGGCTTCGGTGCTGAGTTCCTTGGCTTTGGGCACTGTTTAGCATAGTGTACCTCTTCTCCACATGCGTAGCAAGTAACACCTGGGCGATAGGTGAAATCATTGTCCCTTGCATGAAAATTCCTGCTTGGACGTGTGTCATTTGTCATGGGTTTGTTCGCCCCATTTTTCTGGAAATTTACCTTATTCTTGTTGTTGCGAGGGTGGTTGGTCTGATCCCTTTTTCTTTTGCGAATGTCTTCCAGACTGCTACGTTCATTTTCCAACGTAATAGCCTTGTCCACCAGTGTCTTGAAATCTGGAAAAGTGTGTACGACTAACTGGCATTTAAGTGTTGGTGCCAGACCGTTCAGGAATTTTTCCATCTTCTTACTTTCAGTCATACGCCCTTTGTTGGCATAGCGGGGTAATTGCGTAAACTCACTGTTATACTTAGTTACTGTCATGCCCCTTTGCTTGAGGTCATCAAATTCTCTTTTCTTGATCTTCATAATGCTCTTAGGGATGTGCGCCCCACGAAAGCCTTCTTTGAAATCTTCCCAGGTGATATCATTTATGTTGGGGTGCATATGCAGTAAATTCTCCCACCATGACGCGGCTGCTCCAGTAAGATAATGTGGTGCGTAAAGTACCTTTTCACGGTCTGACCATTGTGCCACAATTAATTTTCTTTCAATATCTCGAAGCCAATCATCGGCCTCAAGAGGTTTGTCTGTGTGAGAAAATGTTGACGGACGTGTCTTCTAAAATTCAGATAATTTTGAGTGCTGCTGGTATGGCTCACGGTGATTTCCCATGTTAATGACATGGTTCATCATTTCCTGATGCTGTTGCTGACTTTGCTCGTAAAGACGGCATACTTGAGAGAATGTTGTTTCGCTGCCCTGCTGACTTGACTGCCCCTGCATGAAATTGTTACATGTCTGTGTGCCATAATTTTCCTCTAGCGGACTTGGCATGGAACGCGTCCAGGGACGAGTCATTTCATACTCTGGGGTATTATTGCAAAAATCATGAGAAGAACCGGGCAGCAAAATAAACCAAGATTTGCAAAAGCAACAAAAACACGAGCTCCAAAGAAAATTTTAAAATAAACTTGATTGCGCACGAAGAAGGACCGCTTAGTACATATCTCACATGCGAGTCGTAATTATACATACGTCACTCAGGATGCGCGTACACATTCCTGACATGTTATTTATGCTACTGCACTTCTCCAGGTTCCTACATGATGCGCAAATAGACTACTTCCCATCAACCTATTTTACATAACACACATATCATACAAGCGGGCATAACGCGTCGCGGATAGACGCACTAGTCGGAGATGTTGAAGATTTCCCTCGGCCTGCCGAGGGTAAGGCCCAGTGGTGATGGAGACTCAACTTCCTCCTCACTAATAGGCTCTAGACATGGAGTACTGGTTCGGGGTGTGGATGCAGGTGCGGCAGGTGGTGCAGCTCTGACTGGGGTAGGAGCAATGACCTGGTCAAACTCCTCAGTGGTAGGTAGGCGATGAGCGGTGGCTAAGATGGAAGGTGCATAAGATGCGGCGGACGAGACAAACGTCAATGGTGGCGCAGTATGGAGTAGCTCCCTCCTGTTGGCGGAACCACTCTGAACCAAGTCCATACGAGCAGCCACCAAGTCGTCCACAAGATTATCAAAGGCTGCCTCAAGTGCCTTGAGGTACTCAACCATTTATTCAATGGCTTCATCACGTTCCCCATTTGCGCAAGCAAACGCATAGTGGCACGTGTAGGGCACGTGGCATGGGAGGTAACGGTAGCGACGAGTCTTCATTGAAGGAAGAATATCCCGAGACGAGCTATCGCCTCACGGGCAGCCATTTGCATGGCATGCCTCTCCGTAGGCATGGCCCTGCCCACAAATCGGAGACGGCGCGCTTCAGAACGCCCTCCCTTGAAGTGCACCACGGCCTGGTGCATTGACACGCTGTCATTGAGCTTGTGACGGTAGAGTGTAAACTCTGGATGGGTTGATGGCCCAATCGCGACCTTGGTGATGGCGAAGAGGAGCTTGACAAACCCCTCAGGAATGTTGGCGAACACTTGTGCATCACAGTCGTTGCTGGCCATCTACAAAAGTAGACAAAAATTCTGAATAGTCAAGTCATAAATTTATGATGACTAACAGAAAATTGCTAGAGATGCAAAAATGTTGAATAGCAGTTATTACGCTAATAACCGATTAGCGATCGCACCTAGTGGCTTCCTACAGTCAGCCTGGCTCTGGTACCAAGGTTGTCAGGACCGGTTTTTCAGTAAAATAATTACCGAGAGACCGACCTTTTTATCAAACCAGCAAGGAAGAATACTTCTTAATGATAGACAATTCCTTGATACAGAAATCCAAAGTACTGAATATTATACAAGGTTGAGCTGGGATAGCTCAACAATTTATTACAAGCACGCCAATATAATACATAAAGGCGGATATGACACAATGGTAGGGTGGCATACTGCTACTCGTAATAAAAAGGTGGTGGATATGTCACAGTGTAGTGGGTGACGTGACTCCAATATACTACAGTTCATCGAGTGTCGGAGTGAGACCCGATGAATTTATTTGGTGGTTGGCGGAAGCGGTTATATAACAGTGATCAACTCCAGGATCGCAAGAGACTGACTGGGACTCCACTAGACGTCGGACTCGCTATCGAACTCTTCATCCATGAGATTGCCTTCGTCCACATCTGGCCAAATCAACAAGCCAGGTGAGTACTTTGAATGTACTCGCAAGATAGTTCGGACATAAGATATAATAAATGCAAACATGATGCATATGAGTATTCTAGTAAAATGCAACCGGATAATAATATTTCTGTGCTGCACGCAAAATAGAAGTCGGGCGGTAATCCTCCCGAAATCCGTAAGATAAATAAAAGGAAACCAAACGAGTGTCTGAGTGACGCCTCGTGAGGATAAATAAATGGAAATATGCCACAGTCGGGCGTCTGAGCGACACCACATAAAGGGCTTATAAAGAAAATAAAAGACAAGAATGCCTCAGTCGGACGTCTGAGCGACATCACATGAAGGGCTTATAATGAAAATAAATAACAAGAATGCCATAGTCGGACGTCTGAGCGACATCACATAAAGGGCTCATAATGAAAATAAATAACAAAAATGCCACAGTCGGACGTTTGAGCGACATCACATAAAGGGCTTATAAATAACAAGAATGCCACAGTCGGACGTCTGAGCGACATCACATAAAGGGCTTATAAATAACAAGAATGCCACAGTCGGACGTCTGAGCGACATCACATAAAGGGCTTATATAAACAGTAGTATAAAGGTGAAATATTCCAGGTAGTAAATCAATACAGAGATAACTGATTAGTTCATCTGCCCAAAATGAACTTGACAAAATCACCACTCTTGTTACTATCAAAATTTTACTAGAGACGGTCACCGGAGTTGTCGCGAAGATTTACCCTAGGCCATAAACATGGCTACTCGGAAGATTTGACTCTGCAGAGCGTGTACTATTAAATCATAGACAACGGATTCCACTAGCCACAGGGACTAGTTCCGTCTACGGTGTTCTAGTAGAAACCCAACTGACCAGTACACACCCATTTCACATCCTGATGTCCGGTATCACCCGTGACAACATTCACGAAAAACATTAAGACGGGAAGGCTACAACCTCAAATAGCATGGGATCAACTTTATATATGCGCGCTCTAAGGGGTGCCCCCCTCTCGGTCCCAACCGGAAACACCCATGCCCCCTGACTGGATGACGGTCTTTAATCCAGGGCCATGGAACCCTCATCCCGGCCCCTCTACTTGGTGTGTACTCAGAAAGTGGTTTGCAACTGACTAGACCATAATCATAACAGACGGCATATGACAGTACCAAAAAGGAGATGAGCGGGATCACGACTTGATCCACGCTGATACTAAGTTAACCATCTACTGGCATGCTCCAACACTACCAGTACACCACCCATCATGTCACCACATGATCGAGGTGGTTCAACCATTATCATACGTGGCTCGCCCGAAGCTTGCTTGCATGAAATATAACCATACACAAGTGCTTATATGACCATGCTATGAAAAGAACTACTCGAGAAAACATGCAACACATCCATCATATCAAATGTTCAAACATGCTTGCCTGGTTCGGAGTAGTCGGAGTCTAACTCGGTGAGGTTCGCGGCTCCGTCACGTCCTTCGATATCTACGTATTCAAACAAAACGGATACTAACATAAATATCGCGCGTGCAAAGAAAGTTGCTCCAAATATTTTTACATAAATATGACAAAAAACTAGACCGAAAACTAAAGAGGACAGAAAAAGAATCAACTCAAAATCATCTTTAGTTTAAAATATATTAGAGTTTCTGTCCAGGGACTCATCTGTAATGAAACAAAAAGTTTCCAAGGGCTAGAATAGAAAACAGAAAAGCGAACCGGTACGCAGTACGCCAACTGAATACGAAGACGTACTTTGCTCGAAGGCACTTTCCAGAAAAACATTTCGGAGGGAAACGAGAGGCTGACGAGGGGGTCCCACTCATCGGGTTTAAACGCAGAAACAGAGCCGCGCCGGCGTCAGAAGCTGCGGTGGTCGCCGGCGCCGTTCCAAGGCGAAGTAGGGGAAGGGAGTGGTACGTACAGCTTCCTGGTGTTCTTCCGCGTCGGTGGGTGGTGGAGTTGAGCGTCGGCGAGCCCCACGTCAACGGCGACCCTGTCTCCGGTGGACGGCGGCTCGGGTGGTCGTGGGCCTCGTCAGAGAGAGCTCCTGGGGTCAAATTGGAGTGGGGGTTAGGCTTAGGTAGGTGCCAGGAGGTTACGCTTGAGTCCAGGGCGGCGGAGGAGTTCTCACCGGAGAGAACGCTGCTGGAGCCCGAGGCGGACGGAGTTGGCCGGAGTTGAGGAAGAAGGGCCCCTCGAGGCTCTTCCAGAGGCTAGGCGTGGTCTAGAGAGATGGTGGAGGTGTGCGGGCTCTAAAGTGAGCCCGGGGGCGCTTTATATAGCCGGCCCGAGGCAGTTGCCGTGAATGGGATAAGTCCGGCGAGCGATCACGGCGGTGCAGTGGCTGGACGGTGGGTTTAGGGGCTTGAGCATCGACTAGGAGATGTACTGGTTCCATTCCCGTGCCTAACTCAGCAGGGGAGGGGCGATTACGGTCTGTCCTCGACGGAACGGCCGTGTGGCACGTCGGCGGCAGAGAACACGCTCTATGTGCGCCAGGCCACGGCGACGGTGCTGCAGGCGTGCGCTGGCAGTGGAGAGGGCCACGCGGAGCTCTCGGGTGGCTTGGGCGGTGCCAAACGGCATTGTGCCATAGGATGCCTCCCGTTGGCCGCCACGGGAGGTTCTGTCGCCGTGGAAGACGCCGGCGTGGGCGGGCCAGGGCGCCACCGATGCCAAGAAGCGGCCAAGCAAGCGTGCGGCGCGCTGGATAAGAAGGGGGTGCAGTGAGCATCGATCCAAGGCGAGCACTGGCGAGATTGACGCTGTGACTCTGACGAAACTTACGAACTGCACTGTCGACTGTGATCTTCAGTTAGCAGTTTCTGAAATTGACAGAACAGTGCATGCCAGGTGTTCGATGAAATGATTCTGGCATGTGGGAAATGTTTCTGGGGCTGATATTTGGTGGAGTGGCCTCTTGATGCATCTAGAGACTGCCTGAATTTTCACAGAATTTTTGGAAGAAGATAAATATGAATTTCCCCAAATTTTGCAAATTTGGTCCAAACTTGCAGCAGGTGAAATTTGAAAATTTTGAACTGTGGACCAGTGAAAGAAGATGGATCTAGGTTGTGGGTACTAAGGACTATCCAGGGAAGTTAGTTTGGAAACAAATAACAAGGTGGACATGGTGGTTCCTTTGCAAATCAACAAGGTTCACTTTAATGAACATAAATTGATTTTGGAGTAAAATAAATAGAGGAAAAATTCCAATAAGGTTGAAACTCACTGGAATTAATGTGAGACTTGTCCTAAGGTGAAGAGGAGGTCTTAGAGAGAATTATTTCTGTTGGGTGTCATGGCAAGATGATAGTTGGAGAGGAAGATAAGCCCAAGGTTAAACCTAAGATGTTTAAATCAAGAAGGGAAAAGAATCAAACAAATCCCTAAGAAAACAACTTGTGTTTAGCTAACACAAGAAGAAACTTTCAAGACCAAAAATCAAGCTAGAGAAGAACACACAAACTTTGGTCAGGAAGGATTTTAGAAGGGTTTTCAAGAGAAGATCAAACATCCCCCTTCCAAAAGACCAAAAGTTTTGGAGAAAAGCAAAACCAAAAATTTGGAGTGTTACACGAGTCTCCTGGGACGAAGGCTCATCGACCCGAGGCCCATCGGCCCCAGGCTCATGGACCGGAGTCCGAGATGGGTCCACCTGAGATGAAGCACTCATGTGGTCCGGAGAATCAGCTGGGGTGGCGGGGAGGAAGGAGCAACAGCCTTCCTACCTCTCCCGCCGCCACGTCCACCTCTAGCAGCCCTCTTTGGCTTCCCCCGACCTCTCCTGGCCGAAGAAGAAGCGCTCGCCGGTGTCTGCATACTATCATCCAGCACTCTCCGGAGGTGCTGGGCTGGAATAATAACACCCCTCCCAGCACACATCGAGGAAGGAGGCTCGTCTCGACCCGTGCCCACCATCTGTCAACACCTGCAATGACAAAGAGTAAATGAAATTAGTACAACACAAACATAATTAAAAAATTAAGTGTGTATCATCATCATGAACATAATAAAAAATTGAATACATAATAACATGAACTATTAATAATATATACGTGTACATAATAATAATACATGTGTCGGGGGTCGGGGTGTTGGTGGTGTCGTGTCGGGGTGTTGTGTCCGGGTCGGGGGGTG
>LR738711.1:239728452-239803663 GCA_902687465.1 Secale cereale | reverse complement strand
GGCACAGCGGACCTCGGGGTGGCGGGTGGTGGACCAGTGCGGTGGGGCGGCAGGAGGGTCAGGGACGGCGAGGGCGGTGGGGGTCGGGAGCGGCGGCGGCGGTTGAGGTTGGGGTCGGCACGGTGGAGTGAGAGAGAAAGAGAGATGGAGACTGGGACGTGGGGTGGGCCATATGTAGCCAATAGATGTCGTTCTTTTTGACGTCTGCTAGCGGACGGCAACGATTCTTTGTCGTCCACTAGCGGACGGCAAAGAAAGTGGCCATTAGGGTGGTACTCGTTAGTGGGCCACCCTCTCTCTTTGCCATCTGCTAGCAGACGACAAAGATTCTATGTCATCTGCTAGCGAACGGCAAAGAGCTCGCGGACGGCAAACATGATCTTTGTCGAAAGCTCTTTCTTTGTCGTCCGTTTTCTGTAAGTTGATGGCAAAGACCTTGTTTGCCGTCAGCTGGCTGGCGGCAAAGAGCTGGCTGACGGCAAAGATCCTGATTCCAGTAGTGAGAGATATGACTTTGATCTCATAATTGATGTTACTGAAAGTGCTGCCGACGATGCAAAATCTGTTAATTTGAGGAGTTTGGATCTTCCCGATGATGTTACCAAACTGGGAGAAATAACCATGAAACTGAATCATGCACTCGAGGACAAGAAAACCATGGAGCAAATGAAACGGGATGCCATTACTGAATCCGAAAGGAAGAGGTTGAACAAGGAAATTGTTGAAATCGCAAAAACTCTCAGTGTGATGAGGAATGATAAAATTGAGTGACACTCACAACTGTGTGACCAAAGGAATGAAGAGATTGAACATCGCGCAGAACTTGCTCGACGAAAAATAAAGGAAGATAAACGCCAAAAGGCTAAGGCTAGGGCTAGCAAACCGAAAGGAATCAAGCCTCCTCTCCCTTAGTCGGCTGCTGATGCTCCAATTGACTCGAGTGATCCTCTACAATAGATACCACCGTCCCCTCCTCACGAGGATGAATCCGTAAGGCAAGCTGAACCTGTGGTGGTTATCATTTCTACCTCTCCGTTGCTCAAGAGACTGAAGTTTTTGAAGTGTTTCTGAACAACCATGATGAAGGAAATGTTCAGCCCGAGCAACAAGCCCCAGAAGAGAAAATTTATGAAGAGATTAAGGTTGAGAAGGCAGTTTCATTGCCTCTAAAGGAAATGCAAGTTGAGCCCTCTGGATCCAGCAACGAGGAGGATGATAAGGTTGAGGGGGAGCTAAATGCTTCCCAAGGAAATACTACCCTGGACACCTCATCTGGTGCCCCTACCCAGATGGAGGTTGATCCTGCTCCTGCTTCTACTGCTTCGCGCAGCCAGAATAGGAAGAAAAGAAATCAGAAGAGCCCATGGCTCACGGACAAGTTGTACCACCTGTTGCACCCCAGGAAACTAAAAAAGATGTTGTTGTGACCCAAGTTTCCGAAGAGGTTATTGTGCCTCCCTCTGTTGAAAATGCATCGAATAAAAAGGCCCTAGTGCCTGACGGTCAGAAAGCAGTTGAAGGAGTTCCAGCGAAAGGAAATGAAGGACAGACAAGTGCTCCAATGCCATCTGCTCCGCCGAAGATGAAAAGGCCCCTTGATCCACTCAAACCCTTCGATGAAAATATGCCAGCACCTAATAATTCTCGGTCCATAGATATAAGCGATGCAGAAGATCTGAAAAATCCTCATGAATCATTTCCTTTGTTCCCTGCTGAATTTGGCCCAAATCTCCTACATTCAATGAGCAGCTTCATCTGTCGAAGCTAGCCTTCTTTGTTGTAATGCCCAGGATGGAACTATACCTCCTACGTGTCGAGGCACGACTTAAAGGTATAAGTCCATCCTAGAATGATCTCAAGTTTGGTAATCTTTGCACATCTCATGTAAAAGAGGGGATAGTAAACATAAATAGTTGGCTTACACTCGCCACGTCACATAAATACAATACATGTCTCAATCATCATACAATAAAACATCACAGCCCTCTAAGGGTAAAATCCCAATGCAAGATACCAAACATGAATAAAAATCCACAGGTCGGATCGAATCCTAGTAGAAGTCTCCACTACTGATCATCCGGATAACGAACATAGTATCGACTACGCTCCTCATCGTACTCCCAGTAAAGCTCGGTGCCATCACCTGGATAGCTCACAACTGGACCTGCATCTGGTGTGGTGAAGTAACTGTGAGCCACAGAGGACTCAGCAATCCCGTTCCCGGGTAACAAGACTATTTAAGCCTTGGGAGAGGATAAGGCTGAAGAAAAGAATAAGTGTCTGCAGCAGCAACTAGCAACTAGCTTACGTGAGAGAGTGCGAGAAGAGAAAGCCTCGGTCGAGAGATGATCATGAAGTGATCCTAGCTAAAGCTCAACAAACATAACCCCACCGTGTTCAACTCCCGAATCCCTATTCGGAAATTGACAGTCACGGTACACACACTGGTAGTGTATTGAAACATTGTGTCAAGTTATCTACAACCGGATATTAACAAGCTCCCATCTGCCACATAACCGCGGGCACAGCTTTCGAAAGTTCATAACCCTGCAGGGGTGTTCCAACTTGACCCATTACAAGCCCACGATCCGCGGAGTCGCAACTCCAAAGTGGGAAGACCCGAGTATTCTCGGAATCCCGTGCTCAAGATACTCCGAACTAAGGTAAGGCTAATCCAGCAAATCCTCCCGGCGTGCCGACACCCTGATAGTAGCCGCGTGTATCTCGTCTCAGGCCACGTCCGGATGGGCGATCCCACAGGTTTTTACCAGACCTCGAGTTCCCTCGAGGTGGCCCCGCGTAACCCCCAGTTTGGACCAACACTCATGTGGAGCACTGGCCCGGGTTGTTGAATTAAGAAAAAGGGTTTATAACTCCCTATGCAAGTTTAATTAGTTATTAGGCAAATAGTACCAATGTTGGGACTTCCTGGAAAAGACTTAGCACTTAGCGGTTTATCGAGGGGGTCCCATACACCCCAACCGTGTTAGGAACGCATAATCAAGGAACATAACACCGGTTTAAACGGTTCCTAACGGCATGAGTGGAACAAATCACCAAGCAAAAGGCTTAGCCTTCCACCCTTGCCAATATATAGATGATTTCTTTTTAAGCATTTATATAGTGTGATCTAACCCAACAAACTTCAATATGAAGCAAGCATCTTCGATCTTCACCTGCAACTAGCAATGCTATAAGAAGGGCTGAGCGAAGCGTACTTAGCCAAGCAACGGTTTGCATAGGTAGGGTGGTTAAACATGGTAATGGTTACAAGTAGGAGGCTGACAGGAAAAACATGGGCATCGAGGCAAAACTATAGAGCAGAACAACTAGCAATAGGCAAAGATAGTAATGTTATCGAGGTTCGGTCATCTTGCCTGAAGTGTAGTCGTTCGGATCGTAAGAAGGGTCCTCGTGCTCAACCTCGTTGGTAACCTCGTGCTCGTACTCGTACTCGGTCTCAGCTTCCGGCTCTAAACAATACAATCACACAAGGCACGAATCAACAAGATGCAATGCGCACTCAAAAATGATGGATGCATGATGGATGCACTAAGGATGCACACGGAGCACGGAAAATAGCACTCAAGCAAAACACCTCAAAACATGATAACAATAGGATATTATGAATCTACACGGAAAATCAATCAAGTTTCATATAAGACTCGCTGAAATCGGAGCTACGGGCTAAAAGTTATGCCCGAAACAAGAAATGAGCGAAAGCTAAAAATTACTGCAACATAGCAACTTCGGAGCACTAGAAAAATAAGCTACAACACTCAAACAACATGGCAAAGAGCATGAACATAAACTAGACATATTCTACAGCAAATAAGTCCAAAGGTGCACCCCCAAAGGAGCCACGGATCAACAGCAATAATCTTGGACATATTGAACTTGACAATAAAATTCTGACAGCGGAATTTTATTGAAACTTTGGAGCAAAAGTTAAACATGCTACAGCCACTTAAATAGGCATGTGAGAACATGAACGGAAAGCCAACAATATATACTACAAGGAACAATCAAGATCCACCCCAAAACTAACATGGTTTGTCCTAGAGCAGCAAGCAAACATGGCATCGGAACGTTACAGATTTCAGACTTAGTGAAAAATCCACTAAGTGTTGAAACAGCAGTTTCATCATGGCATCTAAAAGAGCAAGTTTAAGTCACCTCGAAACTAAACATGGCAAGTGGTAAGCACCACAACAAAGTACACATGAAGGTGATTCCGAAACAAACAAGCATGCATCATGGAGATAAACACAACGATAACAATGAGCTCAACAAGATGGCATTTCATAACGAGTGAAACAACATCACAGCCACATGGCACTTTGCAACAACGATAAACATGGCAAGAATAAATCTATCATGCAACCTATCACCAATAACATGTAGAGCATGGCAAGACGAACACGTGGACATGTCATTTGCATCAAACGGACAAACGAGCTAAAAGATATCACATAGCAAAGATGGCATAAAAACATCACATAGCAGCAATTATATCGGGAAGCACTCTTGCAACGGGAAAACAAGCATCTAGATGACCTCTAACATGCATGGCACAAAAAGATAAAACGTAGTGCTAATCACCACGAACGTCTGGACATGCTATTTGCGCGAAATGGACATTCACACAAAAAGATATAGCAGTTCTAGTATAGCATCAGCACACACAAAAACAACAGGGTCTAGGGTTTTAAATAACCTCAGATCTGAGATCTGGAAGAAGTCAACGGGCCCGGGGGAAGTGGATCCGGCCCAGGGCGGAGGCTGGAAGGAAATCGGCCTTGGGCCCGCGGCGGTGCGGAGGCCCACTGGCGAGGCGCCCGGCGGAGTGGAGGAGGCCTGGGGCGTCCTGGGCCTCGGCGCTGGAGGGAGTCGGCGGTTGGGCCCTCGGTGGCGCGCGGCCCGCGGGAGGCGGCTGGCGCGGGGTGGCCTGGCGACGGGAGTGGCGGACAGGCCGGCCCAGCTCGGAGGGAAGCCGGGCGACGCGGGCTGGTGGGGAGCCTCGGCCCACCGGGCGGCCGAGGGGAGGCGAGGCCGAGGCCTGACGTGGAAGAGCGACCCGGTCGCTGGCGACGCGGCGACGCGCCTCGGTGGTGTGGCCCTCGCGCTTCGGCCCGATGGAGGGAACGGCGAAGTGGTCCAGGGCGACCAGGCGGGAACGAGGTGAAGCGGCGGGTCGGTCTAGCCTTCGGGCCGCTGGCGAAGGGAAGCGCGGGAGGAGCGATGCGGTCGAGCGCGTTGACCCCGGCGGATTCCCGCGCCTCGATCGGATTGGGGGTTCGATCCCAGGAGCGGCGCTCGGCTGCTGCTTCGAGGGGATCTGCCAAGTGGCTGTGAGGGGGAGGCCAGATCCAAAAATTAGGGGGAAGGAGGACGAAGAAGCTAGAGATGCCTAAAAATAGACCTAGGGGTCTATTAATAGCAGATTTGCTAGGGTTAGGGTTTATAGGTGTTTAGGAGCCCTCCGATCGCGATACGACGGATCCGATCGCGAGGGGAGTTAGGATGGGCCTAGGGGATGTTAGTGGGCTGCTGGAGGCGAGTTGTGGGCCACAAAGTGGAGGCACTTTGGGGCCACACGAACAACTGTTGGGATAGCAAACGGAGTCCAAACGCGACGAAATTTGAGAGGCGGGTTGCACACAACAAAACAACAACGCACGACAAGTCTCGCGGCACACCGGTAATGTTACTCGCCCAAACACCAAAGTAGGCCTACGGGACGCCACAGACACGTGAGGGAGCTCCGGAACGCGAAACGGACAACGGGAAGGAACGCGTGGAACCGGATGCAACCGACAACACAAATGCAATGCGATGCACAAGTCTACATGATATGAATGAATGCCACACATGCACACAACAAAACAACGAAAACCCGAAAGACAAAGAACCCGGAATGGAAATAGATGAAGCCGGAGATATATTATATGCCCAAAAGGGAAAGTATTACATCCGGGGCATTACAAACTCTCCTCTACTACAAAAAGATCTCATCCCGAGATCTAGGACTGGAAAAAGGAAGGGTACTCGGAACGAAGATGATCTTCTCGTTCCCACGTAGCCTCTCGGTCGGTGTGATGTGACCACTTGACTTTCAAGAATTTGATGGACTTGTTGCGGGTCTTGCGTTCGGTTTCTTCGAGAATAGCAACGGGATGCTCTCGGTAAGACAGGTCTTGTTGAAGATCAATCTCTTCAAACGGAATCATGCGCTCAGGTGCCTTGAAGCATTTGCGGAGTTGAGACACATGGAACACATCATGAACATTGGCGAAGTTGGAAGGGAGCTCGAGTTGATAGGCTAGATCGCCTCTTTTGCCAAGAATCTTGAAAGGCCCGACCTATCTAGGAGCAAGCTTTCCTTTGATACCGAATCTTTGGGTGCCTTTCATCGGAGACACACAGAGATAGACGTGATCATCAATGTTGAAAGCCAAATCACGATGCTTGCCGTTATAGTAGCTCTTCTGACGCGACTGAGCGGCCTTGAGATTCTCACGTATGACTTTGCACATTTCTTCGGCTTCTGAGATCAAGTCATTTCCTAGAAGTTGACGTTCGCCTGTTTCAGACCAGTTGAGAGGGGTACGGCACTTTCTGCCATAGAGGATTTCAAACGGAGCTTTGCCTGCACTTGCTTGAAAGCTGTTGTTGTAAGAGAACTCGGCAAATGGAAGGCAGTCTTCCCATTTCATGCCAAAGGATATGACACAGGCTCTGAGCATGTCTTCTAGAATCTGATTCACTCTCTTGACTTGACCACTAGTCTGAGGGTGAAAAGCAGTGCTGAACCTGATCTTAGTGCCCATGGCGGACTGAAAGGAGTCCCAGAACCTTGAAGTGAACAAACTTCCACGGTCTGAGGAGATAACTTGAGGAATGCCATGTAAAGACACAATTCTGGAAGTATACAGCTCTGCCAATTGAGCTGCATTGATTGATTCTTTGACTGGCAGGAAGTGAGCGACTTTGGTAAGCTTGTCAATCACCACGAAGATAGAATCATTTCCTCGCTTGGATTTAGGAAAACCAGTGACGAAGTCCATTTCAATGTGGTCGAACTTCCACTCGGGAATAGGAAGAGGTTGGAGAAGACCGGCTGGACGTTGATGTTCTGCTTTCACTCTTCTGCAAACATCACATTCATTCACGAATTGGGCAATCTCCCTTTTCATGCGTGTCCACCAGTAAGATTGCTTGAGATCTTGATACATCTTGGAACTGCCAGGATGAATGGAAAGGAGAGAATCATGAGCTTCTTCCATTATGAGCTTCCTGAGATCACCTTTGGGAACAACGAGTCTGTCCTCGAAGAACAAGGTATCTCTCTCATCAACACGAAAGCACTTGTATTTCGGAATGCCCTTTGCAATAGCATGTTTCACCTTCTTCACCATGGTATCTCTGAGTTGGGCCTCACGGACCTGATCTTCCAAGGTAGGAGCAATTTGAAGATTTGCAAGAAAACCCTGTGGAACAACTTGGAGGTTGAGTTTCCTGAATGCTTCACAAAGCTCAGGCTGGCACGGCTTGATAAGAAGGCTGTTGCAATATGCCTTTCTGCTCAAAGCATCTGCAATCACATTCGCCTTGCCAGGAGTGTATTCAATGCTGGGATTATACTCTTGGATCATTTCAACCCAACGAGTCTGGCGGAGGTTCAGATGCGGCTGTGTGAATATGTACTTCAAGCTCTTGTGATCAGTGAAGATGTCGACTTTTCTGCCCAACAACAGATGTCTCCACGTAATCAAAGCATGTACCACAGCTGCTAGCTCGAGATCATGTGTGGGATAGTTCTTCTCACTTGGCTTGAGCTGAGGAGAAGTATATGCCACAATTCTCTTATCTTGCATAAGCACACCACCAAGTCCTTGAAGAGAAGCATCACAGAATACTTCATAGGGCATGGACTCATCTGGAGGAGTCAGAACTGGAGCAGAGACGAGCTTTTCTTTGAGAGTTTTGAATGCCACTTCACACTCTGGAGACCAAAAGTATTTGACATTCTTCTGAAGCAAGTTGGAAAGAGGCTTGGCAATCTTGGAGAAGTTCTCAACGAACCTTCTGCAATAGCTGGCAAGATCCAGAAAACTGCGGAGTTGCTTGACGTTCTGAGGAGCTTCCCAGTTGACAATTGCTTCAACTTTCTCGGGATTAACCGCAATACCGTCAGCTGAGATGATATGGCCCAGGTACAAAACCTTATCGAGCCAAAACTCGCACTTTGAGAACTTGGCATAGAACTTATGCTCACGGAGTCGATCAAGAACCAGACGTAAGTGCTTTTCGTGATCTTCTTCATTCTTGGAAAACACCAGAATATCATCCAGATACACAAGCACGAACTCGCAAGTATAGGGGTTGAAGATGTAGTGCATCATCCTCGAAAAGGTAGGAGGAGCATTGGCGAGACCGAAGGACATGACGGTATACTCGTATGAACCGTAGCTCGTTCTGAAGGTCGTCTTGGAAATGTCTTCCTCGCGAATGCGAATTTGATGATAGCCCATTCGGAGATCGAGCTTAGAGAACACTTTAGCTCCTTTGAGCTGCTCGAAGAGTTCGTTGATGTTGGGGAGCGGATACTTGTTCTTTATTGTCTTCTTGTTCAATGGCCGGTAATCAACGCAGAGACGCTCCGTGCCATATTTCTTCTTGACAAATAAGACACCACAGCCCCAAGGAGACGTACTAGGCCTGATGAGACCCATACTCTCCTGTTTATCAAGCTGCTTCTTCAATTCCTTCAATTCATCCGGAGAGAGCTTGTACGGACGCCGGCATGCTGGCTCAGTACCCGGCTCGAGTTCAATAACGAATTCCACCTGACGGTGTGGAGGCATGCCTGGAAGTTCTTCAGGAAAGACGTCTTGATATTCGTTCACCACCGGAATTTGAGATATGGCATTAATTTCGCCCTTATCATTGAGAGAGAAAAGCCTGATAGTGTTATCCCTGGAGGCAAAGATAATCACATCTTCATCAGGATGAGTCATCTTAACTTCCTTTTGTGCACAATAAATGTGAGCATCATGTTGAAAAAGCCAATCCATTCCGAGGATGAGGTCAATGTCGGAATTACCAAGAACCACCGGATTAGCCAGAAAGCGATAATCACCCATGCGAATGGACACATTCGGAGCATATATACTGGAATGCATTCGTCTCCCCGGAGAAACAACTGATAACTCCCTTGGCAAACTTTTGATGTCAACATTATACTTGGATGCAAAAGGTTGAGACATGAAAGAGCAAGAAGCACCCGAATCAAATAACACTTTAGCTGGGAAAGAGTTCACTGGAAGGTTACCCAAAATGACATCAAAAGAATTCTCCGCTTGCGATGCACTCATCAGATTGACCCTTGCTGCCTTTGGATCATGCCTGGCAATAGCTGAACTGACAGGCGGAGGAGGTGGAAGACGCTTCGGGTTCGGACATCTGTTGGCATAGTGACCCTTCTGGCCACACTTGTTGCACACCACTTCTGAGAGAGGACGGAAATGAGAACCACTTGACTTGGAGCCTTGAGACTGAAACTGGTTCTTCGACTTGTTGTTCGGGTTGGGTGGGTGGGAGAAACCACGTCCACCAGAGTTCTTGTTGTTGGAGTTGTTGGAGTTGTTGTAAGGAGCTCGAAACACTGGAGGAGGAGGAAGCCAGAATTTCTGTTGTTTCGCAGCCAACTGAGACGATGAGGAAGAGTGAACGGCATCTCGAATTCTCTTTTTAGAAGCCTCCATCTTAAGCTGAGCTGCTTCTTGTTTCAAAGCCATGTTATAGAATTTGTCGAATTCATCGGGCTCGAACAAGGTGAGAGCAAGTTGAAGTTCATCTTTCAGGCCTCCACGGAACTGGTAGATTTTGCTCTTGTCATCAGGAATGTCTTGCTTAGCATAGCGGGCGAGGTTTTGGAACTTGACATTATCCTGATAGACTGTCATAGAGCCCTGCTTCAGGTTGCGGAATTGCTCACGCATACCCTCGATGACACTTGTTGGAATGTGGTGCGAGTGAAAGTCCTTGCAGAAATTCTCCCAAGAGATCACTTGACCTGGCCTGGAGTCTTTGTACTGCTGCCACCAGTCAGCTGCTTGGTCTTTGAGTTGGAAGGCTGCAAACTTCACATAATCCTCTTCCTTCACGTTACTGCACTCAAAATGCTTCTTTATGTCGGTTAGCCAATCTTCAGCATCAAGAGGGTCGACACAGTAACTGAAAGCTTTTGGATTATTGGCCAAGAACTGGTTGAGAGTAGCATGGTGCTGCTGGTTGAAGAAGTTGCCTTGATTCCCTGGAACACCCTGATTAGCTTGATTAGCTTGCATCTGCTGCATCATCTGCATCAACAACTGGGTGTTCTGAGCTGTAGTCTGCATAATCGCTCTCGAAGCCTCAGACGGAGGAGGAGGGGAAGGAGGACGTTCTGGGACCTCTTCCGCCTCTGGGTTAGCGTTAGGAACCCTTTTCGGAGCCATCTTGAAAGAGATGACCACGAATCAGCAATTGATTGACAGAAGGTATAAGCTGAATCAATGGAATGAATTGCAACAAGTCTTCACAATAATCATTCGAACAATAGGAACGAATGAAATCATTCGAACAAGAGGAACGAATGAAATTCTCAGTTAAATGATAACATCAATCTTCACGAGAAGCCACATAGGGGACAAAAGGTAAAATAAGAAGAACAACAAGGCACAGACGGGAACAAACACAAGATAGGAGCTTTGTTCTAACATCTTTGTGCTGAAAGCATATGAATGCGTTACGAAAAGGTTTTGCAATCCCCGGATCAGCATAGCCAAGGACCCTTTAAGATGCAACTCCTGATAGTAACATCGGTCATAAACCACTTCACTCAATGTAGAACCCTGAACTCGCTAACCTGCATTCGTTGGAAGAATGCCTACGATCTACTGGATAAAACCCACCTATGAATTTCCGAAAGATTCCAGTTATGCAATCAGGTGTTGGGGATACACGGGAAGCACCGCGCAATCAACTCTAACGTACATCCAGGTGTATCCATCCTTCAACACATAACCAGTCTTTCTCAGAAACTGTTTACCTTGGACCTTCGAAAAAACATCCACTATAACAAGCTATGGCAATACTCCCGAACTACCTCCCCAGTACTGGGTGATGTTGGGGTTATCTTGCCACTGGCCGTATAGGAGAGATTTTCGATGTCGGCCGTCTTAAGTATTTAGTACTGCCGCGATATGCTTGTGACGACAATACCCCGAAGCTCAACTCCCCAGGACACTGCCACAACCCCTAATGTCAGGAGGCATCGAGAACAATATTCTTGTCACAAGAACATCGAAACAATCCCAGAATACTCGCGAGATTCCTAAAAAAATTTGGTGCAATTTTTGAAAGTAGAAGAGGAAAGAGTAGTCGTCAGGAGTCCTCACCAGAGAGAAAGGGGATGAGAAGCAAAGAAATCCTACTCTCTGATATAATATAGGACTCAAAATGTTTTCAGTGTGTGCCTAGACTCGATCGTCAACGATTCGATCAATCAGTGGGGGCTTCTAGGTCGGAGGAGGCTCTGAATACCAACTTGTAATGCCCAGGATGGAACTATACCTCCTACGTGTCGAGGCACGACTTAAAGGTATAAGTCCATCCTAGAATGATCTCAAGTTTGGTAATCTTTGCACATCTCATGTAAAGGAGGGGATAGTAAACATAAATAGTTGCCTTACACTCGCCACGTCACACAAATACAATACATGTCTCAATCATCATACAATAAAACATCACAGCCCTCTAAGGGTAAAATCCAAATGCAGGATACCAAACATAAATAAAAATCCACAGGTCGGATCGAATCCTAGTAGAAGTCTCCACTACTGATCATCCGGATAACGAACATAGTATCGACTACGCTCCTCGTCGTACTCCCAGTCAAGCTCGGTGCCATCACCTGGATAGCTCACAACTGGACCTGCATCTGGTGTGGTGAAGTAACTGTGAGCCACAGAGGACTCAGCAATCCCGTTCCTGGGTAACAAGACTATTTAAGCCTTGGGAGAGGATAAGGCTGAAGAAAAGAATAAGTGTCTGCAGTAGCAACTAGCAACTAGCTTACGTGAGAGAGTGCGAGAAGAGAAAGCCTCGGTCGAGAGATGATCACGAAGTGATCCTAGCTAAAGCTCAACAAACATAACCCCACTGTGTTCAACTCCCGAATCCCTATTCGGAAATTGACAGTCACGGTACACACGCTGGTAGTGTCTTGAAACATTGTGTCAAGTTATCTACAACCGGATATTAACAAGCTCCCATCTGCCACATAACCGCGGGCACGGCTTTCGAAAGTTCATAACCCTGCAGGGGTGTTCCAACTTGACCCATTACAAGCCTACGATCCGCGGAGTCGCAACTCCAAAGTGGGAAGACCCGAGTATTCTCGGAATCCCGTGCTCAAGATACTCCGAACTAAGGTAAGGCTAATCCAGAAAATCCTCCCGGCGTGCCGACACCCTGATAGTAGCCGCGCGTATCTCGACTCAGGCCACGTCTGGATGGGCGATCCCACAGGTTTTTACGAGACCTTGAGTTCCCTCGAGGTGGCCCTGCGTAACCCCCAGTTTGGACCAACACTCATGTGGAGCACTGGCCCGGGTTGTTGAATTAAGAAAAAAGGGTTTATAACTCCCTATGCAAGTTTAATTAGTTATTAGGCAAATAGTACCAATGTTGGGACTTGCTGGAAAAGACTTAGCACTTAGCGGTTTATCGAGGGGGTCCCATACACCCCAACCGTGTTAGGAACGCATAATCAAGGAACATAACACCGGTTTAAACGGTTCCTAACGGCATGAGTGGAACAAATCACCAAGCAAAAGGCTTAGCCTTCCACCCTTGCCAATATATAGATGATTTCTTTTTAAGCATTTATATAGTGTGATATAACCCAACAAACTTCAATATGAAGCAAGCATCTTCGATCTTCACCTGCAACTAGCAATGCTATAAGAAGGGCTGAGCGAAGCGTACTTAGCCAAGCAACGGTTTGCATAGGTAGGGTGGTTAAACATGGTAATGGTTACAAGTAGGAGGCTGACAGGAAAAACATGGGCATCGAGGCAAAACTATAGAGCGGAACTACTAGCAATAGGCAAAGATAGTAATGTTATCGAGGTTCGGTCATCTTGCCTGAAGTGTAGTCGTTCGGATCGTAAGAAGGGTCCTCGTGCTCAACCTCGTTGGTAACCTCGTGCTCGTACTCGTACTCGGTCTCAGCTTCCAGCTCTAAACAATACAATCACACAAGGCACGAATCAACAAGATGCAATGCGCACTCAAAAATGATGGATGCATGATGGATGCACTAAGGATGCACACGGAGCACGGAAAATAGCACTCAAGAAAAACACCTCAAAACATCATAACAATAAGAGATTATGAATCTACACGGAAAATCAATCAAGTTTCATATAAGACTCGCTGAAATCGGAGCTACGGGCTAAAAGTTATGCCCGAAACAAGAAATAAGCGAAAGCTGGAAATTACAGCAACATAGCAACTTCGGAGCACTAGAAAAATAAGCTACAGCACTCAAACAACATGGCAAAGAGCATGAACATAAACTAGACATATTCTACAGCAAATAAGTCCAAAGGTGCACCCCCAAAGGAGCCACGGATCAACAGCAATAAGCTTGGACATATTGAACTTGACAATAAAATTCTGACAGCGGAATTTTATTGAAACTTTGGAGCAAAAGTTAAACATGCTACAGCCACTTAAATAGTAATGTGAGAACATGAACGGAAATCCAACAATATATACTACAAGGAACAATCAAGATCCACCCCAAAACTAACATGGTTTGTCCTAGAGCAGCAAGCAAACATGGCATCGGAACGTTACAGATTTCAGACTTAGTGAAAAATCCACTAAGTGTTGAAACAGAAGTTTCATCATGGCATCTAAAAGAGCAAGTTTAAGTCACCTCGAAACTAAACATGGCAAGTGGTAAGCACCACAACAAAGTACACATGAAGGTGATTCCGAAACATACGAGCATGCATCATGGAGATAAACACAACGATAGCAATGAGCTCAACAAGATGGCATTTCATAACGAGTGAAACAACATCACAGCCACATGGCACTTCGCAACAACGATAAACATGGCAAGAATAAATCTATCATGCAACCTATCACCAACAACATGTAGAGCATGGCAAGACGAACACGTGAACATGTCATTTGCATCAAACGGACAAACGAGCTAAAAGATATCACATAGCAAAGATGGCATAAAAACATCACATAGCAGCAATTATATCGGGAAGCACTCTTTCAACGGGAAAACAAGCATCTAGATGACCTCTAACATGCATGGCACAAAAAGATAAAACGTAGTGCTAATCACCACGAACGTCTGGACATGCTATTTGCGCGAAACGGACATTCACACAAAAAGATATAGCAGTTCTAGTATAGCATCAGCACACACAAAAACAACAGGGTCTAGGGTTTTAAATAACCTCAGATATGAGATCTGGAAGAAGTCAACGGGCCCGGGGGAAGTGGATCCGGCCCAGGGCGGAGGCTGGAGGGAAATCGGCCTTGGGCCCGCGGCGGTGCGGCGGCCCACTGGCGAGGCGCCCGGCGGAGTGGAGGAGGCCTGGGGCGTCCTGGGTCTCGGCGCTGGAGGGAGTCAGTGGTTGGGCCCTCGGTGGCGCGCGGCCCACGGGAGGCGGCTGGCACGGGGTGGCCTGGCGACGGGAGTGGCGGACGGGCCGGCCCAGCTCGGAGGGAAGCCGGGTGACGCGGGCTGGTGGGGAGCCTCGGCCCACCGGGCGGCCGAGGGGAGGCGAGGCCGAGGCCTGGCGCGGAAGAGCGACCCGGTCGCTGGCGACGCGGCGACGCGCCTCGGTGGCGTGGGCCTCGCGCTTCGGCCCGATGGAGGGAACGGCGAAGTGGTCCAGGGCGACCAGGCGGGAACGAGGTGAAGCGGCGGGTCGGTCTGGCCTTCGGGCCGCTGGCGAAGGGAAGCGCGGGAGGAGAAATGCGGTCGAGCGCGTTGACCCCGGCGGATTCCCGCGCCTCGATCGGATCGGGGGTTCGATCCCAGGAGCGGCGCTCGGCTGCTGCTTCGAGGGGATCTGCCAAGTGGCTGTGAGGGGGAGGCCAGATCCAAAAATTAGGGGGAAGGAGGAGGAAGAAGCTAGAGATGCCTAAAAATAGACCTAGGGGTCTATAAATAGCAGATTTGCTAGGGTTAGGGTTTCTAGGTGTTTAGGAGCCCTCCGATCGCGATCCGACGGATCCGATCGCGAGGGGAGTTAGGATGGGCCTAGGGGATGTTAGTGGGCTGCTGGAGGCGAGTTCTGGGCCACAAAGTGGAGGCACTTTGGGGCCACACGAACAACTGTTGGGATAGCAAACGGAGTCCAAACGCGACGAAATTTGAGAGGCGGGTTGCACACAACAAAACAACAACGCACGACAAGTCTCGTGGCACACCGGTAACGTTACTCGCCCAAACACCAAAGTAGGCCTACGGGACGCCACGGACACGTGAGGGAGCTCCGGAACGCGAAACGGACAACGGGATGGAACGCGTGGAACCGGATGCAACCGACAACACAAATGCAATCGAAGCACAAGTCTACATGATATGAATGAATGCCACACACGCACACAACAAAACGACGAAAACCCGAAAGACAAAGAACCCGGAATGGAAATAGATGAAGCCGGAGATATATTATATGCCCAAAAGGGAAAGTATTACATCCGGGGCATTACATTTGTAACCAACCCAAATGAAGGAGAGAAAACTTCACTATCACCCTGATTTTGTACTGAATAATAGGTTGTGTACTATGCCAGGATTCTATTTGGAAAGAATCGGATTTTCAATCACAAGATTCTAAACTTTCCTGAACTCGAAGAGATACCCTTCTTCCACCATGCCATTGAGCATTTTGAACATGCATTCCTAAAGGGTTTTCTTCGCTTCAAAATGGAACCAAGAGGTAATCCATCAGTTCTATGCCACTTTGTACATCTCAGGAGAACATGGAGATAGCTCAACATGGATCACGAATGGATGACCGGAAGGGAATATATCAAGTGCTCGGCAGATCAGTTTCTAGCTCTGCTTAATCTTCCTCGATGTGAGTTTGAAAAAGATCATGAACACATGCTGCACTACTGGGAAGTGTCCGAAGAACAACTTCACATGTTGATGGACCCCAACTTGGTTAGAGATGAATTCTTTACTATAGATCCTAAGAAGTTGGCCTATGAAAACAAAGTGATGCTTCATGTGCTATGCAATTCTCTTACGCCGACATACAGACGAAATTCTATCAAAGGCATTGTGGGAAATGCTATTCTGGCCATCTCTCAAGGAATTTGAATTGATGTTCTAGATCTATTCATTCGAAATTTTCCTTGTGTTGCCGACAAACCCCAATCATTGAATTTATATGCCACGTGGATCATGCATGCAATTGAGTAGCTCATTAATGTAAAATTCTTCTGCCCTTATGTTCCGAAAATTTTCATGCCACCAGTGCATGATACTCTCCGTATGGTGAAGGATATTGGGAAAGGAAAGACACCCGTTGATGTTGTTGGTGCTGCTTCTGCATCTGAGCCCATTCTGAAGGTTAAGAAAGCAAAGGTTGAAATCCCTCATAATGAAAATCCATCTTTGTATGAAATCTGCATTCGCACTCAGCAAACTTTGGAAAGCCACATCAAGCTCGATCGAAAAAGAAAAGCTGGAGTTGATGTCTGGGTTGGATTTGCTTCATAAGTATGCTCGCCAAACCCTTCTGCATGAGAAGGAGGCAAATAAGCGCTCTTAGACTCTTCTAAGGCAGCATTATTCTCGCAAGCAGTTGGCTGCCAAAGGCATCAAGAAGGATTATGACTACCTAGATTTACTAGATGTTCCTCGCATCTGAAGGAAAAATCATGTGCTTCGTCAACGTTCAGCTTCAACTGACTTGTTGTTCGTCGAACCATATGATGAAATTGAAGACACAGCTGGAACACTCATTTACAGGCCAGATGTTCATCACAACATTTCTTCTGAAGTCCATGCTGCTACTACTGCTTCTGGCTCGACAGTACCTCGCTCCGCGGATTATGATTCATCGAGCAGTTTCAATTCTGATTCCGAGGACACTCCGGACGAGTAGTGCCTCGTATGTTCTCTCTTTACCTTTTTGCCACTTGTTGACAAAAAGGGGGATAAGTACATCGAGTGATAGATGAACGGGGTATTTGCAGGGTTTTTTCATTCACCATTTTCTTTTCACACTCAAACGTTTTGCTTTTCCTCCAACTATTTGCTTGATGAACTTATCGGACCACCTATGGTGTTGAAATACTTGGTCGTCGTGTAATGTTAATAACCCCCTGCAATATTATTTGCTTCCAACTATTTGTTTGCAGGTGCCATCGAAAGCTTTCTCCCTTGCAACGATTTTCCTCGATATTTATCTATCGCGCAGGGAAAGTAATAGTTCTACAAGAAGAACAGGAATCATCGAGTGGTTGTACAAATGGGGAGAAGTACATTGAGCTATATCTGTCATGGTTGGATATGCCTTGATTGTTATCCCTCATTGTCTAACCTTGCAGGAAAAGGAAGTCGGTCTCGGTCTAAATTTCTTAAGACTCGAAAGCTATCCTTATGACTGGCAGTGTTTTTCCTGGCATATATCTTTCGTATCATCTTTGTTGTAGTAAATTCACATCTGAAGCGTATCCACTCCGAGCAATATACTCATGTTTATCTTGCTGTGTTTATTCTAGAATATCTAACTTATAGGAAATTACATCTCGTGTGGATTATAATCGTGTTATGCGAAAACTTTCATGACATATCCTTTGCCACAAATCTTTTCAAAGTATTCACTATTTCTATCTAATTATTTTCAAGATTGCGTGACAGGAATTTCCTCGGACATCGTCGAGTGCATTGAAAGAAACCTCGAATAAGATCATAGGTCAATGTCACTCTTACGAAGATTGACCTCTCTACCTTCTGGTTTATTTTATGCTCTGATGCATACCTTCAGGGGAGCGTGTTTTATCTTCGTAATTATCTCTCGTCTTCTATTATCCTTCGCATTTCATTCCATTCATTGTCTATTCTTCGATGTGTTCTATTTTGTCAACAATCGTCCAAAAAGGGGGAGATTGTTGGTGCAATATCTGCCTTCCTGTGTTTTGGAGATTGTTGACAGAAACAGGTATGGACTGATTTGTTTGCTAGTGCACACATAGAGAAATAGTTCATACAAAACCGAAGAGAATGCTATCTCCGGTGCTAAGTTTGAGGAACTTCACCGAAGTATATTTCGGTTGCAGAGAAGAACGGGCTATAACTGTTGAAGTCATGACGACGAGAAGATTGATGTGAAGGAATTAATCCCTCGAAAATTTACTGCTAAAGCGAAGCTTTTGGTTCGGTATTGTCGTCTGAAGAAATTGACTGCGGGGAATGGAAGTCGAAGACAAAGTGAATACGTAGTATTCCTTTCGTTCTTCTTCTTTCATTTATTTGATTCATAGGACCTCCGTACTATTAAGAGGGGTGTAGGTTCTCTAAGCTTATATCCGCTGTGATTATGAGCCCAAAACCTATGAAAGTTGCGAGAGAAATCTATTTATGCTTTGAATGATTACCTGTCAGTAGTAGACGTTGTTCTTCGTGCTGTAGGAGATATCTTTCGGACTGAGGAGTTAGCTTTACTTGCTCCACAAGTATTGTTACCGTTGTGCTCAAAATCCGACCGTTGGACTCGTGTCATTCGGCCATTGGCTGCTCCACATGTCCAATTTGGTCATTTCCCTTCAGGGAAGGTTGCGGCTATAAATAGCCACCCCGCTCCAACGTTGTCCGTTGGCTGCTCTGCTTGAGATTTCCGAGAAGATTGATTTGAGCAACCCCTCTCCAAATGATTTGAGTTTAAGATCCACCGAGAGAAAAATCAAGAGCCCAAACTTAGACAGTGGTTTAGCATCATAGTAGTTCTGAGTGTGAGTTCTTGTACCTATTACTCTTGAGAGCTGCACACTCTTTAGACGGATAGGTTTCGGCTCGAGTGTTGAAGAGTTGTTGTCTACACCGAGCCAAATTTTCATCAACCTAGAGTGGTTGTGGTTCGCGTAGATCGACCGGAGGTTTAGAGATCGCCGACAAGGATCTACCACGAGTGAAATCAACCAGAGTCGGATCATCTCTGTGTTGAAGGAGAATAGGTTGAAGAGAGTTTATCTTTCATGTTAAGTCACATCCCCTCCAATCAGACGTAGTCCTTTGGCAGACAAGCGAACTGGTCTACCAAATTCCTCTTTCGCCATCGAGCACCACTGGTTCAATTTACTTCACTGCACTAAGTTCAGCAGTTTTCTTTCGTGCTCTGTGTGGATAGTTTACCTGATCTTTATATGCTTGTTGCAAATCCTTCAGTCAAATTGTACCCGTTGAACCAACGCTATTGTCTGTCATTTGATAAATATCTTTCACTTCATTCAGTTGGTGATACCATTCGTTCACATTATTCTTCACTCTGATCATGTTATACTAGCTTGTCACTCACTGTGTTATTTCTCCTTCGCTTATTAACTTCTGTTAATCAAGATTTTCCATCATATGATTCACTCTGTGTCGTCATGTTATTGTTCATGTTTGTCTGCTGCCTTGTCATATTTATCGGCAAGCCTGTGATATATTATACTCGAGCTATTATTGCATCTTACATCGATAGCTTTGTTCCTCAATAGTATGCTTGATTAAGTCCGTGTCTACCGAAACTTATTTCCGCTGTTGTGTTTGGGATCAGCTTAAAACTTTCGAAAGAAATTTTGAATCTCGCATTCACCCCCTCTGGTCAATATACTCTCGGTCCTAACATGTTCCTCTCGTCGTGCTACTTCGTCCATGTACTTGGGGACTTGTTCATCATCACGAGCATCTCCAAGAGAGTCTTCTTGGTACCTAGCACACATAGCATTCTCGCTTTATGTAGTAGCCATGACTCATATGGGTTATACGGAATATCACTAAGGAGAGATGTCACCTCGGTTTCGAGAGCTCTCGCACGTGCTCGTGTAATCGGTCCACTTGGTACTTGAGGAGACATAGGTAGATCCATGGGGATGACTGTAGGATGCTCTGCACCATAGAGTGTAGCTCAGCTGATTCTAGTCTAGTTTAGGTGTGAATTGGTCACCGAAATCCAAAGTCACTATTGGGATATTCTTATTGAGATTAGCCTTCAGATTGTTGTATTATTGGTAGAAGATTTGTTTTAATTATGTTGCTTCTCCATGAAATTTTTCCACATCGACAATTATGGTCATTCTCTGTGATTTTTTTTCACGTCGATGGCTGAGGGGCGATTACAGACCATGATGTCTTACGCAGCGATTGCTCTTGTTCCACTCACTAATACACATGTCGCCCTGTAGCGAGGGTTGTTGGACCGGGCTCAAGTAGCACTAGCTGCTGCCTTTTTTATTCTGATGCTTTGAGGGAGAATAGAGGAAGATGCAAATTTGAAAAATAATTCACGATTTCTAAAAATACACATGTATTTATATAATAAAAAATGAAACAAAAAAGAGGAAAAAAGAGAAAATGAAATAACCCCGGGAAAAAGGTAATATCGGCAAAACAATATACTGGAAAACCCATACACAAAAGGTTCTAAAACCGTTCCAAAACCGATGGACAAAAGGCACATAAAAAGGCCACAATCAGCCAAACATGATGCAGGTGGGAAACACTTTATTCATCGCCTTTAGCCCCGATTGCTCCTATAAATGTCCAGGAATTATTGATGAATTTTAAAAAAAAATCCACGGTTTAACCGTGTTTCCGAATTTGAAATGTTTAGGAATTATAAAAATGTTCATGAGGTTAATAAATATTCATCAAATTAAGCAAATCTGTGTGAATACCAATAAATGTGTATGAACTACAAAAATGTTCAGGAGGGTATAGCGAGCAACTCCGTTTGTTCGCATGGCTTTCGCTATTTTCAACAGATTTCTTCTAGAATCACTATTTGATGCATGTTGCTTCCGGTAGCGGACAAACTTGCATCATGCGCGATGCGCCAGAGTCCATTAGTGGGTTTCACTTGTTTTCTTTACAGTTTATGATCTATTTCCTTCGCGATTTCGCTTCTTGAGGTCTTATTTCTTTCTGGTTTCCTTCTAATTTATTCCTCTTCTTTTCTCAGTTCGGTTGGTTTTCTTTATTTTTTTCGGTTTTCATATATTCTTTCTTTTTGTCCTTATCATTATTTTGTTTCTATTTTTATTTCGATTCCCCCTTTTTATTTTTGTAATTATATTTCATTTTGTATACATGAACTTTTTTTTGTAAATATACCTTTTAAAAAATGCATGATATATATTTTACGAATACATGCCAAACTTTTTTTTTAAACACAAGTAATATTTTTAAGTTCCTGATGAACTTTTTTAAGTGCATAGTGAACATTTTCTCAGTACGTGGGAAATATTTATTTTAAATACACTTTTTAGCAAATTATTTAAATTTTATATATGTTAAACTTGTCTTAGCAATATATTTTAAGAAAATACAAAAATATTTCTTCTAGAAGTTCGAAGCTTATTGGGTCATGTTGTGGGGATTCGTATAGGGGGCGTTGGCGTTCGCGTACCTATTTGACGCTTAAGTCTCCCCAACTCTATGGACTAGAGTGGGCCCTAACAGTGAGGGTGCATGGTATCATTGGGAAGGAGACACGACTACGGCCTAGGCTGTGATGCTCATGAGTGATTCTAATCAGCGCTTTTGACGCCAGTGTCCAACAAACACTTCATGCTCATGCTACCGCATCGAGATGTATTTGGGCCCTTGCACGTAAGGAGCTTGTTGAGAAGGTCATGATGACGACGGAACCCAATGCTAAGCAGTGGTTGTTTTTTCTTCGGGATTCACTGTCGCATGATCTTTTTGTGCGGTTATCAGTTACCCTTTGGGCCATATGGACATCAAGACGTGAGGCAATCATGAAGGTATTTTCCAGACACCTCAGACGGTCCATGCAATCATTAATCGATTCACTGCTGATCTAGATGTACTGAAATTTGAGATGCCTAACACCCGAACGATAGTACAAACAGTTGTTCACACGCACCCAAGGGTGCCCCCTGTTAGCTATACCAAAATTCACGTGGACACTGACGTGAGGGCAGGAAGAGGTGGATCAGCTGAGCTATGTGCACAGACAGAGATGGCACCTACTTGGGAAGTTGTTCATTGGTCATCGATGGGGTTGACGACGCAACATCCCTAGAGGTTATTTCATGTCGGGGGGCATTCATCCTAGCGGAGGATCTATATTTACAAAGCTTTGTCATTGCATCTTATTCGAAACAAGCAGTGGCGGATAATACTAGTGGTAGTTGAGGTAGATATGGAGCTATAGTGAGCAAAATTAAACATAAAGCTTCTCAGTTTTCTTGTAGTTTTAATTTCGAAGGTCATGCTGTCAACACTAAAGCACACAGTCTAGCCAAGTTTTCTTTGAACTTGGGTCCGAGGCGCCACGTCTGATCGGGCCAACCCCATGACACTCGTTGTATCCCACTCTATGTCTTTTTCATGAATAAACTTGATTTTACCCCTTAAAAGAGTTGGGTCCCACACGTTGACCATTGACCTTTCACTTCTGTAAAAACACGATTCAACAAAATTTATGGAACTGAAAGGAAGTTCATAAAGTTGATTAAAAGTTTTCAAAATTGAAAAGGTTAACGGATTTGAAAAATTGCTCGCGGACCCATTGATTTGAAACAATTTCATGGGTCTTGAAAAAAGCTCATGAATTAGAAAAACATTCATGACTTTGATAAAAGTTTTTGAATTTTTGAGAACTTCATGAATTTAGAAAAGGTTCAAGAACTTAAAAAAGTTCATGAATTTTCAGAAAAAACTTATATAATTTGAAAAAAATTCATGAATTTCTAAAGAATTCGATAAAAAAGTTCCACATTTTAAGAAAGTTCGGGAAATTTTGAAAACAAAGTTAACAAATTTGACAAAAAGTTCACAGAATATAAAAATAAACACCGAATTTTGAAAAAAAAAATACCCAAAGTTAGAATTTTCACGAACTTGAAAAAATCAAGAAGTTGAAGAAAAATCTGAATTTGAATCAAAATGTTCATGAATTTAAGAAAATGTTTCACGAATTTGCAAAACAATTCACAAATTAGAAAAAGAACTGAATTTTGAAAAATTACGAATTTTATAGAAAATGAAAAGATTAGAAAATAATTCACGAATTAAAAAACATTTTTGGCAAAAATGAAAATATTTTCCCGAAAAAGGACCAAAAACCAGCTAAAAACGGTGAACAGGAGTAAAAAAAATCAACCAGAAAAATAAGACGCGAACATTTCATCTTTCATCCTCTATTTGAGGCGCGGAACACCAAATAAGAAAGTAGATGTTTTTCTGCCTTTTCATTTTTAGTTTTTATTCTTATTTTCATTTTTATTTGTTTTATTTTTCAATTATAAATTTGATTTCCCCTTTTTCTCGTTTTCAATTTTTTTATTATGAACATTTTGTTGTTCACATCTAATACAAAAAATGTTTATAAATTCAGAAAATGTTTATCCATAATTTTGAAAAATGTTCATGAGATTGCATAGTAATCTTCTTGAATTGTGAATTTGTTCATCAAGTTGATTGTTTTTTGAAAAATGATGATCTAATTCAAAAATAATTCATGAAACATAAAATTTGTACATATTACTCAAAATTTGTTCATCATAATTTCAAAAAATGATCAGCCATTTTTCAAAAAGTCCATCCTATTTACAAAAGGTGCTCTTGAATTAAGAATGTTTTCATCAAAATAATTTTTCTTTCCATGTCATAAATAATGTTCATCAATATTAATATTCACGGACAATTTTTTTTTGGAATCATGATCATCTTTTGAAGTCACGAACATTTGTCAAATTTATGAATATTATTTGAATTCTAGGACATTTTTTGGATCCTAGAATTTTTTTCAAAACTATTTTTTTTTTAATTTCAGAACTTATTTTGTAATCATGAATTATTTAAAGAAGAAAAAAACGAAACAAGAATGGGCCGATCCAAATGGGGGCGCGGGGGCAGCGATGTGTGTGCACGCGCGTCGGCCGCCGGGCGCATGCTGCGCCGAATAAAAGCTCCCCTCATGGTATCCTTCAAAGTTTTACGTGATTTTCCTCGTCTCTTCTTGTTTCCTTTTACTTATGTTTTCTTTCTATTTAAATTTTATTTATTGTTATTTTCATTTTTTTTTGTTTTGTTTATCTTGTTTTGGCTTGTTTACTTTTTCCATTTTCTATTTCTGAAATTGCATTTCTTTACCTTTTTAAATGTGTGAACACCTTGTTTTTTGATTAAATGACATTGTTTTCATAAGTAAAAAAAAAACTAAATGCATGATTTGTTTTAAAAACTTTGACGTCAACACTTTAACAGAAACCATTAACATTTTCTATGTTACAAGAACATGTTTCTAATAATACTTGAACACTTTCCAAAATCATATGAATATTTTTTAAGGGCGTAAACATTTTTTAAATTAGAAGATTACTTTTTGGTATATGCAAACCTTTTTATGTGTCCATACATTTTTTATAACTTGTGAAAAAATTTAAAATTGCATGAACCACTGTGAGATTCTATGATTGTTTTTATAAATTCGATATTTTCCCTCTAAAATATGTGAATACTCTTTTAAATTTAATATGCCATCTTTAGAATTGTCTGAAATTTTTTAAACTAAATGAAATAGAAATTAAAAGGTAACGCAAAAAAGGAAAAAAAAAGTGGCGGGCAAGCGCTAACTAGTGTCACTGTCACTCGGTTTCCTCTCTCGTTGTTCATTACCTAATGAGTGGGGCGGCGCAAGTGAGCGCCCCGGTTGGCAAGCGACATATGTGCATCCTCTATGCGGTGTGTGAGTACCCCTCAAAAAACAAAAAATGGATGCGTCCAGCCGCCGCCACATGTCGTGTGTTGGATGTTCTTTTTGTACATGTTTTTGAGTTCTATATGATTGTTCGGTATTTTCGGCTTCTGGATTTTTCCCCGGTTTGCCCTTGGATTTTGAGAAAAAATATCAATTTTTTGCACGAAAAAATTGTGCTTCCACAAGAAGCACATGTTTGCTTCTCATGGATGCATAGATTTGCTTCCGTTAGAAGCATGGATGTACCTCTCGAAAAAGAAAAACTCGTTTTTTTCACGAGAAGCACATATTTGCTTCTTGTGGACACACATATTTCCTTGTTGAAAGGGACTTTTTCGCTTCCACGAGATGCACTTGCTTCTCGTGGAGGCACAAATTTATTTCCGCGAGAAGCACAACTGTGCTTGTCTGAAAGGGGAAACTGTCTTTTTTTGCTTTCATGAGAGGCACAAATTTTGCGTCTCGTGGAGGCACCGATTTGCTTCTGCGAGAAGCATAACATCGCTTCTCAAGAAAGGAAAAAAAAAAGAGGAAAAATTGTGCTTCCGGCTCCTGGTTTTCTTCTTCCTTTTTCCGTGAAAATAAGAGTTTGTCAAAACCTATTAACACATGATCTAGCTTCGAAGATCTCGATCCGAGATCCAATGGTTTAAACAGTTCAGGATTTGGATGTATGCTTCAAGAGGTAATACATTTTGAAATTTTTTATAAAAAAGGGAAAACTCCTAGGTTGCAACAAGTGGCCCATATGCAGCGTGCCACTTGTCAGCGCGTGAGAAGGTGTGAATGGCCTTTGCAAGGCGTACCCTTTAATTAGTGATTTCAGCTATTTTTACGCTTATAGCGTCGTTTATAGCATCACCCGTGGGAACCATGTCCAACTCCTGGTTCACTAGGACGTAAGTGGGTTCCCTTTGGTTTTCTAGGCGGGGTTCCCAATTTTGTGTTTGTTTTTTCCTTTTTTTTCTTTTTCATTTTTTGAAGATCACTAAATAATTTCTAATTTCATGATCATTTTAAAGTTCATGAATTATCCAAATCTATGAACATTTGTTTCACAATTTGCTAACTTTTTTCAAGTGTGTGAACTCTTTTCAAACACGTAGACTTTTTTCCTTCCAAATCCACGATCTTTTTGAAACCCGTGAACTTTTTTTGAATCTTTGATCTGTTTTCAAATTCTAGATTGTTCTTAAATTTCATTTATTTTTAGATGAAGCAACAAAGGTGGTGTTGGTCCCTAGAGCCGTACAAATTCTTCCAAGTATAGAAGGTATTGTAGTAGAAATAACAGTTGTTGATTAGAGCTTGTACACACTGTAAGGAAAGTTTTAAATTCATTTGGCTGGTATGCAGGTAGATGATTCAGAAAGGAAAAACGAATCCTTCTTTAAGCCTTTCTTCTCCCCAGCCTTATATGCTCCTTTTAGTTCAGCTAAGATTTTAGTTGCTCATCTTATTATCGTTCTTCTGTTGTGAATGCTCATCTGCAGATCGATACCTCAACACTCACGTCGACATCATGCCTCTGTTCATTCATGCAGAAGTCTTTGTTTCAGACCCCATTAATTTTCCCATTGTGACCACTAGGGTGTTACTTCAAGCTTTTCTTGTGTGGACTATACCTCTTTCCTACGGTGTGACATGTAGATATTTAAAATTGGAGGTTGGCACAATCGCGCGACAAAATTAGAGAACATGATATAGATGATTATGCATTAACTTATTTCTATGTGCAACATGTTGATTGTTTTTTATCTCTGTGGGTGCTATTGCTGTCTTGGAACTTTCACATGAACCTCTGATTCTTTCCTCCAGTTGTCTACTTGAGTCTGGCCATGCCAGTTCATCAAACTATTCACGCCCAACTAGGTGTTGCATTACAATTAACCTTGCTTCAACAGAAGGGAATTGGGTGATGGCGTAGGTGCTATTAGGCTATGGGGCACTTATATTAGCCGAACAATCGCTCAAAATTCCATTTTGATGCCTTGTGCATTAGGAGCCTCTAAATTAATTGACCTAAGGCATTATGAGTTTATGACACAATTGGTCTTCTATGAATCATCATTAACTGATTGGTTGATTTATAATAGTGTATTGAAGTTATGAATTTCAACATATCCAATATCTTTCATTTATATTTTTTTTTTCACAACATGCTTTTTGTAAGCCATGAGTACTTATTTTAACAGGGGAAGGGTCCTAAATGAACAAAATCTTCATTATTAGAAATAAAACAAATTCAGCTCATGCACTGACTCAAAGATAGGAGCCTCTAAATTAATTGAGCTAAGGCATTATGAGTTTATGACACAATTGGTCTTCTATGAATCATCATTAATTGATTGATTGATTTATAATAGTGTATTGAAGTTATGAATTTCAACATATCCAGTATCTTTCATTTTTTTCACAACATGCTTTTGCAAGCCATGAGTACTTATTTTAATAGGGTAAGGGTCCTAAATGAACAAAATCTTTATTATTAGAAATAAAACAAATTCAGCTCATGCACTGACTCAAAGAAAGAAGAAATTACATTCTGGTCCATCCAAAGGAGGCGCTGATACTCTTGTTGATGAACCATCCTTGATGCCCAAGCTCCGAATGGGTGACCTTTGGCAAGAGAAATCCTCAAGAAAGTCGAGGAAGAAATCACACCTCGCGCACCACCACCCTCTTCTTCTACCATCTAACATCCAGGCCAGTTTCAGTGACGTTTAACCCGACCACCATGACCACAAAAAGATCACAAGCAACATAAGAGAAAATCCAAGATATGATTTATTGCTACAGAAAACCCTACGCAAACCCTACACCTATACATATGGCGCAAGATTCATTACCCCGTACCACTCATGTATGATCAAACATTTGAAGAGTGAGGAGTATTATGTCATGATGAATACGCAAACACTAGCTAAATTTTCATTGGATACAAAGTTTTTTCTTGTACATTTTGTATGGCATTTGTTAAAGAAGCATAATAACATTGTTATCAATTCCAACTAAAAAGTGTGCATCAAATTTATTTCTATGAATTTCTCTTAGTAAAAGTTCGAGACGTGCATTGCACGTGTAAGCTTACTAGTCTCTAAAGGATAGAAAAGGCAAATTAGCATGGTGCTTCTCTCCATTTCTCACTTCTCCTAGATCTTCAGGGTCGCTCAGAGTTCTCCAAGTTCTCACCTTATTCTTCCCTTCTCCTCTCGTAGTCTGAACTGTCATGGCAGGGATGGGAGAGGAGGGTGAGCCCTTGTTGTAGAAAATAGCTTTATGGTGTGCTTTACATTTATATTTATGAGGTGACTACCAACATGCCATGGAGAAGCTTGGCATCGTCGCTCCCGAGTGATCGAGGTGGATGCCCTCCTATTCCTCCAGCTCCCGCCCATGATGGATGGAAGCTCACGGAGGCGGATCTGACGATGACTGCGCAAAAATAATCTCATTTTGGGCAGTGGATTTGAATAGCTTTGGAGCTGCTCCTCTCTTATCTCTTTGACACCACGGCGTCGGAAAATGAGAGGATGCCGTATCTGAATCTGGTTCTCTTGGATCTAACGAATTTAGGGGAATGTTTGCTCGCACTGGTACATCCTTGTTTCTTCTTCCTTTACACTTAAGGGGTTTGTTGATGCCTCCTCCGTTTTTGGGTGTATCCACCATATAGACATTGTAGGTAGAGGTAGTTGCCCACTTGTCAATATTAGTGGTGGCAAGCAATGCTTTAGTGTCTCACATCTCATCGACATAATTGTCCATGTAGGCATCTTCGCCGGAGGCTTATGGTAGGACGTCAGTTAAGTCTTTGACGGTAGCGACTAGGTTGGTGGAGGGTGGGTTAAACATTCCAGCCTTTTCAGGTTTCTCCCAGATCTGGTCATAGACTGAGGTCCGACCGTCCGAGATAGCAAGACTGTAAATCCAATCTAATATATCAATCAGAAGCTTCTTGTTGGCCTCGCCCATATCTTGACATGAGGTTGGGCTTGGCTGAAGTTTGGTCGAGGTTCCATCTGACATGGCCTCGGCAGTTTTGCTATCTGAACTAGATGCCCGGACCGGCTCGAAAATATTCGGCTCTGAGATTAAGGCTACATCCGATAAGTGCTCTACGTCGTTTTCCCGATCTGTGATGGAATCTGAGATCGGTGTATCGGAGTTAGCATTGACGGGGTCCTTGGATTGGTCCAACACCCAGCCTGAGAACACAAGTTTGTCGTGGGCATCCATGACATACTCCATGTTTCCAAACCTAATAGTCTGGCCTAGAGAAAAGTTTTGAATCTCGTCGAGGTGGCCAGTCGCATCGGCGTAGAGCATGACACGGGAAGAAGGTCTTCCCATGACCAATATCGTCGTCGATCTGAAGATGAGCCATCGAGTTGTCTTTACGACACAACGGGACCTGTATCGACACTAATGTTAGGGTTAAATCCAACAGATCTCGAGTAGGGGGTCCCAAGCTGGTGATCCTAGCTAGATATGAACATGATGAATAAGAGATACGATATTTACCTAGGTCTGGGCCCTATTGTCGGAGATATTGACCACGAGTGTCCTCATCGACCACCCATGGCGTTTCAAGACATTAAGGCCGACTGCCATCCTTCGGCCACCTGGGCATAAGGCCGCCTCCTAGGGCCGCCAGGCCCCAGGAGACGGCTGCTGGCAGGCGGCGAACTGTCAACAGGCGGCTACGGAATACCCGACATCTGGCAGACGACCCCGTGCCTCCCCCTTAGAGAACATGTCGGGGGATCCTCGACAAGACTAAAGCATGGCTACAATAAAGCCTACTCCCCCCAAAATCCAGGGTAGCGTGGCTACAGTGTGGGTGTACCTTACGGACATCCCTTAGCCGGCGCGCCACCGTAGCCATGTTGCTTGTGACCTCGCCCCGGTCAAAAGAAGCCATGATCCCACGATCTGGAGGCGGTGCGGCCTACAGGCGGCAGGCCCCACCCTTCGGTGGGCCACCAGGGTGCAGCCGGCCTCTGGCCGGCAGCGTAAGGGACGGGCCGCCCTCTAGCGGGCGGCCTGCCGCTCCCTTGAAGTCTGGACTCCATTAAGATGACAAGATGGGGCGTGGCAACAGTGTACGACCGCTAGGCGGCGGTACTGTAGCTACACCCTCCTCAACGGCGCCTTCGTCAGCAGAAGGATGTCAACAGTAGAACACAATCACACTGGCCCACAGGCGGCGGGCCCACAGGACGGACATGTCCCCGGCAGCCGGTGGGACCCACCTAGCAGCGGGACCCAGCAGCCGGCGGAGAAGCTGTCGCCCAGAGACGCTGATGGCCGGGGCTCGCACCCGGCCGGATGACCATTGTAGCCCTGGGGGGGGTAGGCCTATATAAACCCTCCAGGCTCCTTCATGCAGATGGGTTAGACATTGAGAGATACACCGAGAGAGGGAAGAAACCCTAGCCACCACTTACATTCCTAGAAGGAGGGGAGAGAGCTAGCCTTGCCCTTCTTCCTCCTCTAGACGACACAGCTCTAGGAGCAACCTTGTAGCTACCATATTGATGATAGTCATGACGCGGAGTCCCCACACAGTAGGACTAGGGGTGTTATCTCCACGGAGAGCCCCAAACCCGGGTAAGATTTGTAGGCGTCCCAAGTTCCGCCTTATCCGGCTTCTAGGATGGTGTAGATACCAGGGCACTTCGCGGCGCAGAAGCCGTTTGCGCCGCAAGCAAGCTTGCTGATCTTCTTGGCGAGCTTCGCCTCGACGAGCACGCCCCGGCTGAGGGAGCGGTTGGCTCGGAGAGCTACCTCATCGACCTCCTCGACAAGCTCCACATCGTCGACGAGCTCGCCTCCGACCTGGAGTCCGTTGGCTCCACCGACCCGCCCGTCGATATGCTCATCGACTCCGACGCGACATCCGTCAGTTCCTTCCCCGATCACGTGGTGGTCATCGATGATCCACTCCTCCCTGCGATCTACGATGCAAGTGTCAGCACCGTCACATAGGTGCTGGCTGCCAGCCACGACGAGCCCTCCAACGGGTCTGGCCAGGAACCATTGCAGGCGGCAATGCAGAGCCTCTCCACTCCCATCGCCGCAGGAGCAGACGGCGCGACGCTGGAAACTCTCCGCGTCTCGCTCCTCGACAACGCCAACAAGTTGGCCGCCATGCGGCGCCTCACCAAAGCCTACCGTCGCGAGGTCAACTGCGCTGTAGGCGGCACGCCGGCTGCTGGTGAGCCCAACCGAGCCGGCGTGGTCCGGAACCGTGGCGGCGCCCTCGCCATCATGTTGGGGGCTGCGCGTCCGGTTTATGCCACCCCCTTGGAGAACTTGCGCGCCGCCCAGGCGGCCGCAGAGGAGCTGGACCACCTGGAAGGAGATGAGCTTCGCTGAGCAGCTCCTTGATACGACGGCCGAGCAGCAGGAGGCTCGCCGCCGGGCGTTGGAGGCCGGCGTGCAGGCCGAGAACTACCCTCCCCGTCGAGAGCAGGGAGCATCATCCCGATCGCCAATAGGCGGCACCCGTAGTCGGCACAACCTAGGGCCGGCTGCTAGTCGCAGTCGGCAGGACTCGGAGCCGGCTGCTAGCCGCAGTCGGCAATCTCGCATCACCATCGAGCGCGACCAGAACGGCCGCCCGAGGGCGGTGGAATGATGGAGCGAGCGCTCACCTCCCCCTCGCTGGGAGAGGCGCGCGTGCCCGCCGCCTATCGAGCACCCAACTCTTGGAGGCCGCTTGGGCCGCCGCGAGGGAGTTGGGGAGAATGATGCATGCCATCGGATCGACCGGCTCGCGCGATCCCTGGCGGTCGAGGAAGAAGACGCGATCGACCCGCCTTGTTTCGGCCCCCGCATCCGCGATGAGCCTTTCCCCAAGGGTTTCTCGCTCCCTAGAGATACTCCCAAGTACAACGGCTCCGTGAAGGCGGAGGATTGGCTGGTGGATTACTCCACTGCCGTCAACATAGCAAACGGCAACAAACGTGTTCCCATGAAGTATGTTCCGCTCATGCTCCAAGGCACGACCCAGACATGGTTGAGCAGCCTGAAACCCAACAGCATCAACAGCTGGCTGGACTTCACTGACGTCTTCACCCGCAACTTCACCAGCACCTACAAGCGGTCGCCCAAGCCTCGGCAGCTCTCCCTGTGCGTCCAAGGGCTGAACGAGTCTGCCCTTGATTACCTGACGCGTTGGGCCGAGCTACACAACTCCTACGAAGGGGTGCATGAGGTACAAGCCATATAATACTTCACGGCCTGGTGCAAAGAAGGCATCTTGCTCAAGCACAAGCTCCTCTACGACGAGCCCTCCATGCTGGACGAGCTATTAAGCATAGCAGACAAGTACGCCACGGGCGACTCCTCCATGAAGTCGGAACTGCACATGGATGCTTCTGGAAAGATGGCTCCACCGGCTCCTCGGACACCGGATGGAGAGTCCAGTCGGCGCCAGCAGCAAACAGACCACAAGCGCAAAGCCCCTCCGCCGGCTTCCAACAGCCGGCTGGTGGCAGCAGTCAAAGACCAATAACCGAAGGGCCAAGCCGGACCCAAGCGCCAGAAGGGCGGAAAGCTCGCTTGGGAGCCTACCTTCTCCTTTGAGCAAGCCCTTGACACCCCCTGCAAATTTCACAGTGGTGCAAAGCCGTCAAACCACGTCACACGGAAGTGCCACTGGCTCACTCGGATTGCCCGGGGCGAGGCTCTGCCCCCTCCGCCTGCTGGGCAGGCGGCTCTGCCTCCAACGCAGCCGGCTGCTCGTCCAGGCAGCCCTGTCCAGGATGTGTTCCCGGAAGAGAACATGGTTTACTTCGTCTTCACCAGCCATGCGGATGATAGGCACATCGAGCGTCAACAACACCGAGAAGCCAATGCCGTCACCTCAGAGGTCCCAGAATTATGCATTGGTCTGAGAAGGCCATCGGTTGGAGCCGCGCTGACCATCCGGCTGTCATGCCATCGCCGGGTGCTTACGCCATGGTTCTGGACGCAACTTTCTCCACCGACAGGCGGGCCTGCCCCTTCTCCTGAGTACTGCTAGACGGCGGCAACAGTATCAACATCATGTACCGAGACACCACGGAGAAATTGGGCATCAAAGAGAAGCAGCTCCAGCCCACCCGGACCATGTTCCACAGCATCGTCCCTGGCCTCTCTTGCTCACCAATCGGCAAGGTCAAGCTAGATATCTTGTTTAGTGACAAGAAGCATTTCCGCCGCGAGCCGGTCTGGTTTGAGGTGGTGAACTTGGAGAGCCCTTATCAAGCAACACTAGGCCGGACTGCCCTCACCTAATTGATGGTTGTGCCCCCATTATGCTTATCTCAAGATGAAGATGCCGGGTCCCAAGGGCATAATCACTGTCACTGGCGACTACGAGAAGTCAGCCGCTGCGTCGCCGCCAGCAGCTGGCTGGCCGAAGCCCTCGTCATAGCTGAAGAGAAGCGCCGCCTTGATCGATTGGTGGCAATGGCCGGCGACCAGCCGGCCATACCATCTGATCCCAAGGAGGCAGAGTGTCAAGGCTCCTTCCAGCCGGCCAAAGAGAACAAGAAGATAGCCTTGGACCCGGCGCACCTGAAGAGATTTGCTATCATTGGGTCAAACCTTGATAGCAAATAGGAAAGCGAGCTCGTCGATTTCCTCCGTGAGAATCGGGACATCTTCGCATGGTCCCCCAAGGACATGCCGGGTGTCCCGACGGATTTCACCGAGCACAAACTACACGTGAGAGAAGACGCGAAGCCAGTCAGGCAGCCGCTTCGTTGCCTGTCCGAAGAAAAAAGAAGAGTTTTCGGTGAGGAGGTCGCCCGCCTGCTGGCAGCCGGCTTCATCATGGAGGTGTTCTATCCAGAGTGGCTCTCCAACCCTGTCCTTGTGCTGAAGAAGAACAACAAGTGGCGCATGTGCATTGACTACACCATCCTCAACAAAGCCTGCCCTAAAGACCCGTTTGCTCTACCGCGAATAGAACAAGTGATCGATTCCACAGCCGGATGCGAGCTGCTGTCTTTCCTTGATGCATATTCCGGTTACCACTAGATCAAGCTGGATTTGGCTGATCGCCTGAAGACCGCCTTCCTCACGCCATTCGGAGCCTTCTGTTACCTAACCATGATGTTCGGCTTGAGAAATGTTGGCGCCACGTTTCAGCGTTGCATGCAGAAGTGTCTCCTCAAGCAACTTGGCAGGAACACCCACGTCTACGTGGACGATATCGTGGTGAATACGGAGAAGCACGGTACTCTACTGGAGGACCTCCAGGAGACCTTTGAAAACTTGCGCCGTTTCCAGATCAAGCTAAACCGGAGAAGTGCGTCTTCGGGGTACCAGCAGGCCAGCTCCTTGGCTTCCTGGTATCTGAGTGCGGCATTGAGTGCAACCCGACGAAGATCAAGGCCATCGAGAGGATGGAGAGACCAACCCACCTGCGAGACGTCCAGAAGTTCACCGGGTGCCTGGCATCGCTCAGCCGATTCATCAGCCGGCTGGGTGAGAAGGCACTCCCTCTGTACCAGTTGATGAAGAAAACCACCTGCTTTGAGTGGAATGACAAGGCAGACGAGGCTTTCCGCCAATGCAAGAAGATGCTGACCACACCACCTGTCCTGGCGGCGCCAACAGACAAGGAACCAATGTTCCTTTACATAGCCGCCACAAGCCAGGTGATCAGAACCATGATTGTAGTCGAGCGCCCAGAAGACGGCAAAGCATTGCCAGTCCAAAGGCCCGTCTACTACCTAAGTGAGGTGTTGCCCGCCTCCAAGCGAATTATCCCCACTACCAGAAGATGTGCTATGGCATGTACTTTGCCACCAAGAAGCTCAAGCAGTCTGTAGGATCGAAGAAGTAGGTCTAGAGGGGGGGTGATTAGACTACTTGACAAGATAAAATTTCTGTCTTTTATCAAGGACAGATTTTGGCAGTTTTGCAATGAAGATCAAGTCAAGTAACACACTACACATGCAATTCTAGAGTATGGGCAGCGGAAAGTAAATTGCATATATAGTAAATGGAAGTGGAGAAGATCAAACGCAGTTTGGTGACACAGAGATTTTTGTCGTGGTTCCGATAGGTGGTGCTATCGTACATCCACGTTGATGGAGACTTCAACCCACGGAGGGTAACGGCTGCGCGAGTCCACGGAGGGCTCCACCCACGAAGGGTCCACGAAGAAGCAACCTTGTCTATTCCATCACGGCCTACGCCCACGGAGGACTAGCCTTACTCGGGGTAGATCTTCACGAAGTAGGCGATCTCCTTGCCCTTACAAACTTCTTGGTTCAACTCCACATCTCAACGACGGAGGCTCCCAAGCGACACCTAACCAATCTAGGAGGCACCACCCCCAAAAGGTAATAGACGGTGTTGATGGTGATGAACTCCTTGCTCTTGTGCTTCAAGTGATAAACTCCCCAACACTCAACTCTCCTCACTGATATGGCTCTGGTGGAAGAAAGATTTGAGTGGAAAGCAACTTGGGAAGGCTAGAGATCAAGTTTCATATGGTAGGAATGGAATGGCTTGATCTCAACACAAGGGTAGGTGGTTCACTTCTCAGAAAGTGTATGGTAGAAGTGGTGGTACTTTCTGATGGCTCTCCTCACGAATGAGGAGGGGGTGGAGGGGTATATATAGCCTCCTCACAAAATCCAACCGTTACACACACATTTGACCAATCTCGGTGAGACCGAAGTTAAAACTCGGTCAGACCGAAAGTTCAAATATAGTGAACGTTGGGATTTTCGGTGGGACCGAAAATACCATCTCGGTGGGACCGAAAGTGCATCTGATATGAACGTTGGAGATTTCGGTGAGACCAAGAAAGAAAACTCGGTTGGACCGATTTGAGAAAGAGTAGGAACATGCCAGAATCGGTTTGACCGAAAATGAATTATCGGTGCGACCGATTTGAGTCAAGGCAGAACCTTGCCCACTTCGGTTAGACCGATAATGCAAACTCGGATATTCCGATATGATGTGAAGTGGTAACAGAAGGTTGGCAGTTCAGTTTCGGTGTGACCGATCTCAAACTCGGTAAGTCCGATTTTTCTAGGGTTTGGGAAATGGCAGAAGTGGCTCATCTCGGTGGGACTGATTTGAAAGAATCGGTGTGACCGAGATGTTAGGGTTTGGAATATGGCAGAAGTGGTTCATCTCGGTGGGACAGAGTTGGTTTGACCGAGATTACTTATGGGTGTGTGTTAAGTAGTGAATAGTGCTGATAGTTGAGGGAGTTAGATCACCAAGCACTTGAGCAACAAGAACATTAACACAACCTCATCCCCTTTTAATAGTATTGGCTTTCCTATGGACTCAATGTGATCTTTGATCACTAAACCAAAAAGGAGTCTTGAGCTTTTGCCAATGCTTGTCTTAGCATTTTGAGGGGTCCACTTCTTCAGTCATCTTGCCATTCCAATGTGATTGGGTTTCCTGAAACATACTTGATAAAAGTATTAGTCCAACCACAAAGTATGTTGTCATTAATTACCAAAACCACCCAGGGAGCAAATGTGCTTTCACAGTCCTTCCAAGAGCACCCCGTCACGGTCGTCTGCACGACCCCGCTTGCTGAGATCATGTGCAATAGAGATGCGTCAGGCCGAGTGGCAAAGTGGGCCATCAAACTGGCCCCCTTCACCATTTTCTACCAGCCCCGCACCACCATCAAGTCACAAGCCCTGGTCGACTTCCTCGTCGACTGGGCCGAGACCCAGTACCTGCAACCTGCACTAGACTCAACCCATTGGCGGATGCACTTCGATGGCTCGAAGACGCGCACTGGCTTAGGAGTCGGCGTCGTCCTCACCTCCCCCAAGGGCGGCATGCTCAAGTACACATTGTAAATCCACTTTGCCGCCTCCAACAATGTGGTCGAGTATGAAGCACTCATCCACAGGCTCTGGCTGGCCAAGGATATTGGCATCCGCCGAGTGCTGTGCTACGGCGACTCAGATTTGGTGGTCTAGCAATCAACTGGTGTCTGGGACGCCAAGGATGCAAACATGGCAAGTTACCGTTTCCTCGTCCAACAGATCAGCGTGCACTTTGATGGCTACGAGTTCCTCCATGTGCCACGAGCCGACAATGAGCAAGCAGATGCCTTGGCACGAATTGGATCAACTCGGCAGGCGATACCAGCCGGTGTGTCCCTCCAGTGCCTGCGCAAGCCGTCTATCCAGTCGTCGCCAGAATCAGAATCCATCTTCGTGCCGATCGACCCCGAAACAGCCGGATCCGGCTCGAGGACTACAGCAGTCGGCCCGAAGACCTTAGCATGCGGCGTGAGGACTGCAGTTCTGACACCCAGCCCAGGGACTTCAGAACCTAGCCCGGGGACTGCTACAGTCGGCTCAGAGACCTCAGCAGGCGGCTTAGGGAGTGCAGCGCCAACACACGACCCGGGGACTACTGCAGCTAGCCCAGGGACTTCAAGAACGCAGCAAGCGGCGGCCAATTCCGTCCCTCCACCTCCCGGCCCAACCACCCTGGTGTCAGTTGCCGAGGTGATGGGGGTCACAGCACCATCATGAGTGCAACCCATCCTCAACTTTCTACTGAGTAGAGAGCTGCCGGCAGATGAGACCCTTGTCACAGCCCTAGAATTCTGCTTTGCAACTAGTTGCATTAGTGAGTGGCACCCATGCATCATGTTTAAATTCCATTTAAATTTGAAGTGGGGAAAGTGGAAAGCCTCAGAGTTCTTTTCTGAAAATGATCAACATTAAAAATTGCTTCAAATAAACCCAAGAAAATGTTCCTATTAAGCTATAAAAATATTGGAAAGAGTTAAAATTCAAACCAATATTTTTGGAGTCTCAGGGATATATATTTTGGGCCTTTGGATTTAAATCAATAAGTATTTGACTTTTGGATAATATTCATTTATATAGAATATATTTCAAAAGGCCCTGAAATTATTTATGTGCCTTTGAAAAAGTCCAGAATGGCAACATACAAATATTCAGAAGGTTTTGCCCTGCTTTGATTTAATTTTAAATTTGAATCAGTGGCAAAATGAATAAACAAAAGAAAACAACACAGAAAATAAAATAGAGCAGAGGCTTACCTGTAGCCGGCCCAGCCAGCAGCCCACCCAACAGGCCCGGCCACCAGTGCCACCGTCCTCAAGCTCCTGCCAGGAGGACGACACCGTGTCGCCCGCGCACACACCTAAGGTTTCCACCTCCTACTTCGTGCTGGCGGCCTCCCCTCCGAGCCTAACCGCGCCTGGAGATGCCTAGAGCCCCCTGGTTATTTCTCCCTCACTCTCTGCTCTCTCCCTCGCCCTCTAGCCCCTTCCCCGAGCTCACCGAGAGCGTTGCCGTCGCTGTCGCTCGCTTTTGTCGCGGCCACTGCCACTTCTTCGCCTCGCTGACATGTCCAGAAGCACCGCTGCTACGACCACGACCGCTACACCGAGTCACGCGCCTCGGGAGCCCCGCTTCGTCTACGGGCGTCGTCTTGAACCTTCGGCCGACGAGATCCCCTCCGCCGCCCTGCTCGCTCAGGTCCTCCTCTGAGCTCACCGTCTGCACCGTTGCCACCTACGTGAGCCCCTCTCTCGAACCACCTTCTCCGTTGTCTCTTTTTCACGCCGTAGCTGCCACTTTGCCGATGACCGAAACCCGCCGCAGCCCGTGTTTACCACCGATGATGCTCCGGTGACCATTTGGTCTCGGGTGCACGTCCAACTTGCTCGCCGCAACACGTAGATGGATTAGGTGCCGCGCACGCATGGCCTAGGTCACCGCAGCCGCGTTCCCGCGCATGCCCGAACGCCGGCCGCCGCTGCCGAGCTCGTAGCCGTCGCCTCCAGCCACAACACGCCTGGCTGCTACCACCTTTCGACGCGCGCCGGCGAGGGCACTCCAACGCGCCCAGCCGCGGCTCGAACCGTGCCCCGTAGCGCAATCCTGAGCCCCACCGCCGCCTCTAGCCTCGCCGGCGATTAGCCGCCGGCCTAACCCCGATTAGTTAGCGCTAATGGCATCTCCAGTGCCCATGATAGGTGGGACCAGCCCATGTTATTTTAGTTTAGTGTTAAACCTAACTTAATTAGGCCCTGAGAGACTGACATGTGGGCCACCCCCCACTGACACTTTTAGTTAGGATTAATTTAGCACTTTTTTAACATGGTTAGATAAATGGGTCACTGACCAGTGGGCCCCACTGGTCAGGTTTGACCTGGGCGGGCCTGTTGACCAGCTGACGTAAGCATGACACCATGCTGCCGCAGTAAAGTATTTTCTGGAATTAAAATAAATCAGAAAAATATTTATTGAATTTCAGAAAATACCCCAAACTTCAAAAAATCATAGAAAATAATCTATAACTCCAATGAAAATAATTTATATATGAAAAATGATCAGAAAAATTCAAGGAATCTGTTTATGGCATTTTCATGCTTGTTTGAACAACTTACAACCACTGTTTAGGACACTTTGAATAAATGGCATTTGAATAATCACATATGAAGTTTGAATTTGAACCTTTGGTTCAAACCAACTTCATTTAATATTGTTGCTAGTTGCATTAGCTCAATCAAAAGCATATTTCCATGTCATGATCATGCATCATATTGTCGCATTTATTGATTGTGTTCTTTCTCTGTTGCCGGTGTTTGTCCCCTCTCAGTAGACGATGTTCCGACGATACGAGATTGATGACACAGACGAAGAGCTTAACTATCTTCAGAAGTGCCAGGCAAGCAAACCCCCATTGAGCATCCCGATACAATCCCACTCTCTCACTCCTGCTCTCTTTTACTGCATTAGGACAACAACGTTTTGAACTGCTTTTTGCTGCGGTAGCTGAACCCCTTTCCTCTGCATGACCTGTCATTGCCACAGTAAATAGTTGAAACCCACTAGCATGAGTAGGAGTTGTTTGAGCCATGTTGTGCCTACTCATCCATGCTTGTATGTCATGCATGCTATTGCTTAGAGTTGTGTCAGGTCTGATTCATCGGGGATGAATTGGAGTGAGGTCATCATGTCCTACTGTTGAGAGCTAAGTGTGTGAACACGTTTTGGTAAAGGTAGCGGTGAGAGGCCATGTAGGAGTACATGGTGGGTTGTTTCACTAGAACCGTCCTTAAGAACTGAGTTCTGTGTAAGTTGTCCAATGACTAGCTACTACCACACATTGGGTTCCGGTAACTCGACCCCTCTTGACTTATTAATCAACTAGATCTCTGTCCAGGAGTTGCAACTAGTTTCTGGTGTTTGTAGGTAGTGCTAGTAGTCTAACAAGTGGCACACGGTACATGTGGGCTTGGGACAGACTAGGCACCGTGGCACGGTGTACCAAGCGTAGATCCATCCGTCGAGGTGGGCTTGGGAACCCTGCGCACATCGTTTGGGGCCGTGAGCTACACCCTGGCCGGATCTCCTTACGGATGGAACCCGAATAGGCGATAAACCTGGACTAGAGTCTTGTGTGGTTAGTCAGGTCGTGGCCGACACCCTCGCCAGGCTTCCGCTTGAAGGTTGTTGAGATACACGACGTGTACATGGCGGTAAGTGGCGAGAGCGTGTGTGAAGAAGTACACCCCTGCAGGGTTAACATGATCTATTCGAATAGCCGGTGTCCGTGGTTATGGACTTCCTGGATGCTTACTTGGTACATAGAAAAGTGAAAGTGGATACCCTAAAATGCTCAAGACAAGTGTGAGTGCTATGGATGGCCTTCTCATAGGGAGACGGGAGAGGATCCGTAGTGGTGTATTGTTTGGTGAATATGTGGACTCGTGTGCGCCACCTCAAAGGGTTACTTGCAGTTGTAGTTCAGGATAGCCACCGAGTCAAAGCTGGCTTGCTGCAGTCAAACTCCACGACCCCTTTGTTGATACTGTTGCATATGTAGCTAGTTCTGATGTAAGTCTTGCTGAGTACCTTTGTACTCACGTTTGCTTAATTTATGTTTTTGCAGAGAGACTTCAGTCTCACTAGTGGTTCCGCGTGGACTTCGACGTTTAGCTTGTTACCTAAGCTACGATCTTGTACCTTGGGAGGGTCTTGTAGATAGTCAGGCTTCCCAGCCCTTTTCATTTGTAGTTGTCTGTACTCAGACATGTTATGCTTCCGTTGCCTGTATGCTCTGTATGTTGGGTCATGTGACCCCTGTTTGTAATAAATGCTATGTTGGCTCTTCTGGGCCTTTATCTATATGAGTTGTTGAGTTATGTTGTGATGCCATGTTGTACAACACATACTTGCATGTTATGCGTACATGTAATGTGTATTGCTATGTGTGGGATCCGACACCTAGTTGTTTACCCTTGGTAGCCTATCTTACAGGGAAATGTCTCCTAGTGCTTCCACTGAGCCTTGGTAGCTTGCTACTGCTCCGGAACACTTAGGCTGTCCGGCGTGTGTCCTTCTTCGTTCTTGTGTCTGTCCCTTAGGGGAAATGTCACGCGTTGTTCCTTTAAGTCCTTGTAGCTTGCTACGACTTGGGTTCATATGTTGATGACCGACACATTCGTTGCTGGGTCATGTATGCCTGTCTCTGTAATTTAGCGCCACTTTTGGTTTATAACTAGTCATGTCGGCCCGGGTTCGTTGTCATATGGATGCTAGCGACACTATCATATACGTGTACCAAAATGCGCAAATGGTCCCGGGCCAGGTAAGGTGGCACCCGTGGGGATACAGTGTGTGAGGTCGCAAAGTGATATGATGTGTTACATGCTAGACCCGTGTGACTTAGGATCAGGGTCCCGACAACCCTGGCCCGACAAGTGCAACGCAGAGCGTCAGCATACACAATAGTGAACAAAGAGCTCGTCAGACGCAGCGTGACCGGCATTTTCCAGCGCTGTGTAGAGCCGGAAAAGGTCTTGGCCATTTTGAGAGATATCCATCAAGGCGAATGCGGCCATCACGCGGCCTCCAAGTCCCTCGTCGCCAAAGCTTTCGCCATGGATTCTTCTGGCCGATTGCTTTGGAAGACGCCAAGGACCTGGTCAAAAAATGCAATGGGTGCAAATGCTTCAGCTCAAAGCAACACTTGAAGGCTTCTGCACTCAAGACCATCCCATCACATGGCCGTTTGCAGTATGGGGGCTAGACATGGTGGGTCCCTTCAAGACAGCACGCGGCGGCATGACTCACTTGCTTGTCGCCGTGGACAAGTTCACCAAGTGGATCGAAGAAAGACCAATAAAAAAACTCAACGGTTCGACTGCTGTGACCTTCATCGTCGACATCACAGTCCGGTATGGCATACCACACAACATCATCACCGACAACGACACAAACTTTGCCAAATGAGCTTTGGCAAAGTTCTGCGCAACATAGGGCATCCGGCTGGACCTAGCGTTCGTTGCTCACCCGCAGTCAAACGGCCAGGTTGAGCATGCAAACGGCCTCATCTTGTCCGGCATTAAGTCCCGGCTGGTCGAACCCTTGGAACGATCGATTGGCTGTTGGATCGAAGAACTATCGTCTGTCCTCTGGAGCCTCAGAACGACGCCAAACAAAGCAACCGGCTTCACTCCTTCCTTGTCTATGGAGCCGAGGCCATCATCCCTACAGACGTGGAGTTTGACACGCCTCGCGTCACCATGTACACGGAAGAAGAAGCAAGGGAAGCACGTGAAGACGGCGTGGACTTGTTGGAGGAGGCCCGGCTGGTAGCTCTCGGCCGATCCGCCATCTACTAGCAGGGTTTGCACCGCTATCACAGCCGGCGGGTCAAGCTGCGTTCTTTTCATGAGGAGGACCTTGTGCTCCGACTGATCTAGCGAACAGTCGGCCAGCACAAGCTCTCAGCCCCTTGGGAAGGGCCTTTCATCATCAGCAAGGTTCTAGGCAATCACTCCTACTACCTCATTGACGCGCAGAAGCCAAGGGCACGCAAGCGAGATGACTCAGGCAAAGAATCAGAGTGCCCGTGGAACGCAAATCTCCTTCGCCGCTTTTATAGTTAAAGGCAGTATGTATCGTACTATCTACTGTATTTTGAGAGACAACGGGACCCCCGAGGAGTACTCAGGGACTGCCCTCCCTTTATCTATATGATAAGATTACGCCTGTGAATGTGTTACTTCATTCCTTCGCCCGGCACCGGGACCAACCAGTCGACCCGGGGGCTTGCCACCTTGTCCTATGTTTGCATTCTCCAACAGTCGGACAAGTAATGTGCCGGCATCCAAGCCCTCTCTTGCCTAAAAGTTACAGACTCGTAGAACGCTGCGGTTCGACTGGCAGGAGTCAAAGGTAGGAAGCGATGCCCACATGAAAATGGCTAAGGAAAAAAAGCAAACATAGGTCAAGACGGCCTTTGAGACAAATCGTCGGGCTGCTGGCCAGCCGGCCGGCCGGGTTCCAGCTTGACCAAGCCATGTTCCAGACGGCAGGTTACTTGTCTATCATGAAAACGGCCAAGTCCCTGACCCAGCAACAGACCACAGAGTGGCTGTCCGGCTGGCAGGACGACGGTCAAAGGAGATGGCAAAAGGAAACACCGAAAGGAACAAAAGGCAGTGCCAAGACTAGAACTCGGCAAAGAGCATAAACATATGCGAGATTAACAATATATTTACATAACAAAAGGCCTACGGCCGCCATTCAACAACGTTTTAAGATACACCCAGTGGGTGGAATTGTGCAAGACTAACTTGACTGGTTACAAAGCAAACAGAAAAACAAAAAATTGCATGGCCGCCTAGGCCGAAGGAGCAGCGGGCAGATGTGGAAGCGCCGTGGAGTCCGCTGCGCGGGCTGCTGAGGGGGCCGCCTGGTGGACCTCAACCTGGTCGCCTTGTATGGCAGTCGGCACAGTTTCTCGTGGCTCGCTCGTCAAGGCTTGGTCAGGCTGAGGACGAACAAGCGGCTCGCCTTCAAGAGGACCGCCTTCCTCGTCCTCGCCTTCGTCGCTCGAGGCAGTCTCCTCGTCCAGCTCCTCCGGTGCCGCTAGGTCCAGCCCAAACTGATCGGGTAGCACCACACGACCGTTCTTATCCAACTCTGGGATGAAGACGGTGGTGTCAGCATAGTCGGCGATCGTGGCGGCACGCTTGATGAGGTCTCCCCGCACTGCCGCCAGCTAGGGCTCGGCCTCCAGGCAGAAAGTTGCCAGTTGGGCAAGATCCATGTCAGGATACCAGCCCTTGGCAAATTCCAAGGCCGCCCGCATACCAGCCCTTGCGGCAGTGCCTTTCCAGGCCTCGAAGCGGCCAACCGCTACCTCTAGCCACTCGGCAGTCCGGCTAGGAGTGTGCGGAGCTGGGACATCCGGCCAGAGGGCAGCCAGCACGTGGGATCCAGCGCGTTGCAGGCGGCGAATCATTCGGTGGGCCGGATGCAAGTGCACCTTCACGGCAAGAACTTGCTCGCTGAGGGTCCGTGGTGCGTTGAGCTCAATCTCCACGCCCGCTCGACGCCTTTCATCATGCCAGGCTTCGATAGCCTGGCTGGCGGCAACGGAGTGACCAGGGAAGAACTCTGCACCAAGAAAAAGACAAAAGAGTAAGAAGATGGGAGCTGACTCTTGCGGCAGTCGGCAACTATGCAGAAGAGATGAAACAACTTACCGTCAACCATGTCCTCGATCGCCTCATAGCCATCGTGCAGGGCCTTCTCTGTTCTGGCCTAGTTTGAGCGTTGAGTCTCGAACTCGGCCCGATGGGGCTCTTCATCGTCCGCCAGCTTCTTGAGCTCTGCCTTGTGCTTCTCCGCCTGGTCCGGCAACTCCTTGGCCAGCCGGTCGCGCTCTCGGATGGCCTAGTGGCGCTCCTACTCCTTGGTAGCGAGCTCAGCCCGGACCTCGCCCAGCTGGGTCCGAAGGTTAGCCACGATTGCTGACAAGATAAGAAGAGGAAGGCGTCAGCACCGGCCAAAGACAAATTAACCTTGGAGTTCCAAGCCACCTGCTCAGCAGCCGACTCGGAACTCGGGGACTACACCTAGCCGGTCAACAAGGAGAAGAAGAAGCACTTACTCCGACTCTCAGTCAAGGCGGCTGTCCGCTTGGTCAGCTCATGATGCTTGGAGTTGTAGGCGGCCACCCGAAGATTGTGGTAGTCCTACGACAAGGACGACAAGAAACAAGTTAACTCACGGGAATTACCTTGGAGTTCCAAGCCGCCTGCTCATCAGCCGGCCCGGAACTCGGCGACTACACCTAGTGGGTGCGCTGACGCGCCCCCACAAGAGAAATTCAAGGAATAAAAATCAAAAGAAGAAGTCAACATACTCGGACGGCCGTCCACGTGGCCAAGAAGTCCTGCAAAGCCTTTTGCAGGGTGTCGCCTTGGGCGTTGAACCGGTCTTGAACATCCCGGGAGGCAACATTCAAAACTCCGCCACTGCCAGGCGACCAACCTGGTGGCGCGGCGCTAGTGGCCTCGTTATCCGGCGACGATGAGCTTGTCGCGTCGGCTTCTACTTGCCGCGGGGCTGAAGCCGCCCTCGCCAGTCGTGGGCACACTGGAATCCGAGTGGTGGGGAGCGGACACACCACCATCTCTCCCTCGGCCGACGGCGTGACCGGTCCCTCGAGCCGGCTGTCCCTTGCACCGACATGCGGTGTGAGGGGGGCCCGCCTCCGCATCCATGGCGGTAGGGCCATCCCATTCCCTTTCCAAAACCGGATGGTTACCACCAGCCGACGCTTGACCAGATGGCTCCAAAGGAGCCGCGTGCTAGGGTTCAGCGGGCTCCGATGACGGCCAGCGGGCCGTATCCTGCTCCCGCGCCCTGGTGGCTGCGTTCGCCCGGGCCTTGGCTGCCACCTTAGCCATGGCCTTGGCTGTAGCGTCGGCCTCTGCCCGCGTCGTCTGGGACGCTTCTGCCTCCTTGCGAGCCGCAGCGTCCCGCTCCTCTCGCACCTCTTGCGCATTCCTCTCCGTCGCCTCTCGGAGGGCGGCGGCTGGATCCACGCGGCGAGGGGTGGCGGAGGCCTCTACCGTTCCGACCACCGAGCCGACGGGAGCTCGCGAGAGGGAAAGCGGAGCTCTACTTAGAAGAGCATAGGGAGGCTGATGAATTACTCACAGGAAAAGGAAAATACAAAGGAAGAGGAAAGGTGGGGCGCTTACGCGGACACAGTCGGCCTTGGCTTAGGTGCCCTTTGATAAAGGGCCGCCTTGGCGGTCGTCTCCTGGCAGTTGGTTCCGGCGGCTGAAGACTTGGGCTTCTTGGGCCGGCTGCCATATAGCCCGGGCCGGCCCAGCGATTCGACCAGCCGCCTGCCGTCGGGGGCGCCATCGAGGAGCTGCCTCCCGCTGGGTTAGCCTCTTGGACACGACGCGACACCTGGTCGTCCTCATCGTCATCTGGCCAATCCCCGACGCCGCCTCCGGACGGGCCGCCTATTGGCACGTCTCCGCCGCCTGTGACCTCATCCTCCTCCATGGCGGCCGCCCCCAGATCGGGGTCGCTTGTGTCGCTCTAAGAGCGGTCTGGCATAAGCGGGCGGCCTGAAACTCCTGAGCCCGCCTCCGGTTGGCCTGGGAAGCGCTGCAACACGACACGTTGGTCAGGCGGCAAGAACAAACCAAGGCGGAGGAAAGAAGAAAGAAGAAAGAAGAAAGGAGCTTACCATAGGTGGCGGATTGCTGCGGTTGTACGAAGGCATGCCGAACTCCCAGTCCGTCTTCGGCAGTTTGCAATTGGAGATATAATTCACCATCCGGAGTACTTACGCGACCGACATCTGCTTGGTGCTCATCAGGCTTGGGTCTCGGCGCCCGCTCATATCACTGATCAGGTGGGTCCGGGACTGCAGCGTTAGCAAACGGCGCTCCGCGAAGGCGGCCAACAAGTCCGAGCCCACGAGACCCTCCACTTATGTCAGCTCCTGAAGGCAGACTAGGGCGATGGAGGCGGCGCACGAAAGGCTTCTCGGCCGGAACCTCTAGGAGGAGCGGGGTTCAGCAGGCGGACCAGCTGTGTAGTCCCGCAGGTTGACGTAGTCCTGCTCCGAGTGGATGTTCCAGACGTAGAAGTACGTCTTCTACCACAGCTTCGCAGAGTGCACCAAGGCGATCTTCGGGAAGTAATTCCCCTCCCCGGTGTGCCGCACGGCGACGCAAGCACCGCACTGGACGCCTCGCCCCTGAGGGCGGTGCCAAGCTTCAGATAAAATAGTTCCCCCCACAGCTCGAGTGTGGTGAGCACTCCGAAATATGCCTCGCAGAGGGCAACGAAGGCGGCGAGCAGCACCACCGTGTTTGGCGTAAGATGGTGGGACTGCACGTCATAGAAATCGAGGAACAAGCGGAAGAATCCGCTCGCCGGAAGACCAAAACCGCGGAGGAAATGCAACCGGAAGACGACGCGCTCACTGAGCCACGGCGCCGGCCTGAGCTCATTCACCGGCGCAAGACACACTCCCAGGTTCCCGACGACAAGAAGCCGCCGCGCCCAGTAGAGGAAATCGATATGGTCCCCATGGACATCACTACCGTCCCACTCGCCGGAGCGATGGACCGGCGCTTCGGCGGCCATGGATCGGCACGGAGCCGAGCGATGTGGCGAGGGGGCAAGAGGGCCGGGCAAGCACGGGCTCCGGGAGGAGCAACGGGCGCGGCGGTGGCGAGAAAGCAAGAGGGGCAAGGACGAAGAAGGAGATGTGGGTGCGCGTGCGTTGCGCCAGCCCCCTCCAGCGCCTACTTATAGGCCCGGGGCGACGAAGCCGAAGGGGTAGGGCGTGGGATTAACTACACAACGCCTTGCATGACCCGCGCTTTTTGCGCCATAACTGCACGCATTTAATGTGCGTGGGAAGGGTAACCGACCACCTCGGCCGCAATGGATCCGTGCGCGTGTCGAGGCCCTTTAGCGGTGGGCCCAAGCCTACAACAACGTCCCATCGCGCGCGTGGGATGGCAGGCCGGGTCGGCATGATGACACCGTGTGGCGTGCGACCATCGGGCGGCAGGCCCGCCCCGCGGCCAGCCGGCCGTCCGGCCACCTTCCTTCCGAAGATTCAAATCTAGCAGCCGGCCGCCAACAACCGGCCCCTCCAGAAGGCGGACGGGAAAACCTATCACTCATCATACATAGAGGGAAGCTGCTGAAGCCCCACAGTCCCTCTCACGATCGCAGAACTCCACCAGCATCGAGGATTAGTGTCGGAGATATTGACCATGGGTGTCCTCATCGACCACCCATGGCATTTCAAGACATTAAGGCCGACTGCAATCCTTCGACCGCCTGTGCATAAGGCCGCCTCCTCGGGCCGCCAGGCCCCAGGAGACGGCTGCTGGCAGGCGGCGAACTATCAACAGGCGGCTGCGGAACAACCGGCATCTGGCAGACGGCCCCGCGCCTCCCCCTTAGAGAACATGCCGGGGGATCCTCGACAAGACTAAAGCATGGCTACAGTAGAGCCGGCTCCCCCAGAATCCAGGGTAGCGTGTCTACAGTGTGGGTGTACCTTGCGGACATTCCTTGGCCGACACGCCACTGTAGCCATGTTGCTTGTGACCTCTCCCACTACAAAAAAAAGACACATCCGTGACATTTTGGGCCGAACGGATTTTTTTTCTGTCATACTTATGACACTTCTATGACAATAATTATGACAAAACACGGTATCATCATAGATGTGGTGGGGTACTACTTCTATGACAAAAAATCATGGCAGAAAATGGGCTTTTCGTCATGGGCAGGCCGGAGACGCAACTGCATGACATTCTTTGGGCCGTCCATGACGGAAATAACCGTGGTAGAAGCGAGGGCGAGGAAAATATCGGGGTGTTCCCGATTACGGTGGGTGGTTGGGGCCGAGCGATGCGCGTTTCTCTCGTGCACGCACGCGCATGGGTGCGAGGCGTTGGGCTCTAACTGAACCCAAGCGAGGCATTGGGCTCTAACTGAACCCGAGCGATTGCATTGCAGGCTACGCGTTACTGAACCGAAGCGATCGATCGATTGGTATTAACTGAACCCGATCGAGTGATTCCTTCGCTACTGCTGCTAACTGAAGCCGATCGATGCCGCCTCTGGATGAACAGTGAGCGTTGCTAGGGCGGTTTTGGATGAACAATTCCTAGTGGGGGTGGATGAACAGGACCCCGTGGTGTTGCCTCTGGATGAACAGGACCACGATCAATCGAGCCGGTTGGCGCTGGATGAACAGGAGCCCGTGGAGGGCTGGATGAACAGGACCACCCCGTGGAGGGCTGGATGAACAGTAGACGCTGGAGGGTTGGATGAACAGTAGCCCGTGGATGGGTGGTTGAACAGGAGCCCGTGGAGAGGGCTGGTTGAACAGTAGCCGGTGGAGTAGCGCGCGGTGAAGGCTGGATGAAAAGGAGCCCGTGGATGAATAGTCGCAGGTGGAGGCTGGAGGAGGTCGACGGTGGATGAACAGTAGCCTGTGGAGGCTGGAGTGGTCGACAGTGGAGATGAACAGTATCTCGTGGAGTCCTGTTTTGCGGTATGCCACACCCCTACCGATGAACATGACCCCCGTTTCGATCGTAGCGCTCCAACACAAGTCTGTTTTCTCCGTTTTGCGGTATGCCACACCCCTCCTGATCAACAGGACCCCCGTTTCGACCGTAGGAGGTCCGTTTCCTCCGTTTGGCGGTACGCCAGACCCCTCCCAATGAACAGGATCCCGTTTCGAACATGGCCGGTCAAACACAAGGCCGTTTCCTCTGTTCTACGGTACGCCAGGCCTCGTCTCCATTGGCTGTTCCATCCAAGCCCTCCCGATGAACACGACGACGCCGACCCAGCCGGTTGGCTCCCCATGAACACGACAACGACACTGTTTCTCCGTTCCGACCCAGCCATGTACACGAGCCCTCGCGGTACGTATGCGTGAGTAGGCGTTCGAGACCTTGCCCGTATGTATGTACGTGGCCGTATTATCTTTCTTGCACACTGGCCGCTGTACGTACGTGTACAAGCTACGTGCGTGCCTCTACATCGGCCAGTATGTACGTACACGTTCGCGACCAGAATGACAACGCTACGTACGCTTTAACCAGGTGGGTCCCGACTGTCAGGCACTGCCTTGCGTGCGAAGATGTAGCTGGTGGGTCCCAGCAGTCAGGGGGGCGAATTGTTTTTTTTTCTGGACGCACTTCCTTACGTGCGAAGATGTAGCTGGTGGGTCTCAGCAGTCAGGGGGAAACATTTTTTTCGCGAAATACGGTGGCCCGTCCTGTGGGTCCCCGCTGTCAGGTGGAGGAATAATTATTTTGCGCGTAATAAGGAGGCACTTCCTTGCTGCGGCCGTGGACCCAACTGTCAGCTTCCCCACGTACAGTCCACGTCCGATGGAAGCCGTTCCTTGACCACGTTGACCACGCCGCGCCCAGAGCAACAGGGCGGTGGAAGACGGCGAGGCCTAGGAAGGGGACGACGCGGAGCCGGGGAAAACGCGGCAGTGGATGCCCACGCGTAGAGGAGTACGAGGGTTCACTGGTTCGCTGCGGTGTGAGGCTGCCATCGCCGCAGAATAACAGGGGGTGTGGGTGAGTAGAGGGATGGCTTGGCCAGCGGTGGGAATAGTAGGGGGCGGTGAGGCCTCCGCGGCAGCACATCCAGCCACGAAAGGCAGGAGCATGCGGCACGACCGGCGCTGCTTTGGGTGGCTAGAGCAACAAGACCAAAGGTTGAAGAAGCACTACGGCCGTTGGATGGACATCGTACGGTCACTGGAGCTAGAATCGTTCATATTGACTAAGTTGACAAAGCACTCCATCCCCGTCAACTTAGTAGGCCCACAAGTCAGCCTCCCACCAAGGTGGGTCCCAACCAACATGGGGATTATTCATTTTTTGTGCGTAATAAGGAGGCACTTCTGGTGGGTCTGAGCTGACAGCGGGGGAACGTTTTTTCGCGCAATACGGTGGCCCGTCTAGTGGGTCCCAGCAGTCAGGGGGAAATGTTTTTTCACGACATACGGTGGTCCGTCTGGTGGGTCCCTGCTGTCAGGTGGAGGAATCATTATTTTCCGCGTAATAAGGAGGCACTCCCTTGCTGCTGTCGTGGACCCAGCTGTCAGCCTCTCCACATACAATCTGTGGGGACCCCGACTTGAGAGTCGAGATCACCGAATGCATGTGTACAGTGATCCCGGAGATCAATGCTCACTGAACACACAGAAGCTGAATAACAAGAGTCTTACATCCATACATACTGTCTTACACAAATTATGACCATTATGGCCAAGTCATACATAGATAAAGCCTCATGGGCTGGATAGCAAATAAACTCGAATAGCAGAAGTCTTCGTAGATAAGTAGAACCCATGCCATCTGCCTTAAACCTATAGGCATTCTGATTGGGAAAGCGTCCTAGTTTGCATGTTCATCTCCATACAATTCTTCTTCAAATTCCTGGTCTTCCATGCCTGGCCAATTAAATAACCAGTGGCAAGCCAATGAGTACTTTGAATGTACTCGCAAGCAACCCATGTTTTTGGAACAAGTATGACAAGGTATGAAATAGTACTAGATAGGATATGATTGCAAAAAGCAAATTTGTGAATGCAATGACATGAGCTATCTGAGGCATGCATCATAGGAAATATAGGTTACATATATCAACATAGCCAAGTTATGATCTCTTTCATCTTGTCAAGTCCTTTTGACTTAATTCAAACGGAGCTTCCACACACCCACACACACACCCACACACATAGGGTTTCGCAAACATTGGACGTAGCCCAAGAGCGGTTACCCAACTGTCCTTGACCGTGGACACGGCTATTCGAATAGTTTTACACTCCGCAGAGGTTGCACACTTTACCCACTAGATCCGGGGAACTTCCGTGTCATCCACGACCCGCGGTACCTCAAGTACCGGGGGTAACCACCCGATCACTATCATTCCCTAGGCGACACTAATATGGAGTCCACTTGATTGGTGGCAACCCCCGTTCCCCACATTTCACATCTCAAGATTTTTGGAGCCACGCTCCCATTTCACATACCACGGGCACGGGGTACCAACGGTGTGTTCGGTGCACTGTGAAAATAGTCATGGCCGCCTATCCAAGCACGACCTTGTCCTGAGAGTGACCTCATGTCAACCCCATCACTAGTAATGCGGGCACCATGCTAGTATCGGCCTAGGTAATCAATAATACCCTTTCCCATATAAGGGTAGAGTGGTTGCACATGTAAAGTTGGAATAACGGTCGCAACTTAAACCAATCCGTTTGAAAAAAAACATCACACACTTGCCTCGGTACACCACTTCGTCATCAAGTGGTTACCCAACTCATCATCTCCCTCGGGCATAAATGGCACCCGACGGGGTTTTCGAAAAGTCTTTTGAAAGTACTCTGCCTCCGTCACCATGCATATTCCCATCCCATTTGCGTAGCCTCTACTATAGCAACCTATCTACTCCCACCGGCATAACCCTCATAAGAAGGTAGGGTCATGCACAATGCAAGTATCAACGAGGAAGTATAGTGGCAACCCATCAAGGTGGTTACCACCTCATCATGATTCCGTTGCAACAACACTATGGTGCTATATGACATGCATAAAAAAAGGGTTCCATAGGCATGGTCAAAGGGCTGCTAGCCTTGGTTGGCTTGGTCTTCAAAGGCTTCAAGTCCTTCTCCTTCTTCTTCTTCAACAACTTCGTCAAATGCGGTATCGGCGGCGATGCAGGGCACGGTGAGGTCGGGCGAGGGCACGGCTGGACTCAGCGTCGAGTCGCCGTTCGGCTGGAAGTGGCTGCAGTCGCCGGGGTGGCCTGGTTCGCCGGCGGCGAGGTCACGCGGCGGAGGTGCTTCTGACGTCAGTTGTTCTGGCCGTTTCCGGCCTGAGGTCGACGGCGACCCGAGGCGGCGGAGCTCGAGCTCGATCTCGAGCTCGGGCTTGTCTGGAGAGGAGTGAGTGGTATAGGGGGATGATTAGCTGTGTGAGAGAGTGAGTGGTGAGAAAAGGGAGGCGCGGGGCGTCCCTTTTATAGGCGAACGGCGGGGTGCCGTGGACCTGTGCACCGGCGAGCTTGTGCTCGTTGCCACAGGGCTCGGGAGGGGCTGGCGCCGTGTCTGGGGCGTTCTTGGATGCGGTCCAGAGCCGGGGAAAAGAAGAGAGAGAGCAGGGGAGGCCAGGGCATCGCGCATGTGAGGGAGCTCATTGGAGGTCTCGGGTGGCCGTCGCGCGTGCGAACTGGGGCGAGAGGAGGGAGAAGGAGGCGGGGCCAACCGGTTCCGTGTCGTGGACGTCGAGGCGGCCTTGGGGGACACCATCCCGACGCCCTAGGTGGTCGGGCGCCTCGGGCAGGTCGCGGCTACAGTGCGGGAGCGCACTGTAGCGCGCTCCAGAGTGCCCATATGGCCGGCATGGCCATGTCCCACGTGCTCTGGACGCGGCCACCATGTCCATTGGCTCTAGGGGGGAGTAAACAATGCAGGAGGGACGTTGGATGCCAGGGAGAGCTTCTAGAAGGGGAGAGTGCTGAGAAAGAAAGGTGAAAGTGGCTGTCCAGAATGTAAAATGGGGTTTTACCCCCCCCCCCCCTCAATCATTGAGCTGAGGCCAGGGAAGAGTTACTGGAGGTGCAAGGGGACTTGTGGAAGCTGTGGTAAAAAGCCTAGCTCAAGGAGAACAAGGAAAGAGGTGAAAGTGTTAGTTTTGGAAAATCACAGAAGGTGTTTGATGTGGTTTTGGGTAATCAAATGATTTCCAATAGACATGCGACTTAACAGGATCAAATGGTATATAGAAATAGGGTGTTCCACCAAGTTTGGGCTCATTTGAAGAAACTTGCCAATGTAACTTTTGTAAACCCTAGAAATCAACAAAAATGGATTTTCCAAGTTTAAGTTAAGCAAATCATCCCTCCTTGATGCACCACTTTGTGTAGTGTCATCATTTGGGGTTGTGATCATGCCCACAAAATTTGAGGTCACAAGTAAAAAGTTGGTAATGTAAAGTTGTTCAAATTTGAATCTGAACATAAATGGTTTTGGGGTACTCTGATCAAGTTACCCTTCTCCAAAACTTGTGCCATTTGGTCTAGATGCATTATTAAGCCATTCTAGCATGTGTACCAAGTTTGAGAGCATTTGGACAAGTTTGGCAATGTAAAGTTGCTCAAACTTCAAAAATGGGCAGAATGGTTCTGAGGGGTTTTGATGATGTTTTCTTCCTTCCCAAGGCATGGAGCTTGGTAAGATCATCCAATATGTCATATCTGACATGATAGAATTTCCCTGGAATTTTTAGAGAATATTTCCTTTGTAAATATTTCAAAAGCTTGAAATATCCAAAAAGGGTTTCTAAGGGATTTGTCCAATATTTTGAACATGACCAAGTGTTGAAACTCTTATATATGGACAATATATGTCCTAGGAGTCTCCCTGAATTTTGGCAAATATTTTTGAAATAGTTAAATAATTTTTCCCTATTAAAGACCATTTCTAGCCTTAAGAAAAAGCTTTTAAATAAAATAGGAAAATAACTTTCAAAATTATATTTTTGTGGTTTATGGGAGTCCTATATCTAATAGGTTTCAAATATACTCTTTGAAATATTTTTCTCACCCTAAATCAAGCACTTGCAGTGCAAACCTCAATTCAGGGGTTTTTGAAAAACTAAATTTTGAAAATACTTTTTGGCCAAATTATTTTTGTAAGAAAATACTATACTGTTATACACACTTGGTATGATCATTGGGCAGAAGTTTGGGGTAAGGAGATGAAATATATAAGATGGAGCAGTTGACTTTAAAGAGCACTTGAAAATCACAGAGAGAAAACTTAATTCCAAATAAAAGCCAAATGATGCCAAAAAAATTGTTGGTCCAAATTTTCATGCTTTATTTATGCAAATGACATGTTACAAAATGCAGGGTGTGACACAGTCCACGTCCGATGGAAGGCATTCCTTGACCACGTTGACCACTCCGCGCCGAGAGCACCAGGGCGGTGGACGACGGCGAGGCCTAGGAAGGGGACGACGCGGATCCGGGGAAGACATGGCAGTGGAAGCCCGCACGGAGAGGAGTATGAGGGTTCACTGGTTCGGCGGCAGTGTGAGGCTGCCGTCTCCACAGAATAACATGGGGTGTGGGTGACTAGAGGAATGGCCTGGCCAGCAGTGGGAATAGTAGGGGCGGTGAGGTCTTCGCGGCGGCACAACCGACCACGGGAGGTAGGAGCATGCGGCACGACCGGCGCTGCTTTGGGCGGCTGGAGCAACAAGACCAGAGGTTGAAGAAGCACTATGGCCGTTGGAGGGACATCGTACGGTCACTGGAGCTAGAATCATTCATATTGACTAAGTTGACAAAGCACTCCGTCCCCGTCAACTTAGTAGGCCCACAAGTCAACCTCCCACCAAGGTGGGTCCCAACCAGCAGGGGAATATTCATTTTTTGTGCGTAATAAGGAGGCACTTACGGTGGGTCCGAGCTGACAGTGGGGGGAACATTTTTTTCGCGTAATACGGTGGCCCATCTGGTGGGTCCCAGCAGTCAGGGGAAACGTTTTTTTTGCGAAATACGGTGGCCCGTCCGGTGGGTCCCTGCTGTCAGGTCGAGGAATCATTATTTTCCGCGTAATAAGGAGGCACTTCCTTGCTTCCGTTGTTGAACCAGCTGTCAGCCTCTCCACGTACAGTCCACGTCTGATGGAAGCCGCTCCTTGACCACGTTGACCATGCCGCGCCGAGAGCACCAGGGCGGTGGACGACGACGAGGCCTAGGACGGGGACGACGCGGAGCCGGGGAAGACACGGCAGTGGAAGCCCGCGAGGAGAGGAGTACGAGGGTTCATTGGTTTGGCTGCGGTGTCAGGCTGCCGTCGCCGCGGAATAACATGGGGTGTTGGTGAGTAGAGGGATGGCCTGGCCAGAGGTGGGAGTAGTAGGAGGTGGTGAGGCCTGCGCGGCAGCACAGCCGTTCATGAGAGGCAGGAGCAGGAGGCATGACCGGCGCTGCTTTGGGCGGCTGGAGCAAGAAGACCAGAGGTTGAAGAAGCACGACGACCGTTGGATGGACATCCTACGGTCACTGCAGCTAGAATCGTTTATATTGACTAAGTTGACAAAGCCCTTGGTGCGCGTCAACTTAGTAGGCCCACAGGCCAGCTTCCGAAACGGTGCGCCCCAGATGTCAGGGGGAGGAATCATTTTTTGGGCGGGTTAAGCTAGAATATCCGAGATTGAAGAAGAAGCACGACATCCGTTTGATGGACATCCAACGGCCACTGCTGCTAGAACGGTGTGTTGACTATAAGTTGACAAAGCCTTGCATACGCATCAACTATTTTTTTGAGGGGCCGCGTCAACTTAGTAAGGCCACAAGTGTGTGGAAGAGAACTTATAGCCCATTTGCGATTTGTAATAATGTGCAGCCAATTTTTGAATTCTAATGGAATTTACTACATCCCATTTATAGTTTGTTAAAAGTAGAGCCCATTTCAACCAATCGTTCAAAACAGAATTCAATAAAATTTCGCACATTTTGATGGGATCCGAAATATTTTTATCCCGAAATTTCTAGTCTGATTAAATACAACTTCAATATAAATTTATATTACGTAAAAATCCAACGAAACATTGCGCTCGCAACAATTAATGAAATTAAAATTTTGAATATCCAAAAATAATATTTTATAAAGTAATTACGTGTTTGGTGCATTTTTTATAGTTATTGTCCAGTTTTTATAATTACATCCCATTTATTATTTCTTAAAGCCCATTTTCTTGTTAAACCTAATGCATCCCTCCTAGGAAAGATTTGCAGCCCATCGGGGCGGAGAATAACAACTTGACCTTGCGTAGGTATTCCTAAAAAAAGGATAGCTGGGCTAGCCATTTTCAGCTTGAAAAAAATTAATATCTGGGCTGGATATCTGGCCTGGGCTAGATGGGCCATAGCCCGCCTAGTTAATAGCTGCAGCGACGTTTTCGTTGTTGTTCAGAGGAGAAAAAATAATATCTGGGCTAAACATCGCTCAAGAAAAACTCTGTAGTGCTCACACCTGAAAGACACAAATACTGCTCGAGCTGCTTGGTCCCAGCTGTCGGCCGCTTCTTGTGCAATTCTCTCGTTTATTGACTACATAGGTTGACAATGGTGTGGGACCATGATGTCAGGAAATCAGGAGGAAGCAAAAAAATTATAGTTTTATATACTAATAAGAGGCACTTGCGTATGTGCGGCTATGGCCCTGGTGGGTCTCCACTATCATCCTCTCCAAGTAAAGTCATCTCCTCATCCTCATGTCCGTTCACCATGTTGACAACACGAGACGGCGGCGCCACGGGGAGCGCAACAACTCGAAGGACGATGGAGAGGGCCTCGCGGTCCCTACGGATGGTCTGATACAGCGCTCGCTGCTCATTCGAGAAGCCAGGATCATAGGGCCACATGTCCGCGATGGCATTGTCATTCGATTGTTCACCGGTGCTCGTTGGGGAGACGGAGGTTGCAGCACAGGTCCTCCTGCGCTGGTAGCTCTTCCACCATTAGGGCGTTGAAGTGCGGCCGCACCTGCTCTATGGTGAACATGGCATGAACCGGCTTGGACAGTGGCGTCGGCTCCTGGTCGAAAGCTACGTCCATCGTTTGATTGTCGTCGCTCAGCTCGGTGAGGTAGCTGGCGAGCCAGCATGTCCGGCTGCTGGACCGACCCACTGCCAAGCACGAGTCTGACTGCCCTGGCCCACCCAGACCACCTCCCTTGCCCATGCACGCTTTCCGCCCGAAACGATCAGCGCCGCCTGCCCCACTTACCGGTGCATGCGATTGCTCCGCCTTCAAACGACACAAGTGCCGTCCGTCCGTCCTTCTGCCGCCCACATTAATGATACGCGGTTGCCGAGGCGGCTACTCCGGCGGCACACGTCCGTCCCTCCGCCGTTTCCGAGGCGGCTATATAAACTGTTGCGCCGGCCATAGCCGCAGCCATCCGCATCTATTCCTATTCTCCTGTCCACACCACTACTGCCCACCATGGCTTCCTCGCGCTCCAGCTCTCTTCGGGACGGGCGGACGACGGACCACAAGGAGATGGTAGCCATTGCTGCCGACTGGCTGGCCGGCAGGAAGCCGGAGGACGACGACGTCCCAATGGAGAACATGGTAGTCGACGATCCGGCGCCAACCCCCTCCTCCGAGCCATCCTCGCCGGTGCATTGCACCATGACCATCGGCGAGGCCCATGCCCAATATATGGACACGGTGAGGCAGAAGCGTGAGGACCAGTTCTGGGAGGCGCAGGCGGACGCCGCCTACAACCACCATCTCCTCCAGGAGCACCTGCAGGCGGAGGAGCAGATCACCGTGGAGCGGGTGGAGCAGTAGGCATTGCTCGACTCGTAAAGCTCTGCCCGCGAGGGCCGCCTCGAGCACTGGCGGAGGCTGCGGCCGCCTACAAAGAGGGCGATGAAGAAGGCGAGGTGCTGTTTGGCGAGACCGAGGACGAGGCAGAGGACAATGCCGACTCCGACGAGTCCCTGCTCCGCTGGCATCGACGAGGCCCTGCTCCGCCGAGGCCCCGCGGCGCCAACAACGAGGCAGAGGACACCACCGGCTCCGCCGAGGCCCCACCCTGCCAGCAACGAGGGGTAGGATTTCCCCCGCTCCATCGAGGCGCCGCCCGCCGGCAACGAGAAAGAGGACATCGCCGGCTCCGCCGAGGCCCCACCTGTGTCCGGAGCTACCCACCTGTGTCCGGCTGAGCCGAATAGAAGCTTCAATGACTTAACTGCTGGTGCAGTTGGCTGACTGACACGTGGGCCCAACAGGCATCTGGGCCACATGTCAGTTATGCAACTGCACCTGCAGTTAAGTCACTGAAGCTTCTGTTCAGCTCAGCCGGATACAGGCGGGTAGCTTCGGTTAATTAATTATACCTCCAACGCACCCCTTTTTAGTTGAAGAATGTATGAAATGTAATGAAATCCGACATGTTTATATGAAATCCGACCGTGTATAAATAATTTTTTTTGATTAGTTCGAATTCTTGTATCACTGGCATTGGATGAACATGCAAAACAATACATACTAGCATTATTCCCAGGGTGTTCATCTCGTTTGCAGCAGTTTCACATGTACTCCCTCCGGTCCTTTCTAGTCTGCATACAAGCTTTGTCTGCAGTCAAAGTATCTCTACTTTGACCAATCTTATAGAAAAAAGTATGCACTTTCACAATGTGCAAAGTAAAAGGAACAAAAGGAGTACAAAGAGTTTGAGCAGCTTTTTAGCGTTCCTATACATTGCAATCAAACACACAGGCCTGGCAATTCATAGAGAACATTCAAAACAATAGATGATTATGCATCTCAGCGATTCACATATCGGAGCCAATATTTACTTCACAACTAAAGAATAAAGAAAAAATGGATCGACCCCGCTGACAGCAAAGGGCGTCCCATTCGAAAATATCAAACACATGCCTTCTTGCTAAAATCCATGAGCAAAATTTGACAAGGTTTTCCCATTCCAAAATATCAAATGCCTACGATTGTGGAATGGGAAGGGTTTTCCATAAGTTCGGACATTGACATGGCACCTCGTGCTAAATAAACCAGCTATTCTTTTTGTGCAGTTCCACCAAATTCAACCAAATTCGCGCGTAGCTTGTATGATTTCGCCCTTATATGTTGCAACACCTTGAACTTATCGGCACCTCCTTTCTTGTGTTGGAAATGAATGATTCGATGTATTCATGAACATTTTGTGCAGTTCCCATTGAAATCAAGCTGAGCACCCCTGTTTGCACAAATACAAAAGAAGTGATTAGTATAAAGCAAACTATACTATGAATTGACAGTTTAAATAGGCACCTACATGGTCCATGTAGAGCACACTTTTAGAAAAATGGAACTCACCGGGAAAAAAATCCTAGAACAACATTATACTCGCGCATCACATCAAGAAAATGGAGATTTGTCAATCCTTCTGAGCTGAAGTTAGTTTGGTCTCATTGGGGGTAATGTAACCATCCTTCAACTGCTCCTTCTGATGAGAACATAGACACGGCTTCTTCATCCTGGCATAATCAGAATTAGTCACTTCACGTACTCCATATTCTTCTTCAGGCCTTGTTCGTTTAATCCTCCCCCCAAGGGGATTGGAGTGGATTGGAGAGGATTTTGGCTTGTAGGGGATCTAATCCCCCTCAAACCCTGCCATTCCCCTTCAAAAACCACCTCAACCGAACAAGGCCTCAGAGGAGGATGATCCTGTTGTGCAAAGACAAGAGGATAATTAAATGCTAACATCCTTGTTTGCTCGAAAAAGGAAAGGAAATATTTAAAACAACACAGATGAAGCACTTCTCAAGGACAATACCACTTTTTGATGACAGTATCTAAACAGTAGCACAACACCAATAGAGATCACAAAGCTCAATCATATGGATGAAATCAGTGGGCGAGTACCAACCTTTGTCAAGAGGCTTATTGTGTAGAGCATACAGATGAAGCACTTCTCTAGAACCATCTGTTGCTATCTACCGTGGTGGCCATGCTTACTATATAATCCTCGATTAGATTAATGTTTCCAACATCTTCTTGTGCAGTTCCACTAAAATATATGGTATCCTCAAAGCAATCAAGCAACGTTGTCGGTGTGACATTTTGGTTGAACTGCACAAAACACTCTTAAAACAAAAGTGTTTTGTGCAGTGCAAAAAAAGGTCACAATGGCAACGAGGTGAAGTAGATAACCCTGTTTACACAGAGGTGCAAAGGAAACAACTAGTGGTCAATAATGGTGGATGACATAGAAGCAAACAAAAATAAGCATCTACCTTATCTAAATGGGAAAGAAAGCAAGACAATAGCATTTCTCAAACGGTGGCATTGATTAGTATTAACAGAGAGATTATATTAACAATAAAATTCGTTAAACATATAATTTGCTTTTAACTGTGGCATTGCATCAATTTTCCAGCGGCATTATTAGAGGGTGCTTGTTTACAGGGACATTTTGGTGGAGGGACTAAAAAAACTCCTTGTCAGTCCCATCTAAACCAAACAGGAGGGACTTTTAGGGACTAAAAGTGGGCATTTGGGACTAAAGAAAGAAGACCTCGAGGGAGAGTCTTTTTGGGATTATTTCCAACAGTAGCCCCTGCCACGCATTGCACCTTGTCTCTATTAGTTCATTACTAGGGGTAACATGGTCTTTTAGCATGTCATTTAATAACCTCTAGTCCATGTTTAGTCCGTGGAACCAAGCAGGTAGGGACTAGGGAGTTTTTAACCAAACCGTGCCTTAGATTAACAACAACTAAAGAGTTGCACAGGACAGTGGACGCACCAGCACCATGTGCATCTACCGATGTACTGGGGTGATGCACAGTCTGTTGCAACAAAGAAAAAACAACCAAGGATCATATTTGTGTTGGTCCCAGTTTTGTTATCTTTAGACACCTTTCCCTATGCGAGCGCAACAAATCTAGTCCTGCTCAAACTCTACAACCTTGTCCCCCAAAACAAAAGATCAGTTCGTTACAGATGTGCGTACTACGTTTTTCATTGTTTTCCCTTTTTGACCAATGTAGGTGCTAGATAGCCAGTCTGCACTAGTACTTTCCCCACTTCATTTCCTCTGTGAACCACGTCCTAGATTTATGCTATATACAACTTTCCCCACTACTTTCCCCCATTCCTGTCCTCTTTGAACCACGTCTTAGATTCATGCGATACAACTTTCCCCCTTCCTTTCCTTTTTGAACCACGTCCTAAATTCATGCTATACAACTTTTTCCACTACTTTCCCCCATTCCTTTCCTCTTTGAACCACGTCCTAGATTCATGGTATACAACTTTCCTGACTACTTTCCTGTTTGATCCAACACCTAGATTCGAGTGCAGAAGCGGAAAAAGCCCACATGCAGCTAGAGCAATGCATGTGGAATAAGTAAATTATACCTTAAGGTTCTTGGGGTGTGGTTCGGTGGGCGACCGGAGGCTGTTCACCCAACACTATGTACAACGGCGAAGAAGAAGGGGTCGGAGGCCCTCCCGCGCTATCGCTAGGTGAAAGTGAACAGCTGCGCCGGTAGTGGATTTCCTCCCTCGCCGAGGGCGACAGTGTTAAGCCTCCTTCCCTTCCCGGCGGACGGATCCTGCCGGCTCTTTGACCAGCAGTGAGGGGAGAGAGAGAGACCAACGAAGTCTTGTTTAGATCTGGAGAGGGTGAGAGAGTGTGAAGAGAGCAACTACAAGCAGACCAGCACTGAGGGGAGAGAGAGAGGCCAACGAAGTCTTGTTTAGATCTGGAGAGGGTGAGTGATGGCTTCTCGCCCCTCGTTGGTTACCCCAAGTGGAAGGTTTGAGATGTAGCGTAACGACAAGTTTCCCTTGGCAAGATACCAAGGATCGAATCCCGTGAGACTCCGAGGGCCAACAAGAAGGTGTCAACGCTAACGACGCCAACTTAGCAGTTGACAGGACCTGCACATAGATACAAATAACTTTGCTCCCAATGAGTACAGAGAGGTTGTCAATCCCTCCGGCCTTGCTGTTTACAAAGGATCAAACACAAGAGGTAATAGTGATAGGTATGACTGCAACTAGGAAATAACAACAGGAAGTAAATAGCGGGTGTGATCAGTGATGGTAATATGGACCGGGGTCCCATGATGTTCACTAGTGATGTCTCTCTCCCAAAAGATGATAAAACAGCTAAGCGAGGTAAACAAATTACAGCTGGGCAATTGACAGGATTATGTGCGCAAACCAATGCTAACTATGCTGTAAAGAAAGGTAGAGGCTCAAAAGCATGGGCGGTACGCCAAGGCAAGTAGACCGAAATCCATCTGCATCTACTACTAATCATCCACCTTGAGATATCTATCCAGAACATCTCGCTGGTATTAAGTTGCGAGTCCCACCCATAGTGTAAACTCAAAGCAACAGACAACTGCATTAAAAGTACTTTGCGTAAAGTAAACAATCCTTGCACCCGCAAGTACAAGCACCGTTGTTTTCCCCCTTGTGGCAACAGCACATCCCCTAGACTCATGTTTCTGTCACTCAAACTAGTCATCGAGGGGCATGAACCCACAATCAAGCATAACGTTCCCTCTTGGAGTTACTACCTACTACTCGGCCAAAGAAATAAATAGCAACGGAGAACATGCAAGAATTACTCAAGAACATAAATATAAAAGAGGTGAATCAAATATATTACTCACACACAATCTGAACATAATCTCATAATCCATCGAATCCCAGCAAACTCAGCATAGCAACATCAGAAAGATTACATATGTGCCTCGATCATGTAGGGCAGCTCACGAGGTCTAATCCATGAAGAACAAAGAGGGGAGGAGAACATCACATAGCTACTGGTCATGGACCCATGGTCCAAGGGAGACTACTCACAACTCATCCGGGAAGCGTCCATGGTGGTGGAGAAGCTCCCGGTGGTGGTTCTCCCCTCCGGCAGGGTGCCGAGAAGAGTTCTCCTGGTGCTCCCGATCTTGGAAGCGCGGCGGCGGCGGAACAGAGATGAGATCGCGAAAAAGGGTTCTGTCCTCGAGGGTTTTGGGACGCAAGCAATATATATGCCAAAGGGGGTCACCAGAGGCGGAGGTGGGGCCCCAGGCGCCCCCCTGGCGCGGCCAGGGGTGGGGCCGCGCCGGGTGGCCGCCTGGGCCACCCCAGGCTCCCCTTTGGCCCTGCTTTGGTTTTTCCGGAAGCTCCCGATACGCTGATTTTTCCTGTATTTTTCCCAGAATTTTTAGGGCACTTTTAATATGGGGGAAACCTGAAATAGAAAAACAGCAGAAAACATGAACTGGCACTGTGGTGCACTGAGTTAATAGGTTAGTCCAAATATGATCAAAAGTGTATGGAAGAGCATAAATATCATAGCAATATCACACAAAAGAGGCATGGAGCAAGCAGAAATTATAGATACGTTTTGGACGTATCAACATCCCCAAGCTTAATTCCTGCTCGTCCTCGAGTAGGTAAATGATAACAAGCATAATTTCTGTGGTGACATGCTATCAACCATATAAGAACTTTTAAGTAAAGTAATCAAGGCATGTAATCCAATTCAAGTCATAACAAGCAAGAGTCTATATTAGCATTGTAACAAGTAACATAAGAACATAAAGGTGCAAGAGCTCTCGTTGTCCATGACTCGAATGTCTCCAAATGGTGTTTGCGTGCAAGAAAGGGGATAGGGTTATATGAGAGAGTAAAACATAGTTTTTGTATTGTTGAGAACTTAATCTACTAAAGTTTCACACTTGGTCTTCTTTGGAATCTTATCTTGACTCATCCCCAGACCGTCAGCCAGGTACAAGTCAAAATGATCTACTCCCTTTCAATATTTTGAGCACTCATGCAATGGATGAGCGTAAGCAAGAAAGTCAACACTTAGGATGGCAAAGAGAGAAAAATGATAGAGGGGGAAGACAAAAAAGGTGTGAAGGGCTCACATCAATGAGGACAATCATCGGCGAGAGAAAGCCAAATGATAGATATGATGTGAGGAGTAGGGATTGCCATGAAACGAATGCACATATGAGCTAAGGTAAGCTCTCCAATGGAACTAGTGAGGGTGCATATAACTTGCTTGCTCAAGAAGACCTAGAGCTCTTTTGAGGAGGCTCATCATTGGAATATACAAGCCAAGTTCTATAGTGTAAAGGTCCCCACATAGCTATATGCATGAATGATAATCTCTATGGAGTACAGGGTATAAGATGGAGTACGAGTGTGGATCTCTCAAAAAGAAATAGTAGTGTGCCCCCTTCTCTCTTTTTATTTCTTTTTCTCTTTTTTCTATTTTTTTTATTTTTTTGTGGCCTCCATGGCTCTTTCTATTTATCTCTCATTTGTCCTCTTTGGGATCTTTTGATTTTGTCCTCTTTGGGATCTTTTGATTTTGTCCTCTTTGGGATCTTTTCCTCACTTTAGGGGCAACACTCTATGTATTACAAGAAGTATAGAAGATCTTTCACACTTTACAAAAGTACTCAACATAAAGAAAATGAAACTATCATGATGTATGCAAATGTATGCCTCTGCCAGTGTAGCAGGATATGCAATGATACTAGCGCGTCATGTAGCAATGATTAGGGCAAGGCCCAACTAGCATGCGGCTCATCGATCAAGCAAAAAGCATGTATGACATGAAGATCAAGTCATGAGAAGATGGATGTTGCATGGCAATGTATCTCGGAAAGGCTATGGAAATGCCTTAATAGGTTGGTATGGTGGCTGTTTTGAGGAAGGACATTATGAGGCTTATGATGACAGAGCGTATCGTGCCAAGGATTTGGATGCACCGGCGAAGTATGCGCCAACTCTCGAGGTGAGAAAGGGCAATGCACGGTACCGAAGAGGCTAGAAAAATATGGATAGGTGGAAGTGTCAACTTTCGAATACCCACATTAGTCCGAAGAACTCATGCACTTATTATCGGTAACTCTCAATCTAATTAGGAGGTTCTCAAAGAGACAAGTACCCCGAGGAGGAGTGTATGGGGATTTGGTTATCCTTGCGCATCCTCGGCTCATGGTACGTGAATGTACTCTAATATTCGATCCCTCCAAAGATTAGTGATCCATTTAGTAGCTAAAGTTCTCAACTATTTTGTAGGTTTTCGAAAAATAAACACGGATTGCCCAAAATACGACATCTATCACTAATAGGCTAAAGCTCTTGACACCAAAAGTTCAGACATTACTCATGGCAATACCTCAAAACTATGCAAGTTACTACTAAAATTAAATAGCAACCTCAATTACCTACTTTAAGTTAAGACACACAACTCAGTGCAACAGACAAACTCTCTTAACAAGATAAACATGAAAACTCAAGAGAGTTCAACAACCAACTAAACAAAAGCTCATTAAAAAGAAAGGCATGAAAACTAAGAGCTAAACATGACAGTAGCTATGGAAAGACAAAGAACACACACATCAAAGATAAGCATGAAAATCCTATGTTGTGTTCTAGGTTGAAGTGGAGCGTGTTTCTCTCCCACACAAAGAAAGCTGGGTTCTAACTCGTTATGAATAGCAAGCAAAGCTAAAGAAAACTAAAAAGGAAACTAAAAGCAAGACACTCCAAGCATAGCACATAACACATGAAGTGATTAAAATATAGTGGAACGAAAGACGAACTGATAATTGTTGATGGAGAAGGGGATGCACGGGGGCATCCCCAAGCTTAGACGCTTGAGTCTTCTTGAATATTTCTTGGGGGTGCACGGGGGCATCCCCAAGCTTGAGCGTTTGACCCTCCTCAATCTTTTTATCATCTTCCCTCGCACACTTGAAAACTCCCTTCATACATAACTCATCATAATCTGATTAGCGAGGTTAGTACCCATAATAAAATAATTTTTCCTTGCTGGAAATAAAGATAATCTTGAAGAGCTACTGTTTCTCAAGATTGCCAAAAGGTTTTTGCAAAGAAAAAGCAAGCTCAAGGTTTGCAAAACAAAGAAAAGGCAAAACAGGACATAATCTATGAAAAACAGACCAGCAGGTAGTAAATAATTTTTTCGGGGCACTACTGCAACTCAAATCAAAAAACTCAGAACAGACGCCCGAAAGCCAATTGTATAGAGCACGTTGTAAAAAACATTCAGATCAAAAAGATGATCTGGTGATTTCATACGATTTTTTCTGTCCAAGGACATAATCTGTTTTCTGACAGCACATCACAACTTTTGAACTTTCCTGCAATCGGAGGCTAAACTTGGCACAAAGCTGAAAAGAAAAGATACAATGATGATGCTACTGTAGTAACAAACATCAAGACACAACAAAAGCAAAATAAAACTTTATTCGTTGTGGGCTGCCTCCCAAAAGCGCTTTCTTTTATGCCTTTAAGCTAGGCATGATGCAAAGAGGAATAAAAAATCATCATAATAATCGAAGTTGTAAATTGCTTCAAATGGTTCCTCAACAAGTTCACCATTGTTCCTTCTAGGAAAGGGGTACGTACCTTTTGCCTTCCTGCGTAGGCGGATTTGTCCCTTACCTATATCGATGAAGCCTTTTACGGCTCGGAGGAAGTCCCTTCCAAGCACTATATTTCCTTGGTTTTGCTTTATGATGAAGAAATCAACCATTGCAATCCCTTTAAGGAATGTAACTGGCACGTATTTTATTCTTCCCTGGATCTCAGAAATATCTCCATTAGCATGTTCATGATAGGATGATAATCTATCCATGTTAAATTTTAAAGAATCATGAACAATTTTTGGCATAGTAGAAACCATAGATCCAATATCACAATAAACAAGGAAGTCTTGATTAGAGATGCTAATCCTAACAAAAGGCTCCCAATCATTGTCTATTTCCAAAATATCTCTCTTATTGGGTTTGGGTTTCTCTACCTTCATCAAGTCTAGAGCATCCATTCTCTTCTCAATAGTAGCAAGTCTATCTATGACAGTATCAAAACTATGATCATAAACAAAGTAACTAGATAGACCATGTATAATTTCAAGAGCTCTAGCTTCATCACACTCTAGGAAATCTCCTTCAGCTATAATATCAAGAGAGTGTTTACACCATTTAAAAAGACCATGGTAAAAATTTCTAAGCACAATTTTTATAGGTATCCAAGGCATAATTCTCCTATGTGCATCAGAAATTCTGTCCCATGCCTTCTTCATATTTTCTCCATCCCTTTGATGGAAATCTAGAACTTCTGATTCCCTCAAAGCACCAAATCCTAACATGCTTGTCTAAACAGAAAGGACTACTAACAGAAAAGCAAATAAATTTTTGTGATTTTTGATAAAGGACACTAAAGCAAAAACTGAAAGGTAAACTAACAAGACTAAAAAGCAAAGATAAAATATAGCATGCAACTCCCCTATCTTGAAGAGTGGAGTCCCCAGCAACGGCGCCAGAAACTTTGCTTGATGGCTTCTCGCCCCTCGTTGGTTACCCCAAGTGGAAGGTTTGAGATGTAGCGTAACGGCAAGTTTCCCTTGGCAAGATACCAAGGATCGAATCCCGTGAGACTCCGAGGGCCAACAAGAAGGTGTCAACGCTAACGGCGCCAACTTAGCAGTTGACAGGACCTGCACACAGATACAAATAACTTTGCTCCCAACGAGTACAGAGAGGTTGTCAATCCCTCCGGCCTTGCTGTTTACAAAGGATCAAACACAAGAGGTAACATTGATAGGTATGACTGCAACTAGGAAATAAGAACAGGAAGTAAATAGCGGGTGTGATCAGTGATGGTAATATGGACCGGGGTCCCATGATGTTCACTAGTGATGTCTCTCTCCCAAAAGACGATAAAACAGCTAAGCGAGGTAAACAAATTACAGCTGGGCAATTGACAGGATTATGTGCGCAAACCAATGCTAACTATGCTGTAAAGAAAGGTAGAGGCTCAAAAGCATGGGCGGTACGCCAAGGCAAGTAGACCGAAATCCATCTGCATCTACTACTAATCATCCACCTTGAGATATCTATCGAGAACATCTCGCTGGTATTAAGTTGCGAGTCCCACCCATAGTGTAAACTCAAAGCAACAGACAACTGCATTAAAAGTACTTTGCGTAAAGTAAACAATCCTTGGACCCGCAAGTACAAGCACCGTTGTTTTCCCCCTTGTGGCAACAGCACATCCCCTAGACTCATGTTTCTGTCACTCAAACTAGTCATCGAGGGGCATGAACCCACAATCAAGCATAACGTTCCCTCTTGGAGTTACTACCTACTACTCGGCCAAAGAAATAAATAGCAACGGAGAACATGCAAGAATTACTCAAGAACATAAATATAAAAGAGGTGAATCAAATATATTACTCACACATAATCTGAACATAATCTCATAATCCATCGAATCCCAGCAAACTCAGCATAGCAACATCAGAAAGATTACATATGTGCCTCGATCATGTAGGGCAGCTCACGAGGTCTAATCCATGAAGAACAAAGAGGGGAGGAGAACATCACATAGCTACTGGTCATGGACCCATGGTCCAAGGGAGACTACTCACAACTCATCCGGGAAGCGTCCATGGTGGTGGAGAAGCTCCCGGTGGTGGTTCTCCCCTCCGGCAGGGTGCCGAGAAGAGTTCACCTGGTGCTCCCGATCTTGGAAGCGCGGCGGCGGCAGAACAGAGATGAGATCGCGAAAAAGGGTTCCGTCCTCAAGGGTTTCGGGACGCGAGAAATATATATGCCAAAGGGGATCACCAGAGGCGGAGGTGGGGCCCCAGGCGCCCCCCTGGCGCGGCCAGGGGTGGGGCCGCGTCGGGTGGCCGCCTGGGCCACCCCAGGCTCCCCTCTGGCCCTGCTTTGGTTTTTCCGGAAGCTCCCGATACGCTGATTTTTCCTGTATTTTTCCCGGAATTTTTAGGGCACTTTTAATATGGGGGAAACCTGAAATAGAAAAACAGCAGCAAACAGGAACTGGCACTATGGTGCACTGAGTTAATAGGTTAGTCCAAATATGATCAAAAGTGTATGGAAGTGCATAAATATCATAGCAATATCACACAAAAGAGGCATGGAGCAAGCAGAAATTATAGATACGTTTTGGACGTATCTGTTAGAGAGTGTGAAGAGAGCAACTACAAGCGCTGAGGCTCCAGCGTGTATATATATATACTGGAGAGAGTGTGTAGAGTACAAACCCTATAAAACAAGCGCCGAGGCTGCAACTTATACGTGATGAGGTGATTATACCGTCAGTACGAGATCATATAGCTCCGTATCCATCCATTTTGACCAGTCAAAGAATCCTCCTGGCACGAATTATGCTCAAGTGTAGTTATCGAACCCGAGACCTCAAGTTTGATGAGCGAACAGGCTAACCAGCTACACAGCCCTCCCATTATGTTCAACGAGAGGAAAATAACCTTTTATACATTCCTGCATTCGTGTGACAAGCATGCCATATTTTTGTGTGTGTGTGGGAGTCATTGGGATTTAAATCATAATCGTGTCATGTAGCTTTGGTGGTAAGACTATCCACAGTCGTGCAGAAATAATGCAGCCTTAGTCACTTGACATCTCTCCACGTAGTACGTTGGGTCCCACAAGTCAGAGGGTGAAACAAACAAATTAATAAGAAAAATTAAAAGCGCGATCGGTGTATCTTACCTCACACATCTCGCTACTGCTCGGGAACACTGTCCAATTGATCCCTCTGTTCACATACTATTTTAAGTTAATCCTCATTATAACATGCACACAATTTTGGGCACTTGTATTTGACCTAAGTCAGTGTGCCACCGTATCTCGTACGACTCCCTCCGTCTAGGTGTAATAAGTCACGTTGGAAGGTGCAACAGGACCAAGGTGCAAGCAGATTGGAGGAGAAGGAGAAACTTGACCGGTCATTCCTCCAATCAAAGCCCTGATTTCTGTCTCTAAACGCAACAATTAATCCAAACAACCAAGAGATGTCGTTTTAGCTACCATGCAGGGCCACGTATTAACTCACATGCAAGCCGACTCTGATTTCTTGACTGATCAACGCATAGTTGCGCTCCATGCATTGGGTTTCCGGGGAGATAACAAGGCAGAATAAGGAGCGTTTGGTTACATTGCTTAGGCTGGTCATAGTTTGTACGTACTCCATTTGTATCTCACTTCTGTGGCTTCACACTCGCACAATTTTCCTATTCTATGAACCTGTGTGTGCGTGTGCGTGTGCATGTTTAACATCATGTGTGTGTTAGAGAGAGCGAAATATCGACCTACTCCTACAGAGAGATGGTGTGTAGTGTACGATTTTAGCCGCAAGAGTTGGTGGATCCTCTTGTTTTCGAGCGTCCGGTAGGGACAGGCGGACAGCTACCACGCCCGCTCCATACCAGCCTGGCCCACCCAAAGCTCCTCCATCGCCTGCGCGCGCTTCCCTCCCGAAACGGTAAGCAAAACTCCAAAGAATCGGTGCCACATTCATGCCCGGGCAGAGCAGACGTGACCTCTCACTGGCGCCTGCGTTGAAGGGAGAAGCGGATTCAAGAGTGATGGTTGCTTCGTCCGTCCAACTTACTGCTGGGTCTATGTGATTTGACGGCTCATTGGTCATTATTACTGAGGTGGTAGGACTGCTGGATGTCCCACGCTTTCGGCGAAAGAAGGTACTACTAGATTACAATTTTCTCCATTCTTACGGCAGAGGAGTGCAAGAGCAGTGAAAACACGCAGGCTCAGTGATTACATGGCCCACCTCACACTATCACCATATTTTCTGGACACCGTGCGACACCTAACTCTTTACATAGTAGTACTTGTATAGTACGTACTGTAATTTATCAGTGAGATAGTACAATGCTATGAAGCTTCCAGCTTCTGTTACATGTATCTTGCGTCCAAGGTTGCCCGTTGCAACATTTCATCAAATACAAAGGAGACTAACATGCATGCTATTGCATCTCAATGATTGACAGATCATAGCAAATATGTACTCCCTCCGTTCCAAAATAAGTGTCTCAACTTTATGCTACATACGGAGCAAAATGAGTGAATCTACACTCTAAAATACGTCTATATACATCAGTGTTTGGAGTATGTACTAGTAGTTCATATTGAAATCTACTACAGGACATATATATTCCAAACAATATGATAATCTCTCCAACCAAGGTAGTAGGGACGAGGAGTAAACGGAGGGAGTAGTAAAAAAATTCTCCTCGTCCTGCGAGCCACCGCGCGCGTGGGCGAGGGAGCGGGCGTAAGGCGTAGTAAGTAAGCTTCACCTCATCCTGCGAACCACCGCGCCCGTGGGCGGGGGAGACGGCGTACTAAGCAAGCTTCTCCTCGTTCTGCGAGTTGAAGGGACACATCAAAAGTACTCCAGTGTATAGAGCCTTGCCTCTAATGTAGGCCCCACATGGTTTGCCTCTTTTTTAACATAACGTGTCAAGTCGCAATTTGTTTGTTCACCCGTGGTAGACGATCCTCCCTCCGTCTATTGGACAACTAGTACATGTGTTAATTTACCACGTGGGCTGCCTTTTCGTACAGAAATGAGCTCCACCGTGTACCCGCACGGGTGTGGTTAGGAAAGAGACGGGAGTACGTGTGCCGTGCGTGCACCTCTTCTCTTCTTGCACGCCCCCACCTACGTGGGTGTGTGTGAGAGATACAAACCTAGACAAATGGCTTGTGCGTTCGTGAGTGTTTTTTTTGGGGGGGGGGGAGGTTGATTTCGTGAATGTATTTGTGGGAATATGTGTCGATGACATCTCAAACAAAATTTTGCATGCAATGTGTGTGAAATGGAGGCCTATCCATATCATATATAGAGGGTCGGGCGATCCACGAGAAGAGAGGGAGGGGTCATAGATATCGATAGAGTCGAAGAGAGGATCAAGTGGGTGGGTGCGAGATCGATGAAGAGAGCCATCGAAATTGTGTGTGTGTGTGTGTGTGTGTGTGCACGTCAAAGATATAGGGCGACTGACCTAGCTACCGGAACGTCAGAGGGCACATGTCAAGTGTGTGTGTGGCAGGGAGACATGACTAGAGCGCTCGATGTATCGATGTGTGTGTGTGGGAGGGGGTGGAGGGAGGGGTAGGCAGAGGCCTAACTATAGAGGTAGAACGACTCGTATATGTATTGAGAAGGAGAGACCCAGCTATGTCTTGAGGGAGATCGGTCGACATCCATACATAACTGAAGGACGGGAAATAGGATGGGACAGAGAGAGAGGAGAGAGAGAGGGAGGGAGAGGGGTAGAGTGCTGGATGGGTGATGGAGTTGCTTCTCGAAGATGGTGGGAGAGGCCTACTAGACAAACTAAGGGTGGAACTGCAATATTATCAATAAGAGTGGGGATGTGTTTCTGTGTGTGCCTGTGCGTGATAGATCTGTCGGGACACGTCCATGGATGATGAAGGGGAACCATGTGTTTGCTAAGAAAACCTAACTAGATCAGTAGATCAATTGTTGTTTGTTGGAGGAAGGGAGAGACATAACTATGAGGTAGATCGATCGACACATGGGAAAAAACGAGTTATAAGGACCTAGCTAGCTATATGTATAGCGGGAGATCGGTCGGCGTACGTCCATTTGTTAGAGGCAAATAAGGCCCGGCGAACGGATAGACAGAGATAATGGAGCTAGGAGGTGGTGCGGGAGGCCCAGCTACTAGCTAGATAGGGGAAGGACTGTGCGGTTGTGAGATCGATGAAAAGAGGGGCGAGAGTTTACACGTGTGTGGGACCGTATGAGAGATATGATGCAAGGACACATAAAGGAGGAGATTGAAGGTGCGTGTGTATGTTGTAGGCAGACATCGCTGGAGAGGTTTATCGATCGGTGTGTGTCGGAAAGGAGTTGTGGAGACTGTGGAAGAACGACCTAAAGAAAAAAAATGAATGTGCACAATGGATAGAATGCTGAGGGAGGGGGAGGGCGAGGAGGGCGTGTGCATGCACGAGAGAAAGTTAGTGGTAGCTACAAAGGTTAGAGGATTGTGTGGGTGTAAGAGACTAACAAAGATCATAATTTAATATGAAAGTGGATTCATATATTTGAATAGGAGATCATAGTGTTTTAAACATATGCATGCATGAATATAGCGGTGATACGCGTGTTGTGGTTTTGCACATGTTATACCATAATGTGATAATGCATGGCGTTTGCAACTCACAGCTAAATGTCGAACAATCTAAACCATACTATACATCGAACAATCTCACATTTTATTTGAATTTGTGATAATGTGTGGCGTTTGGAGCTTACAACTAAATATCAAACAATCTAAACAATACTATATATCGAACATTCTCACATTTTATTTGAATTTGTGGTAATGTGTGGTGTTTGCAACTCACATCTAAATACTTGTAGGCATAGGGAGCGGGGCACCATACATAATGTGATAAACACATTATACATATGAGACATGGTTTAGTTTGTGAAAATCTAGCTACAACTTGAAATGTACTATGATTTGAAATCAACATAAAGTGGATTCAAAAAAGCGAGTTTGAGTTCATATAGTACACATAGTTCATATGTAACTCGAGACTAATCATGCGGTGTGCTGTGAAGATAATACACAAACGATTGTTTAACTTGACAATAATGACGATAGTAGATCTTATTAAAACATAGAAACGGATTCAAATGCTTTGACTTCACAACAATCATTATTGTAGATCTTATTCAAATAGAGAAACAAATTAAAATTTAGTTCATATTGAAGCGGTAGTATATACGTTTGGAATGCACTAAAACGTTCATTTGAGTACTAGGTTGCATGCATTATACACCTAGCTGAATATTTTAATTGAACATAACATGAATTCAAAGTTTTGAATGACATTTGTAGTGCGAATTGATTTGGTACAATACACGTTAGGCTTGTCCAGAAATTTCAACCCGCGCCTTGTTATCCCGAAATATTTAAGATATATCTTTGTCTCGTTGTGCTCCGACAACTCCCTCCATCTCAACCCGCGCCTTGCTATTCCAAAATTACAACGCGTGCGAAAACTCCCACCTCCTATGAAATCCCGATACGCGAAATGCATGTGATACCCCTGAACCGAAAGAACCGCCTCAAATCGGTGGGGGTACTTTTGTAACTTACCCCACATTTCGGACAAGCGCGCCCCTAAGCCATGGTTCCCACTCCAATCCCATCCGCCCACCCATTCGTACACCAAGGCCGGCAAAACCCGCGAAGCCCCACACCCTCCTCCGTCGGCCACCTAGCTGGAGCCTCTTCCCCGACGACGTCGTCCACATCAACACATCGACGTCCCTCATCCACCGTACGGGATGAGGATCCGTCGTCGATCTGGTCGTCCCGCCGGATCAGCCACCCCTTCCTCCACCTCCAAGGAGCAGCCCCGACGTTCCCCTTGTCTTTCGTGCCACCTCCATTCCCACACCGCCGTCTTTACCTGCACCACTGGAAGAGCATCATCATCACCATTTCCTCGGATGAAGCTGCGGCCTAATCGGCTCCACCAAAGAGGTTGTACACTAATCGCCACATTTTCTTCTTGATTCGATCTCACGGTGCTGCCGGCGCTTGATCCCGAGCCGACACGGCGCGGCTCCATCGACGACGGTGTCGCCGGCCACTTCCTCCATCGCGTCGCTCCCTCGGTGGCGGCGTCCACATCAGTAGGAGATGCTGCTGCTTTAGCTCTCGCTCGCGCTGCTGCTCTGCTCTTGCTCTCGGTCCCCTGCCTAGTCTGCTCTTGCTCTTGCTCTTGCTCGCGCTGCTGCTCTCGCTCTTGCTCTTGCTTGCGATGCTGCCCTAATTTAGCTACACTTCAGTCGACTGAATCGACTTTTGGGTCAGTCGATTTT
>LR738711.1:239703389-239727457 GCA_902687465.1 Secale cereale | reverse complement strand
AAGAACCAGCCGCAGCAGAGAGGGGGCTCGCCGGAGAGGTACCCCACTATCTATCTTAGGGTTCAGGGTGGGGGCGGTGGTGGGGCGGTGGCTTGGGGATCGCCGAAGAAAAATCTCGGCACAGGGGGGGGCTACAGCGATGGTCGGCGCGGCGGCGGACCGACGGTGGGGAGTGTATTCGGGGCGGGCGGGGCGGCGCACCACCGGTCGCAGGCGGCGGGGGGCGGCTGTTTGGCCGGTGGTGGCTGGCGACTCATGGGGTGGAGGTTGAGATGAACTACATGCCCTTGATTTCGTATCAAATGGCTGCAAAATCGACTGACCAGAGATGAAAAAGTCAGTCGATTGACATGTAGCCTCACCTCTAGTGCGTTCAGTTTCGACAGTAAAATTCAGTTTCGACAGCAAAATTCAGTTTCGACAGTTAAGTTTAGTTTTGACAGTTAAATTCAGTTTCGACAGCAAAATTCAGTTTCGACAGTGAAGTTCAGTTTCTACAGTTAAATTCAGTTTCGACAGTAAAGTTCAGAGATGAGCGGTTGATGTATACATCTAGCACTTTGTGGTTATGTATTTTACGTCATCTATTGGAGATGCTATTAGAATTCCACTCAGGTTAACGTTGTCTCTCTTGTCCTGCTTCAGCCTCGGCGTCGTAAAACTCACCGGAGCTGCTCCAACAACGAAACCCTCCATCACATCAGAGCAGTACCTCGGGCTCCATCTCCAGACGCCTAAGATCTTCTTCCCCTCCTCCGACAGCCAAGTCAGCTGGAGCATCCTCACCGGCCAACCCAATCACGTTGAGATCGACATGGCTTCACCAAAGAGGTTGTACACTTCTTGTGGTTTGACTTAATCTCACCATGCTTCTTTGCATCCTGTGATCTTCCAATTCTTGTGAACCAAACACCTAGATTGGCAGAAATCCTGTGTTTTCAAATTCTCTGTTTTGCACGTGCATTCCTATCCTATTCCTGTCTATTTCCTATCACTGCATTGTTAGAATCCTCAAATTCAAACAAGCCCTTACACAATTACTTTTGTTACAGATATGTGTCAAAGAAAACCTTGTGTGGTTGTCCTGCTCCTGCGGTGCTGTGTTCCACCCTAGCTGAACTGCTCCAACGACGGAAGGGTTCACCAGAGCTGGGATCCGCTCTCCAGACTGTCTTTTGCCGCCTCAGATCTTCTTCCCCGCCGCCGGCAGCCACGACAACTGCATTACCATCATCAACTGAGCAGATGACCTTGAGGACTACATAGGTCCGCAAGAGAGGTCGCACTCTTTCGTGTGTGCTTACGTTGTGCATCGCTCAATATGATGACATGCTACTTTATCATCGTGTTCACATATTAGACTCCGACTCAGGTACAAACTTATGATGAAACTTGAGTTTTTAAATGGTTGTGGGGTACATATTGGGGCAGCAATCAGTACTATCTGTTTACTATCTGGTTAATCTTGGGTGTCTACTATGATTTTCATGTTGGGTGCAAACAAACATTAAAGGAACCATTATCTGTATTTTTAACTAAAGCTATTATCTGCCTGCTATCATTGGTTTTGGGCCTATCCACAGTTTGCTACCTTCACTCTGGATTTGTGCATGCACTCCTTACATAATTTCACTATGTTTTATTCCTATGCATGTCAGTTATTGTACACAATGGAACTGAACATGTAGAGCAAAAGAGATGAGCCTTGCGTGGCAATAAAATTTCATGCAGACGTCGCTCCATGGTGGGTGCAAAGGCAGCCCCCCTCCACCCATTTCGGATCGTAATCAAGAGGAAGATAACTCCTCAGAGGAGGATTCACAAATAGATGACCAGTCCTATTCCCCCCCCCCTCGAGGTGCATGCTCTAACTTGGCAGGGTTATGTTGCTCATACCATCCGTATGATATCTTGCATTGCTATGTCATTTTCTTAGTTTAGACATGATTTGTGTGAATGCCACCTGTTTAGTGTCTAATTACCATATATGTAAATTATGCAATGCCATCTTTTTGCAAGACATTATATATGTAAATTATGCAATGTTATCTTGTTGCAAGGCATTATATATTTGAATTATGCAATGCCATGCTGTTTACCCAAGCGTCATGTATGTGAATTATATCATACTGTCCTTTTTTTGAATTTCTCATTGCTTTTGTCGAAAATGTTTGTATATTCAACTGCTCTTCCTGTGCATCAGCCATTTGAATTGGTGATGGAGAAATCTGGAGTGAAAACAAGGTCTTCGGAGCAGACAATGCTACCTCGTGAAGCAGATATGTTGCTGGTTACAGATAGCTCTTCAAAGGAGGATTCAGAGGTAGATGACCAGTCCTATTATCCCCCTGAGATGTATGCTCAAACTTGGCAGGGTTATATTACTCATATCATGCATATGTTGTATTGCAATGCTTAGTTTTTACATCATATACACGATATTGAATGCCATCTCCTTAGTGGACACATCATATATGCGATTGCCCTTTGCTCACTTCCTTAGTATATAAATCATATATTTGAATTATATCATGCCATGATGTTTACATAGACAACATGTATCTGAATTATGGCATGCCAACCCATTTTCTAAAGACATAATATAGTTATATCATCTCATCATGTTCACATAGTCATCATATTTTGAATTATGTCATTCTATCCGTGAATTATCATGCCATCATGTTTCCATCGACGGCATGTTTGTGATCTATGGCATGCCAACCACTTTAATAGACACATCGTATAGTTATATCATGTCATCCTGTTTACATAGTCATCATATTTTGAAGTATGTCATTCTATCCTGTTTAGTTAGCCATCATACATGTGAAATTGTGTCATGCTATCCTGTTTAATTAGCCATCATATATTTGAAATTATTTCCTGCTATTCTGTTTGGTTAGACAACATAAATGTGAATTATTTCATGCCCTGTTTTCTTCCCTACTATCCATTGCACCTATCTATCTTACAATGTGTGTACATTCAATTACTTTTCTGGTTTATCAGCCATTTCAATTGGAGGGGTGATGGCAGTATCCTTGGGAGTAAAATACGGTATTCAGAAAAGATCGTGCTACCTGTCGATGGAGATAGAACCATGGTTCTACTTGCCCAAGAACCAGCCCCACCACGCATAACCCAGACTCACGCAGATTGTACCCCTACCCAGTTGGATAGAGAACCAGCTACACCCCTTCTAACCCCAACCCCAGTAGATAGTAACTCAGTTCCCATTGACACAGCACCGTCTCCACCACAGAGCACCCAAACACGAGCAGTTAGTAAGGCAACTACAGTGCCCAAAGCATGAGGACCACCATTTCGAACCCCAAGTCAACGCTTAAAGTAGACGAATAATTGTTCTCAGGTCAGGTTCCGTAGCTATGGTTCATACTACTTTGCTCTTGCATCACTTCATTTACTCATACTAACTAATTTCAAATTTTAAGGATGTAATTGAAATTCCAATGGCGCAACACGTATGTTTTAAACCTATTTCTTTAACGTGTTTGCTATTGTAACTTTCTCTATGTTGATTTCAGTTTCAATTGAATAAACAATTATGTTCTCATGCCATGCACATTACAAGTGTTGTTATTGTTGTGTAGTTTCTATGCTGCTTTGTCTTAAATAGATATGATTCGAACTGTATCTATCTTGATTTGGCAACATAAACTAGAATGATATAGACCATACACTGACCATAATACATAGATATATGTTTGTTTCATGCTATTATCCTGTCCACCTTACTACTGAACTGGTTTACCAAAATGAGTTTCATATACTACATTGTAAATCTATGATGTGTTTGTTTGTTTCTCCTTTAGAACGCGGATAAAATATTGGAGAAGAGTACCCCGTTAAGAAATGGTAAAGAAAGTAATGCAGACCAGGTTCAAGATAGTGAGACATCCCTATTGTTCTCCAAGAAAGCTGATACAAACTATATTGAAGACACTGAGACAACCCCAAAGTCCTGTCTTAATGTAGTGTTTGAGTTACTGGTTACTACTGCTGGCACCAGCTCTTGGAACTCGCTGCCTGAATCAGTTCGGCTTCTTGAGTCTCAACTTCAAGTTGAAAGACATCGGCCAGATGTTATGCGATAGGAAGCCGAAGGACTGAGGAAGTCCCTGCAGAATTTAGATGCATACTTTTTGGTGCAACAACAAGTGCTGGAGGATTTAAGCGCCAAACAAGAGAAAGTTAATAAGCTTGCTAAGCATCTTGCCAGCATTATGGGTACCCAGGATATTGTTTCTTGAGCTCTTCTGAAGTGGTTTCAGTTCTGGACTTGTTTTGCTGCGGCGTTTATATGCTGCTTTGTTCCCTATATTTGCACTTGTGGCGAACTTTGATGCCGAGTGGATGTAATATGTGTAATAGCCGTGATAGCCTAGCGTAAGTTGCTTGCTTATTTATTTCCGTTGTCTTGTTTATTTGTTTTCTTGTAGTCAGTGCAGTTCTTTTTCTGCGGTTTGCTAGTGGCCGGAATAACCTATTTTTTAAAACTAGGCCGCATTAACAAATGGGCTACATATTTACTGTAGTTAACATGGGCCTCCTATGGGCCGTAGAAACAATGGGCCTTCTAAGGGCTGTAGAAACAATGGGCCTTCTATGGGTCATAGACACAATGGGCCTTCTACGGGCCGTATCATCAATGGGCCTTCTACGGGCCGTATGATCGGTTGGCCAAACATGGGCCAATAACAGACCACATTATGGCCGTAAATGGGCTAGAGTTGAAATCATCCATTCATGGGCCGACCATAACGGGCCATCGTTAATAGGCCGTATTTGATGATGCTATGAAAACGGCCTAACGTTTTAACGGGCCACAAATGGGCTGACTGTAACCACGGGCTGTATTTGGCCCACAAGCAGAAAATGACAGTAACAGGCCGAAAGTAAACCAATGCTGGAATTGAGCCCAATAATAAATGAGGCCGTATTTGATGACGCTATGAAAATGGCCCAACGTATTAACGGGCCACAAACGGGCCGACTGTAACCATGGGATATATTTGTCCCACAAGCGGAAATGACAGTAACGGGCCGAAAGTAAACGAATGCTGGAAATGAGCCCAAGAATAAATGGGCCCTGAGAAGGCCGAAAGATAACATGGGCTGGAAACGGCCCAACGGAATAATGGGCCGTTAATGGGTATAAAGTGATACACTGTTCATTACAGGCCAGTTTTACCACGGGTCGTTAATGGGCCGAGGGTTACTAAGGGCCTCATATGGGCCAAAAGACGTCATGGGCCATACATGGGCCAGAAGTTAAAATGGGCTGGAATTATATTGGTCGGCCCAGATGACGCTACTGGGCCTAATTCGAATAGGCCGTAAACGGGCCCTGGGTTAGCGGGCTGTAAATGTGCTATATGCGAACATGCCGTTAACAGGCTTGCCGTGGGCCGGCCCGCCACCTTTTGACCAAGTCAAGTGGGCCGGACTTTTCACAGGAATGGACCTCTGTTGGGCCGTGCCACGTGTCTACGTATCATATGCGCTTTGGGTCTAATGGGTGGATGAAATCTATCCCAACGGTGAGCCGACACGTGTTTCCTCCAGCCAATGATGATTTTACACGTTGAAAATCCCCATTGGTCGGGGCTGTTAACGGGTTATCGAATCCAAAACTGGACCCGATAGCTTAACGGCGTTACGTTACGGTGGATGCCACGTGTCGGTCACCCTTGACGAAAGCACTTCTGTGACGCACGATTTATCGTCATGGAAGTGGACACTCTCGTGATGATAATTTTGGTAATGTCATGGAACATTTCTACGACAGCACAGGTATGACTATCTTGATTCTGTCATAAATTTGTCATGGATGTACATGCATGACAGAAAATGTGACCTACTGTGACAAACATGTATCATCATGGAAGTGTATTTTTTTGTAGTGTCCCCGGTCAAAAGAAGCCATGATCCCACGACCTGGAGGTGGTGCGGCCTATAGGCGGCAGGCCCCACCCATCGGCGGGCCACCAGGGAGCAGCCGGCCTCTGGCCAGCGGCGTAAGGGACGGGCTGCCCTCTAGCGGGCAGCCTGCCGCTCCCTTGAAGTCTGGACTCCATTAAGATGACAAGATGGGGCGTGGCAACAATGTACGACCGCTAGGCAGCGGTACTGTAGCCAGGCCCTCCTCAGCGGCACCTTCATCAGCGGAAGGATGTCAACAGTAGAACACAATCACACTGGCCCACAGGTGGCGGGCCCACAGGACGGACATGTCCCCGACAGCCGGCGGGACCCACCAAGCAGCAGGACTCATTAGCCGGTGGAGAAGCCGACGCCCAGAGACGCTGACGGCCGGGGCCCGCACCCGGCCGGATTACCATTGTAGCCCTGGGGTGTAGGCCTATATAAACCTCCTAGGTTCCTCCATGTAGAGGGGTTAGACATTGAGAGATACACCGAGAGAGGGAAGAAACCCTAGCCACCACTTACATTCCTAGAAGGAGGGAAGAGAGCTAGCCTTGCCCTTCTTCCTCCTCTAGACGACACAGCTCGAGGAGCAACCTTGTAGCTACCATATTGACGATAGTCATGACGTGGAGTCCCCGCAGAGCAGGACTAGGGGTGTTATCTCCACGGAGAGCCCCAAACCTGGGTAAGATTCGTAGGCGTTCCAAGTTCCGCCTTATCCCGCTTCCAGGGCCCGGCGACGTTCTCTTGTCCCCATGCATGATAAGCCATCCTTTGGCATATGTCGCACCTAACCCCCGACACCTCTTGAAGAGCTAAAACACAATGTCCTACTTTTGTTATATTGATTGTGTTGGAGTACAAAGTATATGATGATCTACCTCAAGATCGTATGCGAATGTCTAATTCTCTACGCTATGCTCTAAAACCCCTTGGATTATATAGGTACCGGTGGTATCTAGGGTTTACATGAGGTTAGTTACATCTACAGATAAACACGCTGAAGATTCGAACGCGTCTTGGAGTATATGCCAAGTCTTTGGAGGATTCCATCTCGAGCACGCCCAAGGGCATGGCAGTCTTGGCCCATTCGTTGATGATCCAAGGGTTCTCGTCCTGCCCACGATAATGGGGCCGACGTGGTTAGCACCCCTAAGCTAGGATGACATCAGCTGGACCATGCGAGCAGGCGTGTGAGCGTCACCTCGCTAGCTGGCACCATGGACGCCGAAGCAAAACACAAGCAAATTATCTTGAAATCACTAACTGCGGGCTACCCCTTGCAAAGGTACGCCGAGGTGTGGTTCGCATCCCTAATCTAAGACGCCGTCAGCTGGCCCATGCGATCGGGTGTGTGAGCATCATCTCATTACCACGCACCATGGACGCTGAGGCACAACACAAGAAAATTATCTTGAAATCACTAAATGCGGGCTACCCCTTGCAATGGTACACCCCTCTTCCCAGGTTATGATGAGTGACGCACTGCATGCATGCCACTTATTGAAACCTGAGAGTTTTCTCTTTTTCGTAGATTCATTTTTGTAAAATATTTTATCTCATAAATCGTGCGTTCAAATTCCAAACCATTTTCACTGTTGGATTTCTGACGTCGAGATCTTCAAAACTAGATCATATCTTAATAGTTTTTGACAAACTTTTTTCATGATTTTTTTTGAAACAAGTGCAAAATGAATGTGAGATGGAAGCACCAAATTCCCCTAATTTTTTCATTTTATGGAGAGGCAAAATTGTGCCTCTTATGGAAATTTGTACCTCTACAAGAAGTAAATCTATGCTCTCACATAAGCAAAATAATAAAATGTTTTCTTCCTTTTCCGAGAGGCATAACTATGCCTCTCGTGGAAGCAAACCCGTGCTTCCATGAGAAGCAAATATGTCCCTCCCGTGGAAGTAAAATAAAATAAAATCCTTTTCGAGAGGCACAACCATGCCTCTCATGAAAGAAAACCCGCGCCACCATGAGAAGCGAAATCTATGCCTCTCACGGAGAAAAAGAATACTTGTTTTTTTCCTTTTTCTAAGAGGCATAGCTCGCGGAAGAAAACCCGTGCCTCCACGAGAAGCAGATATGTGCCTCTTGCGGAGGCAAAAAAAAGGAAACCGCATTTTTCCTTTTTCGAGAGCCATAGTTATGCCTCTCGTGGAAGCAAATCTGCGCCTCTCACTGAAGAAGAAAATGAGTTTTTTTCTTGCAATTTGATTTCGTTTTTTCCAAAACCTACATAAAACTGGGAAAAAACCAAAAAGCCAAATAACCCAGGAAAAAAACCATATAAAAGAAAAAAATGAGTACATAAAAAACCCCAAGGGAGCGTCGAGCACGCGACACATGGAGGCGATTGAGAGCGCGCTAAGTGGCACGCTCTCAGCTCACCAAAACGGACCCTTACGGGGATCCCGAAAGGGGTACCCCTTGGTTAGTTACTCCCAGATTATCCAAGACACGGTCTAGCATGAGATTTATTTGATAACAATTAGTCAGTATTTTATAACAAAATGTTCTTATATTTTCACTTTACTTTTCTGAACTAATTTCGAATAAAACCTCATTGTATAAATATGTCGTTCTTTCTTCTTTTGTCCCACATCTTGTTTTCATTTATTTCTCTATCTTATATTTTTAAAAACATTTCATGTTACTAATTTAATACAAATTTTCAACGTGTATTTTTACAATATTCAGCATTTTTGTAGATCAATGTGTAAAAGAAATTTTATTGTGTATTTTAAAAAATGTTCAATGTGTATTTAAGATATGCTCATGGTGTATTTACAAAATGTTTGACATATTTAAAATGTGTTTGCGTATTGAGAAAATGTTCAAGGTGTATTAAGAAATTTTCAACATTATCCTATATACCTAAGAAGTTCATCCTCACTATCTTGTTTATCTTAATACACAGTCTATCCACCTCATCATATATACCCCACACATGTCATCTCTGTCGGAGCCAAATCCGGCAGATCTCGAGGTAGGGATAGTAAGCTAGGCATCTTGGAATGATGGTAACATGGGCACATGATTTTACGAAGGTTCAGGCTCTCTCGAAGAGATAATATCCCACGTCATACTTGTGTTTATTGTATTCAGGTATAGTACACATGTATCTACCATGAGATTTTTATCTAAGATTCTCATGTTCTATCGTCGAGCCTACCCTTAGTTTATATAATACACCAAAGGCCTACAATAACAAGAGTCGTTGTCTTGAGCGTCAAGTCTTGTGGAATCTTCCTTGTATGCGTCATGGGCTACCCGACGTGGCCCATGACAGAACCAACAAAGGGGGTCCTTGGCCTAGCCCTCCTAGCTAAGAGTCGACATGGTAAATACCCCCTAGTCCAGAACACCGATAATCCCCCAATTATATTTACATGCAGATCACCCACATCATCAAGCGCATGCAATTAGTTAATGTTTCACTTTATACTTTCCACAACATGCACATCCTCCACATCATCAAGTGCAATTCAACCATTTAACTTTCCACTTTTCAATTTTCACCACATGCAAGCCCTCCACGTCATCAAACACATGGCATCCCTCCACATCATTTTATTTTTCAACAACAAATAATTGAACTTGAATGTCCAAGACAATACACTACAAAAATAAAACACTTCCGTGATAATACGTGTTTGTCATAGTAGGTCACATTTTCTGTCATGCATGTACATCCATGACGATTTTATGATAGAATCAAGATAGTCATACCTGTGCTATCGTATAAGTGTTCCATGACAATAGAAAAATTATCATCACAAAAGTGTTCACTTCCATGACGATAAATAGCGCGTAATGGAAGTGCTTTCGTCAAGGGTAACCGACACGTGACATCCACCGTAACGGGTCGCCGTTAAGCTATCGGGTCACCGCTAAGCTATTGGGTCAGGTTTTGGATCCAATAACCCGCTAATAGAGAGGACCAATGTGAATTTTCCAAGTGTAAAATTCTCACTGGACGAACAAACCACGTGTCAGCTCCACGTGTGGACAGATGTCAACCAACCAATGGACAGGAGGCGCCAATGATATGTCGACACGTGGCACGGCCCAACAGGGGCCCATTCAGGTCAAAAGGCCGACCCGTTTGACTTGGTCAAAGGATAACGGGTCAGCCCATTGAAAGCCTGCTAACGGCCTGCTCGCATATAGCCCATTCAGGCCCGATAACTCACGACCCATTATGGCCTTTCCTAATTCGGCCCACTAGCTGGGCCGTCCAATACAATTCCAGTCCATTGTAACTTCTAGCCCATGTACGGCCCATGACGTCTTTCGGCCCATATGAGGCCCTTTGTAACTCTTGGCCCATTAATGACCCATAGTGAAACTGGCCCATAATGAACAGTATGTCGCTTCATACCCATTAACGACCCATTACTCCATTGGGCCGTTCCCAGCCCGTGTTATCTTTCGGCCTTTTAAGGTCCCATTTATTCTTGGGCTGATTTGCAACATTCAGTAGCTTACGACCCATTACTGGCCCTTTCCACTTGTGGGCCAAATTCAGCCTGTGGTTAAAGTCGGCTCGTTTGTGGCCCGTTAATCCGTTAGGCCGTTTTCATACGTTGTCAAATACGGCCCATTAACGACCCGTTATGCATGTCGATAGGATTAAGCCCGTTATACTCGTCGGCCTCTTAAAGGCCCATCATGCTCGGCCCATGAACGTACGACTGCCACTCTAGCCCGTATACAGCCCATAATGCGGTCCGTTATTGGCCAATGTTTGGCCAATCTGTCATACGGCCCGTAGAAGGGCCATTGATTCTATGGCCCGTAGAAGGCCCGTAGTTGGCCCATGGTCACTACAACAAATAGTAGGACCATGGTGACAACGGTCCTTATGTTGCCCACAGATATTGTGGCCTAGTTTTGAATAATAGGTAATGGCGGCCACTAGCACACCGCGAAAAAAGAACTGCACGGACTACAAGCAAAAAAATAAACAAGACGACAAGGAAATAAATAAGCAAGCAACATATGCTAGGATATTATGACTATTACACATATTATAACCACTGGGCATCAAAGTTTGCCACCAGTGCAAATATGGGGAACAAAGCAACATATTGCATACACGGCTTGTCAAAGTTGGCGACGAGTGCAAATAAACGCCGCAACAAAACAAGTCCAGAACTGAAACCACTTCATAAGAGCTCAAGAAACAATATCCTCTGTATCCACCATGCTGGCAAGACACTTAGCAAGCTTATTAGCTTTCTCTTGTTTGGCGCTTAAATCCTCCAGCACTTACTGTTGCACCAGAAAGTATGCATCTAAATTCTCCAGGGACTTCCGCAGTCCTTCGGCTTCTTGTCGTAGCACAACTGCTCGATGTCTTTCAGCTTGTAGTTGAGACTCAAGAAACCGAACTGATTCAGACAATGAGTTCGAGGAGCTTGTGCCAGCGGTAGTGGCCAGTAACTCGAACACTATACCAAGACAGAACTTTGGGGTTGTCTCACTGTCTTCAATATAGTTTTCCTTAGCTGTTTTATTATCTTTCTTGGAGACTAACATGGATGTCGCCCCATCTTGAACCTTATCTTCATTACTTCCTTTACCATTGCATAACTGGGTACTCTTCTCCAATATTTTGCCTACATTCTAAAAGAGAAACAAGCAGACACATCACAGGTTTAGCATGTATAAGAAACTCATTTTGGTAAACCAGTTCAATAGTAAGGTGGACAAGATAATAGCATGAAACAAACATATATCCATGTACTATAGTCAATGTATGGTCTATATCATTCTAGTTTATATTGCCAAATCAAGATAGAGACAGTTCAAATTATATTTGTGTAAGACAAAGCAACATAGAAAGAATATAGGTGTGGAAAACTATACAGCACTAACAACACTTGTAATGTGCATGGCATGAGATCATAACTGTTTATTCAATTGAAACTGAAACCAACATAGAGCAAGTTACAAACAATAAACCAGTTAAAGAAACAGGTTTAAAACATACATGTCGCGCCATTGGAGTTTTAATTGCATCCTTCAAATTTGAAATTAGTTAGTATGATTAAATGAAGTGATGCAAGAGCAAAGTAGTATGAACCATAGCTACGGAACCTGACCTGAGAACAATTCTTCATCTACTTAAAGCGTTGACTTGGGGTTCGGAGTGGTAGTCCTCGTGCTTTGAGCACTGCACTTGCCTTACTAACTGCTCGTGTTTGGGTCCTCTGTGGTGGAGACGGTGTTGTGTCAACTCGAACTGGATTACTATCTGCTGAAGTTGGGGTTAGAAGGGGTGTAGCTGGTTCTCTGTCCAACTGGGTATGGGCACAATCTACGTGAGTCTAGGTTATGTGCGGTAGGGCTGGTTCTTGAGAAAGTACAACCGTGGTTCTATCTGCATCAATGGGTAGCACTATCTTTTTCGAAGATCGTGTTTTCACTCCTATAGATACTGCCATCACCCCCTCCAATTCAAATGGCCGATAAAAAAGAAAAGTAATTGAATGTATAGAAATTGTATGATAGACAGGTGCAATGGATAGTAGGGATGAAAACGGGCCACGAAATAATTCACATTTATGTTGTCTAACCAAATAGGATAGCATGACACAATTTCGCATATATGATGGCTAACTAAACAGGATACCATGACACAATTTCACATATACGATGGCTAACTAAACATGATAGAATGACATACTTCAAAATATGATGACTATGTAAATAGGATGACATAATATAACTATACGAAGTGTCTATTAAAGTGGTTGGCATGCCATAATTCACAGACATGTCATCGATGGAAACATGATGGCATGATATAATTCACGGATAGAATGACATAATTCAAAATATGATGACTATGTAAATGAGATGAGATGATATAACTATATTATGTCTTTAGAAATTGGGTTGGCATGCCATAATTCAGATACATGCTGTCTATGTAAACATCATGGCATGATATAATTCAAATATATGATTTATATACTACGCAAGTGAGCAGAGGGCAATCACATATAGGATGTATAAACTAAGCAGATGGCACTCAATATTGTGTATATGATGTAAAAACTAAGCATTGCAAGACAACATATGCATGATATGAGTAATATAACCCTGCCAAGTTTGAGCATACACCTCAGGGGGGAAATAGGATTGGTCATCTGTCTCTGAATCCTCCTCTAAGGAGCTATCTGTAACCAGCAAGATATCTGCTTCAGCAGGTAGCATTGTCTGCTATGAAGAACTTGTTTTCACTCCATATTTTTCTATCACCAATTGAAATGGTTGATGCACAGGAAGATTAGTTGAACATACAAACATTGTCGGCAAATGGAATACGTAATACAAAAAAAGGATGGCATGATATAATTCACATATATGATGCTTGGGTAAACAGCATGTCATTGCATAATTCACATATATGATGCCTTGCAAGAAGATAACATTGCATAATTCACATATATAATGTCCTACAACAAGGGGGCATTCCATAATTCACATATATGGTAATTACACACTAAATAGGTGACATTCACACAAAGCATGTATAAACTAAGGAAATGACATAGCAATGCAAGACACCATATGCACGATATGAGCAATATAACCTCGGGGGAGAAATAGGCCTGTGCATCTGTCTCTGAATCCTCCTCTGAGGAGCTATCCGTAACCAACAAGACATGCGCTTCATTAGATATCATTGTCTGCTCTAAAGACCTTGTTTTCACTCCAGATTTTTCCCTTACCGTGTGGAATGGCTGATGAACGGGATGAGTAATTCAATGTACTAACATTGTTGACAAATTTAATACGTAATAAAAAAGGATGGCATGATATAATTCACCTATCAGATGACTGGCTAACCAGGATGGCATTGCAAAATTCACATATATGATCCATGGCTAAACAAGATGGCATTGCATGATTCACATATATCATATAGAAACTAAACAGATGGCATTCACACAAAGCATGTCTAAACTAAGCAGATGATATACTTGATGTGTAAAGTAAGCAATGCAACGCGCCATATGCATGATATGACCAACATCAGCCGGCCAAGTTAGAGAAAGACCTCAGGGGGTAAACAGGAGTGGTCTGCTCCCTCTGAATCCCCCTCTGAAGAGTTATCTTGCTCTTGATTACAATATGGAACGGTGAGAGAGGGGCTTCCTTTGTGCCCACCATTGAGCGACGTCTGCATGACAATTTATTTCCACACAAGCCTCGTCTCTTTTGGTCAACATGTTCAGTACCATTGTGTACAATAACTGACATGCATAGGAATGAAACATAGTGAGATTATGTAAGGAGTGCATGAAGAAATCCAGAGTGATGGTAGATACTTATGGATAGACCCAAAACCAATGATAGCAGGGGGATAATAGCTTCAGTTAAAAAATACAGATAATGGTTCCTTTAATGTTTGTTTCCACCCAACATGAAACTCACAGTGGACACCTGAGATTATTTAGATAGTAGACATATAGTATTGATTGCTGCCCCAATATGTACCCCACAACCATTTAAAAATTCAAGTTTGAGCATTAGTTTGGACCTGACTCGGAGTCTAATCGGTGAACAGGATGATAAAGTAGCACGTCATCATGTTAAGCGATGCATAATATAAGCAGACACGAAATAATGCGACCTCTCTTGCGGACCCGTGTTGTCCTCAAGGTCCTCTGCTCAGTTGATGATGCTAATGCGATTGTCGTGCCTGCCGGTGGCGGGTAAGAAGATCTGAGGCAGCGAAAGACAGTCTGGAGGGCGGATCCCTATTGTGGTGACCCCTTCCATCGCTGGAGCAGTTGAGCTGGGGTGGACCACAACGCAGCAGGAGCGGGACAAACCGCACAAGGTTTTCTTTGACACATATCTGTAACAGAAGTAATTCTGTAAGGGCTTGTTTGAATTGGAGGATTCTAACAATGCAAGGATAGGAAATACACATGAATAGGATAGGAATACACGTGCAAAACAGAGAATTTAAAATCATGTGATTTCTGTCAATCTGGGTGTTTGGTTCACAAGAATTGGAAGATCACAGGAATGCAAAGAAGCATGGTGAAATTAAGTCAAACCACAAGAAAATGTACAGTTATAATGCTATGATGCTACTATCTCATAGTCTCGTGCTTCATGAATAGGAATTTTAAAAGGAGGTCAAGTGGATATTAAAATTCCTACGGTTCCTATCAAGGAGACACTAAGGCTCCGTTCGCTTCACAAGTTTCTAAACCTTTCCAAAGGAATCCTCGATTCCACAGGTTATTTTTCATTTGATGTGTTTGTTTCGAAGGAAGTAGCTACAGTATATTAGAGGAAAGGCTGACCAACAGTGTCGATTTCACAGGAATCTTTGCATCTACCCTGACCACTTTTTTTGGGCGCAAGCCCGAGACAGCCATAGGAAAGGTAAATAAAATATACTATAACAAGGCATGTTGTGAGATGTGAGAAAAGAACTAGCTGGAATGAATATAAAATATTCTAAAAGCTACCGCTAGTGTGTGATTAACGATGGGACTTTCTGCGCTCTTTCTTCGTCCACCAAAGAGAGTCTTTATTCAATTTATCTGTTTCTAGTTCCTTCGTGTTGTGCCTGGACTCATTCCATATTCATGCACATTTTTACATTCCTATGGTTCAGAATCCTTTAAAGAGAACATGGCCTAAAGGAACAAATCCTACAGTTTTCCTTTGCTCCATTCCTTTGAACCAAATGCATGAATAGTAGTACCATAGGAAACTTTCCAATTCCTATGTTTTTCCTTCATTTTTCCTTTCAAGCACTGGCAATTCTAGTAGGCAGGCTAGAATAGGGAAAATGCTACACCCGAACAATGTTTTTGTGCCACTTCTACTACTTTGGACCCAGGACACTGCCCTACTAGCTCAACTCCCAGGCCCATCTAGAAATGCATAGCTCAAACGTGCAGAAATAATGATGGCTTTCAAGAGAGTCCACCACAGATAGCTAGGCTGTCTGGTACCTCACTAGTTGTTATATAGGAGAAACTAACCGTATTTCACATTACTACGTGTGCTAAGTGGACAATATATATAACATGTAGAGTAAAAAAGTGATGCAGCAAGTGTACAACCTCTTTGGCGAAGCCATGTCGATCTCGACATCATTGGGTTGGTCGCTAAGGATGCTACGACAGATGTGGCAGTCGGAGGAGGGGAAGAAGATCTTAGGCGCCTAGAGATGGAGCTAAGGGCACTGCTCGGCTATGATGGAGTGTTTTATCGTTGGAGCAGCTCCGGTGAGTTGTACGATGGCGATGCTAAAGCAGGACAAGAGAGACAACGTTAACCTGAGTGGAATTCTAATAGCATATCCAATAGATCATGTAAAATACATAACCACAAAGTGCTAGATGTAAAATACATCAGCCGCTCATCTCTGAACTTAACTGTCGAAACTGAATTTAACTATGGAAACTGAATTTTACTCAGGAAACTGAATTTTGCTATCGAAACTGAATTTAACTGTCGAATCTGAATGCACAAGTAGCAGAAAAGCAGTAGCAGCAGCAGCGCCCGGAGCAGCAGCGCGTGCGAGAGCCGAGGCAGCTGGTCGTGTAGCGGTATCTCGGGTAGCAGCTGCAGGGGCTCCAGTGAGAGCAGGATCTGCTGCTCGTGCAGCAGCAGCACGAGGAAGACTAGAGCAGCAACGCAAGCAAGAGCAGACCAGGCAGGGGACCAGAAAGCAAGAGCAGAGCAGCAGCGCGAGCGAGAGTCAAAGCAGTAGCAGCTTCGACTGATGTAGACGTCGCCGCCGAGGGAGCGATGCCATAAAGGAAGTGGTCGGTGACACCGCTGTAGATGGAGCTGCGCCATGGCGGCTCAGGACCGAGCGCTGGCACCACCGTGAGATCGAAGCAAGAAGAAAATGCTGCGATTACTGTAGAACCTCTTTGGTGGCGCCGATTAGGACTCAACTTCATCTGAGGAACCGGTGATGATGATGCTCTTCCGGTGGTGTGGGAATAGAGGTGGTGCGAAAGACGAGGGGAACATCGGGGCAGCTCCTTGGAGGTGGAGGACGGGGTGGCTGAACAGGCGGGACGATGAGATCGACGAAGGATCCTCATCGGGTGCGGTGGATGAGGGAGGTCGAGGTGATGCGATGGACGACATCATCGTGGAAGAGGCTCAGCTGGGTGGCAGACAGAGGAGGGTGTGGGGCTTCGCGGGTTTTCCTATCCTTGGTGTTCGAATGAGGGCGGAGGAGGGGATGGGAGGGGGGAACCATGGCTTAGGGACGCGCTTATGCAAAATGCAAGGTAAGTTTCGAAAATACCCCCACCGAATTGAACTTGGTGGTTCTTTCGGTTTAAGGGGTATCACGGGAATTTCGCTTGTCGGGATTTCGCCGGAGGTGGGAGTTTTTGCGCGCGTTGTAATTTCGGGACGGCAACGCGCGGGTTGAGATTGAGGGAGTTTTCTGAGCACAACGAGACAAATAGATAGCTTCAAATTTCGGGATAACAAGGCACGTGTTAATTTTCAGGAGAATGGTACGCTACCAAATAAATTCGCACAACACAAGAGAGTGTCTTGTCCCATTTTGCTGTATGAATTACTAGAAATGCCATTCAATGCTTTGAATCCATGTTATGTTTGTATAATGCATGTAACCTACTCGAATGAACATTTCAGGGCATTCCAAATGTATGCTACCGGCTGCAATATGAACTTAATTTGAATTCGTTTCTCTATTTGAATAAGATCTACAATCATGATTGTTGTCAAGTTAAACGATCATTTGTATATTATTTTGGCAACACACAACATGGTTATTGTCAGGTTAGATATCAACTACTTGTACCATTAAACTTGAATTCAATATTTTGAATCCACTTTATAATGATTTCAAATAATAGTACATTTCAGGCTCTAGCTAGGTCTCCATAATCTAAAACATGTTCTATATGTATAGTGTGTTAATGACACAATTTGTGCATCGTGCTCCGCCCCCCGCAACTACAAGTATTTAGATGTGAGCTGCAAAGGCCACACATTATCACAAATTCAAAACGTGGTGTGCATGGATGCAATGTGGTCACACGACGCCTGCCATAGGTATCTGAATTTCAAATGAAATGTGAGATTGTTCGATATATATATATATATAGTATAGCCTCCTCATATTTCGCCCCCTCATCATCCATGCATGCCTTCTGCCCTGTCTCTCACCCGCATGCATTCTCACACAAGCACGCGCGCGCGCACACACACACACACCTCTCTTATTGATTGCAGTTGTACCCTCTGTTTATCTACTATCTAGGCCTCTCGCACCATCGTCTCCGAGAAGCAACTCCACCAACCCCCCTCCAGCACCCTAGCTCAGTCTCTCTCCCAACCATATTCCTCTCCAACACATGTATGGACTCCCATCTATCTCCCTTGATATGTCACCAGGTAACTTCTTCTCCACACATGTACCAGTCAATCTACCTCTCTAGTTAGCCCCTCTCCCAGATGACACACAATAATAGATCGAACGCTATAGTCAGTTCCCCGTGACACACACAAAATGCCCTTTTCCCTCTCACGTTCCAGTAGGCCGGCCATCCTACATCTTTGATGTGCGCACACGCAATTTTTCAGCCTCTCTTTATTGATCTTGCACCCATACAATCCATCCCTCTCTTTGTTTCTATCGACACCACATGCCGATGATCCCTCCCCTCTCTTCTCATGGACCGCATCATGTGTATGATATACTCCTATCTAGCTAGGCCTCAATTTCACACACATTGCGCATGTTCCACTTTTTTGGTTTGAGACATCATCGACACATATTCCCTATCAGTGTCTCCCCCACAAAAATACACTCACGAAATCAACCGCATAAAATACACTCACGAACGCACACAGCATCTTTATCACAAATCCCCACACAGATGGGGTACATGCAGGAAGAGAACAGGTGCACACAGCGACACACGTACTCCTGTCTCTGGCCCGACCACACCCCCGCGGGTACACCGTGGAGCTCATTTCTCTACAACAAAGGCAGCCCACATTCTGAAAAATTGACGCTTGTAGTGCTTGTCCACTTGATGGAGGGTCATGTACCACGCGTGGACGAAAGAAAGTGCGATGCATTTTATTTAGCAAACGTTTGCACTATATATAATATAGGCAGGATCCGACACCCTGCCTGATGGGGTTGGTCTCTTCATAGTTCACACCCTCTCACACAAAATGGTGGTGGACACACACTCTCTCTCACCGCTAGTCACTGATCCGGACGTATCCTGTCCACCGGCGGAAAGGGAGGATATGCAGCGTTCCTCTGGTCGCTGGCACCGAGGCAGGAAACCCACTGCCGGCGCATCTCGGCCTGTGGTACACGCCATTCTCTCGGACGACCGACGCGGTAGGGCCTTTCACCCTTGCTCGGTGCAACATCATATCCCACCCAGGGCCACCCTCCGTGTTACACCCCGACGACCCTCAGGTACAGCTTCCTCTGAAACTGGCCATGCTCCACTGCCCAACTTCCCACGCCGCTGCCTGTGGATCTTCCACAGTTCTTTTCCTAAAACGTAGCTCGGCCGGCGTACTTTCCATGTTGCAATCTCCTCCTCACATCGTTTTAGATCAAGAACCGTGATGCTATCTTCCCTTAGGCCAAGGAATATGCTTCTTTTTTTGTCGTCGTATGTGTCATCAACTGTCATTGGCCATTAATTGCTTCCTTTCAACCTCTTTTTTGCAAACAGGGCTATCCTTTCTACCTCGTTGCTATCGCGGCCTTTTGGTGAATTGCACAAATCACTTTTTTTCTTTAGGACTATCTTGTGCAGTTCCACTAAAATGCTACACGGGCAACGTCTCTACATTTCAGTGCGACTGCACAAACGGAGATCAGTTTTGATATCCTCATGCAACACCGAGCCTAATCTTCTGCAAGAAGTGGTTAGTTATATGAGTGATTGCAAAGGCGACCGACTTCTACGTGTGTGTGTATGTTTCATCAACAACTACTGGTGCCACTATTAATGTTATAACACCTGTTCAATATCTTTGCAAACAGGCATGCTCAGCTAGCTCGGTTTTAGTGGAACCGCACAACATGATCGGATGGCCCATGTCCTCCATAGAATCCTTTCTTGGCTAACATTTCGTGTTCACTTCAACAGAGCTGCATGAAACTAGCTGCCAACCAGTGACGCCAGGAAATGGAACCACGCCTATGGACATCATCCTTCAGTGTTTTTATTTTTCTTTATTTGTACACATTCTCATAACTTTGTATTCAGCTGTGATGTAAATATGATCTGCGAATCATTGAGATGCATTAGCATGCGTGTTAGTTTCCTTTGTATTTGATGGAACGTTGTAACGAGACAACTTTGGAGGCAACAGGACACATGTAACCAAGTTGAAAGCTTCATAGCATTACAACAAAATTTCATTATGCTGGAAAAAAGAGACCAACCCAAGGGCTGACCCTCGTTGGATTTTTTATAGGAGAAACTCCGCGAGCACCCGCGTCAAAGCCGGGACATATCCAGGAAGCTTGATAGGAATGCCACAGATCTTTCAAACATCATTTCTCCCACATGCGGGACATCTAGAATCCGGGTCCACGTGACCACTGGTGAGATTCACCCCGCTCATTGCGCCATAGTAATAATTCCTAATGAGCAGTCAAATCACAGAGCCCCGCCATTCCCACAGTATACTACTCCCTCCGTGTAGGTGAATAAGTCATTGTGCACCGCAACCAAGGCAGAGGGGAAAACGAGAGAGTTTAATGTTTATTTGTTAATTAATAGCAATGCATGCAATTAACTGACCACTACATGTCGAGTTTGGTAGTCTCAAGTCATTGAAAGCACACACGCCTCACATCTCTTATTGGTTGATTGCTTTATTCATGTCAAAAAACAATAAACAAGGTGAGAGTTAATGCATCACGCCTAAGTGTTTTGGGATTATTTGGTTTTCGTAAGGTGACTTACACACCTAGATGGAGGGAGTAGTAAAAGTTGCTCGGGCAAAACAACAATTATTTCACGCTTTGTTGAATGGCGTCTTTGGGCGTTAATTATGCCATGGAGGTTCCTCTTGGTCAATGGGATATGTATAGAATTTCACGGACGGAGGGAGTAGTGCACATGCCAAGTTCACTGGGTTGCCGTGTTTCAGACTCCTCCATCGTAAGAGTGGAGACAATAGCTTTCATAAAAAATAAAAAAATGAATAGTACTACTGCAATATCTAGAAGAATACTTTCATTCGCCAACATGTGGGACGTCAACCATCCTAGTTCACTTGCCATGACACCAGAATTAGAGTGCATCACACGAAATTGCAGGGGAGACTCACTCCGGTCGCAGCGCCGCAGTAATAATGAGTAATGAGCCATCAAATCACAGGCCCAACCTTTCCCACTGTAAGTTTGCTCGGACGAAGGAACCATCATGACTTCGTTGAATCCGCTTCTTCAAGAAAACTATTGTACCAGCAATACTGCTACCACACGCGAAGGCTGCACGGCACTGTAGCACGTCATATCACTCAGACCCACTAGGCCAAACAAGCCCGCCTAACGCGCGGGAAAGCCCTGCCCTCGTCATTTTGATCTGGATTTGTATCGATGGATCACACGAACAAGGGAAAGAACAGAGTACTTCCTTCGTCCAGGTACATAGGGCACCTAAATGAATTTAAATTTTCCAAGAATTTTAGTCACGTATACTTCCTCCGTCTAAGTGTATTAACTCAGTAGATGGCAAAATCGCTAACATGTGGGAATGAGTGTGAGTGAGTTAACCGACCTCAATAGATGGCAAAATCACCAGCCCACCTCACTTTGAGAGAGACGAGGAGCGAGAAGCAATACAGGCTGGTGTATTACTAGAGCTAGGTGTCACACGGAGGCCAAGAAGTATGGTGATAGCGTGAGGTGGGCCATGTATGATGTAACAACACTGGGCTGCCGTGTTTCAGACTCTTCTGGTCTAGTACTCATACTAGGATGTGGAGAAGATTGGGTTGATTTTATATAGCTGAATATAAAATATTAAAAGAGTCCACACGCTCCACCGCGAGGTTCCTTGCTCCTTCTCGGTCGTCGGAAAGCGTTCTTATTCGTTTTGAAGACACGTGGGACATCCAGCATCCAGGTCCACGTGTCATGCAAGAAAATGGGGTAAGTAGTAAAAGTATGAGGGACTCATCTAGGTACACTGTGAGCTCATTTATGTATGAAGGGACAGCTCACGTGATAATTTGGCAAGTGTGGTAGTTGTTTGGGAGCCACACGTGAATGAATCAAAATTCGAGCATGGCGTGGTGGCGCGTTATTTATAAATTAAGTTATTCTATTCGATGGCACGTACACAACATTATTTTCTCAATGTAACGTGAATTGTGCACACACTGAATGACGGAGCACGGGATGGTAGCCATGGACATGGTCGGCCCTTTTTGGAGACTACACTACTTTGATGTGTCCCGTCAACTCGTAAACGAGGAGAAGCTTTGCTTACTATGACCTCTCTCTCGCTCACGCGCGCGTGGTGCTTGCAGGACGAGGAGAAGCATTTGCTTGTTTGCTTTATTATAATGCCCTTATACAGGTGGTGTATGTGCAAAAGAATAATTTATTCTGTAGTAGTACCATCATCATTGCTCAACTTTGATGTGTCCTTGATGGCACTTGGCAGAGCACGGGATGGTAGCCATGGATATGGTCGGCCCTTTTTGGAGAGAGTACTAAATAACTTTGATGTGTCCCGTCAACTCACAGAACGAGGAGAAGCTTGCTTACTACACCCTCTCCCTCACCCACGCTCGCGCGGTGGCTCGCAGCATAAGGAGAAGCCTTGGCTACAATAGTGGGCTATACAAGTAGTACCATCATCATTGTTCGACTTCTGGAAGAGGCGAAGAGCCAAGCGCAAGGTCACCTACTAACCTTTACTACAGTACTATAGCCAAAGCTGTGCAACCATTTTAGAGCAGGGTTAATATAAGCGGCTCTTGCAGCGACACATCATTTAGACTACCCACAGTGGTAGTAACATCACACATATCTAGATAAAATGGATGACGTGGCAAGCAAAAAATGAAGAAAGAGATGCATGTGGTAACATAGCTAGTTACTAGTAGTATGAGTAACATCACACATATCAAGGCAAGATGAGTGTATAGCCTAATAAATGAAGTGTTGCATGTTACCACACATATGTTACTCCCCACTATAGAGGTAGTCACATGGGCATGTTACTACTCTATTGTTACTACCCATTGTGGCTAGTCTTAGAGAAAGTATAATAAGCCTAGTCAGCTGGCTATAACACATGCCAGGTCGTTGAAATCCTAGCTGGAAGGGTGAGTTCTTCGTCATAAAAGCTGTCTGGGTGGCCCGCTGAGCCTCGCAGTTACGAGCGAGGCAGCTCACTGCTCCACCTACCTCGGCTAGCCCGACGGGGCTAGTTGCCACCCTAAGCCAGCGCGTGGTTCTGCATCTAGCCGCTCCAATCCAGCTCGAGGAAGAGTGCCGAGTTGCTCTACACCGGCTTATCTTAGAGCACAGCGGCAAGGGCATCATCACTGCCCCGATGACGCTACGGCGTACAACGCCTCCAATGCCTGTGACTGCGCCATACACCGTCGATGCGCGCGTAGCCGCGCCATACAGGCAGAGAAAGAAGCCACTGCGGACGTCAATGAGGTGATGGCCAGGACGTCCCCTCCCGCCGCCATCATCGAGGAGAAGTAGAACACGGGAGGCCGCCGCCTGCCTCGCCACATCCTGGCGACCGGAGGTATAACTTATTTTAGAACCAGCTTTGTTCTAATGGCCCAGCTCCCCACGTCGTTGCAACCCTTTTTTTCATCAAGTTAGGATTGCTCCCCATGTCGCTGCATACTGCATGTGGATATTCTTCTAGTATTACAAAGCTCCCCATGTAGCTAGCTCCGTCGGCTTGTTGAACACTCGAACACCACCTAAATTTTTACTATTAGAGGAAAAAAGGTACTGGCTAACAAACCGATCTCTTGGTTGGAAAGGGAAATAAAGATGCTGGCCTGACCGGTCTCTTGGTCGAAAAAGGATAGAAAGTGGGGG
>LR738711.1:239641818-239703306 GCA_902687465.1 Secale cereale | reverse complement strand
GAAAGTGGGGGGGGGGGGGTCTTGGGTCGACAATGAAACCGAGAATGAGCACGTCTAGATTCTTGTGGTCACATAGGAAAGGTCACTGACGTGATCAAAAATGAAATATAGACATGCTTTGCATGTTTTCCACCGTTAATGTAAGCTGACCTCACGGTGTCTTGGTCTAAGATAAGTTGTCTTTTGGCCTAATAAACCCGGACGGAGAGAGTAGGTAGAATGACCAACGCAAGATGAAATAAGCTTATTCGTACGTTGACTTGCTATTTGCAGTGTGGAAGGAGGTTGTCATGTGTGGAGGAGCAAACAAGCACTGCAGCCGCGCCGTCAACGCAAGATAAAAGAGATTGAGTCATTGATGGCCTGGGCGATGAGTAGGGTTGTGCAAACAACAGTGCATTATTTTAGTGGAACTGCACAAAAAATATATTGGGGTTAGTCGGACAAATTTTCTACAGCCACACGGAAGGAATTGGGCTCATCGATTGCATAGATTTTCCTCCGTGCCATCATGGGAGATCCCAAGGTGGAAATCAACTAACCACCTATAAAATTATGCATAATCTTCCTTACGCAGGTCAGTATCCCCTTCGTATAGATGATCGTGTTTTGTCATGCCAAGCTATTGATATGTGCTACTGTTTTGCGACACCGTTTAAGTACAACACTTTCCTATCTTTTTACATTCGGGACAATGAAGATGATTTCAGTCGAACTGCACAAAATGGTCTGATGTTGAGTGATCTCTATTGCCGCCTCTGTTTGCTGCAATGTGTTAGCGTAATTTGCAAGATGAGCCATCATGCTAGCTGTGGAGTTGCCAACATGCTCAAAGTGCATGCAACATTGAGCAGAAAGAAGCATGCCTAGGAAATTAATGCGTGCATAGCGAGGCCCTTTGCTCAGAGAAGCATCGATAATTTTTTCTTTATTTCTACACCTTCTCACAGCTATGTCTTGGTTATAGTCTTGTGAATCATTCAGATGCGTAAACATGTTGAACTTCAGTGCTTGTGAATGTTAGCTAGTATGCATACCGTATCTTGTGAAGCTTAGTTTAGTGTGAATGTTGACTAGCGTGTCAATCTATGTATATTGTGGGCATGTTATTTGATCCCTCATTTTGCCGCTCGCTGGACTCTCCCGCTTCCATCGCCCCCAATTCCCCCCGCTCCCCATCTTCCTCACTCATTCACAAAACCCCTGCTCACCTTCTTCCTCACTCGTATAGAAAACACCTGCTCCTCTTCTTCCACTAGTAAGAGAAAACCCCAGCCCTCCTTCTTCCCCACTCGCACTGCCACTAGGATCATCTCTGGATACTATGCTCAAACCCGCGATCTCGGCGCGACGCCCACAAGGAAAATGGAGTCGGCAGGCCCCACCGCCAAGAAGATGAGGCTCTTGCCAGCGGCGACGCCGGTTGTAGATCCCGCACCCGACAGTGCGGGGAGAAGCGGCGAGTCCCCCACCCGGATCTAAGGAACCTGTAGAATCTTCGGTGGACCGCATTAGTGATCTCCCGGACGACAACCTTGGGGAGATCATCTCCCTTCTCCCCATCAAGGATGGCTGCTGCACACAAGTCCTCGCATCTCGGTGGCGCCCTCTATGGCGCACCACGCCTCTCAATCTCGACTGTCATAAGATACCTGTCCTTCCTGAATTCCTTCCTGAATTTGATCTCCTCAAAGCCATCGTCTCCTCCCACCAGGTCCCCATTCAACGCCTCTGCATCCCGATACGCTACTTGCTGTCCATACCCGGCATGGTGGATGCCTAGCTGACATCCACTGAATTCGAAAAACTCCACCAGCTTGAGTTCTACCATTACTACGAAAATTATATGCCACAAACCAAACTCTTTATAATTGTGCCCATACCACCGTTGTCCTTCTCATGGTTTTCCTCCTCTCTCCACACCCTCACCATAGCCCGGTGCCATCTACCAGACAATCTAGTACTAATGATTCGACTCCCACTACTAAAAAGACTTTCACTTGTGGTGGTTGATCTGTCGGAGGCCTGACTACACAACACCATCCAATCCGGTTGCCCTGCCCTGGAGCACTTGCTGCTTGCACTAGTATGCGTTGGTGCTATACAAACGGTTTTTAACGAATTTCCGCGACGGCATTTGGAACCGTCGCCTAGTCAGTGTGGGCGATAGGGGGGGGGGTCCTTTCCCACACGACCCAGAAACCATCCGGGATATGCCCTCCTGGCACACACGCTCGGCAAAATGAGGTCGTGTGCGACCGGCGAGCGCTCAAATATGGAAATGCATACAATAGAGCTAAAAAGACAATTATACAGGCAAAATTGTTTCCGGTCGCAAGTACATCCCACACAGTCAGTCCCCGCTAAACGTTTCCGTTCGTATGTACATCCCACACAGTCGGTCCATGGAAAACGTTTCCGTTCATAGGTACATCACACACAATTTTTCCCGTTAAATCATTTGTGATAGCGTTGCCATTGTACACGATATTAACAATTTTATCGTTTGCGTTATTGAATGCATCACACACGGTGCGCAGAAGAAACTGTGTGGCAAAGGCTGTCCAGAACACACAATTTTTATGTGGTAAACGTTTGCGCAAGGTGGCCTAACGCAAATTAGTTTCAAGAGAAGGTCGTGTGTGATTGTTCATTGATCCAACATGGTTTATTCCTAGAAACTGTGTGCGTTGCATGTTCTCATCGCCCACTATATTTTCTCAATAACCGTTTGCAATAGCAAAATCCAATTAGTAGGATAATTGCCCTATTATTAATAATCCATTTATTAATCTAATTGACATTCATATTAAGCACATAATATATTTCATTTCCATATTAAGGAAGCATGATTTCATAATTGAAGTACATCAAAGTACAACATGATATAGCTTCAGCACTCAGCTACCCCATTACACAACTGCACCAGCACAAGTTTCACATGCAACATGTAGAACCCTTCTAAATTAACATCATAGACAATATATAGACAAATGCATATCATCTGGAAAACTGCTGAAATGGAAGGCGAATATTGATCCTTCATTCATGTTGAATGTCTTTGCAACTTTAGGCCAGTGCCTGTGGATGATTGACCGCCCGCCCCTCGTCCTCTTCAGAAACACTTCAATATTGAACCGTGGGTGTTGTATGAAAACCTTCCTCGCCTCCTGACCATAGAGGTGGTTTCAGAGGTAATCATTAGTGAACTGCTTTAGAAAGGTCTGAAAACAAGGATGTGCATAAATATCTTCTCTATATTGGAAATGGGGCAAAGGAATAAAAAAAGGCAAGGTATAATAGTTAGTACCATCTTGTAGTGAAGTTATGTATTCTTCATTGTGCAGACAAAGATCTTGTTGTTTTTTGTCACTAATTTCTTTATCCTAACAATCTTTCTGAGTTTCTTGACTTGATTGATATTCATGGACAACTAATTTTCCCATATGCAAAAAGGGTCGAACAGTGGGTCAAAACCTCTGACAGTAGGACCTACATGTGCAAGACAAAATTGTTAAAAACCTAAATATTAGAATTGTTCCTGCAATTGCACAATAATGTTCTATTAGACAACGGACCATGCACGTGCACTTAACTAAACACCACAACAAATGAACCAAGCGTTAACTGAGCACCACATTGCACAATATAACATACTCCTAATTGAAGATCAGATAGTTAACCAAACCAAGCATGCTTAACAACTTGGAAATATAGCAATTGTATTTGTTTCTCATGTATTTAGTACAACCAAATTTGATTTATTTCTCACATGGTATACAATAACAGAATGCAACCACAACAATTGAACATCGCATTGCAGAATTGAACCATGTAGTTAAGTAAACACCACAACAAATGAACCAAATGTTAACTAAGCACCACATTACACAATAAAATATACTCCTAATAGAAGATCCAATATTTAACCAAACCAAGCATGCTTAACAACTTGGAAATATAGCAATTGAATTTGTTTCTCATGTATTTAGTAGAGCCAAATTCGATTTATTTCTCACATGGTATACAATAACAGAATGCAGCCACAACAATTGAACATCGCGTTGCAGAATTGAACAATGCAGTTAACTAAACACCACAACAAATGAAACAAACATTAACTGAGCACCACATTGCACAATACAACATACTCCTAATAGAAGATCAAAAAGTTAACCAAACCAAGCATGCTTAACAACTTGGAAATAGAGCAATTGTATTTGTTTCTCATGTATTTAGTACAACCAAATTCGATTTATTTCTCACATGGTACACAATAACAGAATGCACCCACAACAATTGAACATCACATTGCAGAATTGAACCAAACAGTTAACCAAACACCACATCAAATGAACCAAACGTTAACTGAGCACCACATTGCACAATATAACATACTCTTAACAGAAGATCAGACAGTTAACCAAACCAAGCATGCTTGACAACTTGGAAAATTGCACCCTGAAGAATTGAACATCACATAAACAGTTAACTGAACACCACATTCCACGACATATAGAACATATACTCTAGAGCAGAATATTGCATGGTAAAAGTAGATAGCACAATTCACTAGAATTTGTTAAGGAAACGCAGTAGCTAGCAAACTGAACATGGGTCCTTATAGTGAGCTAATAAGACAAGCTACTCCTCATTGTCGGAGATATCGATGACGATTGGCTCCTTGGACATGGAAGAGGGCGAGGCCTCCGCTTCGTGGGTGCCCTCGTCGTAGTGGTGAGTTGCCTGAGCCGCTCCGGGCACCAACCTGCTGGCTCTCGAGATGAGGTAAGCACGTGCACGCTGAGAAAACATCTCGTAGTCTTCGTTGAAGGCACCGACGGTGTCCCCGAGAAAATACCACGAACTGTCGTTTAAAGCAGCCAACCACGTTGTGACGTCAGCGCACGAGGCGTCGACGATGGCCTCGATGGCGAGGTGCTCCTCCAAGATCGGGGGTCGGCACGAATGGCAGCCATCGCGACCTCATCCGCGCGTGTGGCCGCGATTTGCTTCTCCGCTGCCAAATGGTCCTTGAGATCCTAGCTATACTGCGTGCACCATGGCTTATGGCGGCACTTATTTGGTGGAGGGGTTCGTGATTTGGGTGGAAGGTGTCGCGCTCGCGCCGGTGGTCGGGGCATGTGGGATGTGGAAGGAGGAGGATGGGGGCCAGGTGTGGATTACCTGCCTCGATAGACGAGGCCGAGCAGCGTGAAGGAGGGTCGCCGGCGAGGAGGTGGTGCTGCAAGCAAGGAGTGAAGGTTTCAATTTGGAAAGGAAGGCAGAAACAGGGGAAAGGTGCCTTTTGGTAAGGGGGAGGGGGCGGGGAGGTAGATATTTCTGCGGAAGCCCAAAATTTGGAATCGCTTCAGCGAAAAAACCGGCACGCAAAGTGTCATCAGATACGGTCCCTTATTCAGAACTGTGTACAATATGTGAACATCACAAACGATATAGATAGCTTAACCCGTGTGTGATGAGTTTGAACATCAAAAAATTTGATTCAAATTTCCATGGTTACAGTGGCCATCCACGTCATTGCATAATTTGGGTACACAAAGGAGACTACAGGACACCCACACTTCTTAATCGAGCAAGTTCAGTAATTAAACAGAGCTAGCTGGCCTAAACATTACTCTAACAAATTAAAGAACGACACTCTTAATTAAACAAAACAAAGAGTACTACTACGGCTGATGCTCATCAATCTCCACCGCCGCCTCCATGTCCAGCTCACGCCCGACGGTCTCCTGGGGAAGGGGCTCCATGGCATCAATCGCACAATACTCGGAAAGCATCTTGCCATCCGCGTCCTCCATATCTTTGGAATAGGCCGCCATGAGCTCGGCGTGGGGGGCCGTGATCTGGTCATTGGCGGGCTCCATCGTGGCAAGGTATGCCGCGCAGGAACGGACGACCGCGCGAACGCTCTCGGCGATTGCCAACTCTTCAACCGTGGGTTGCCGACCATTGTTGGAGAAGCTTCGTTCCATTTGTGCGGTGACCGCCACAAGATGGGCGTGTACGGCCTCGACATGGCCGTGGGCGGCCTCCATCAAGGCTAAGGCCGCCACTGCGGAACGGACAGCTGTTGTGCCGCTCTCTCCAGTTGATATCCCCGAGGTAGATGTTGCTGCCGCCGCCTGAGAAGCAACATCGACCGTTTGGGCTGCCTTGGCCGCCCGGTCGCAGATTTCGGCCGCGCTCACGAAGCTTGTTAGCACACACATGGTGGCTGCGGCCGCACTCTCGCCGAAGTGGGCCACCGAAGTTGCCCCCACTACGCGGGTCCACGTGCCCATCTTTCACCAGTGATGATTGAACAGTGGAATGGTATTTCTAGTGTGCTTGAGACGCCGGCTGTGGATTGTAGCCGATGCACCTTCTCGCATAAGCCATAGGCGTCCTATACACCGACGGTGCTCCAGGATATTTTGTGTTGCATCTCACACGGTTGGTGATAATAAACTATGTGCGATCTACTTGATTTTTCGTCTTGATTTGAATTACATAATGGGGTCACAGCGGCAATGGACGGTGTTTGAATTGCTAGACATTTTATTTGCAGTGAACATGCAACTATATGTGTGTCGTAAAAGAATTGGAATTATTTAGGGTTCGTTTGAACATTTTATACATTAAATTGGTTTTTTAGCCATTTTGAGTGCACAATTCAAAATTAAACTACATGCACATGATCTGGTGCACCAACATGGGTTGTGAAATCATATATGTGTCCATGGGTTTATGCTTATGTCCATGCAAGAAATGGGGATGAAATTTGAACAGCACGACAAAGTGGCTCTCGGGCAAACATCGACGTACTTGCTTTTGTAATTCTAGTAAATCCAAAATTCATCCATAATTCATGAAACTTGGCATGCTATTATGGAGCGGCATCAACATGCCGTGGTAAAAATTTTGTCCCATTTGGGGCAGGTTTGGGTATAAGCTTCTCATAAACTAGAGCTTCTCACAACAAGTGTGATGGTTTCGGTAAGGAATGTTTCACCTTTCTAGATGAAACGATATCCGTTGCCTCTTCTCGATTTCAATTTTTTTCCTAGTGTCAATGTAGAACAACATGAGTGTTGTGTCAATTTTTGGGATTTTTCGGGGTTCACTTGGACATTTTTATACATTAACCGAGTTTTTATGCATTTATGTGCATAATTCAAATTTGAACTACATGCACATGCTCTAATTCATATAAACTAGTTGAAAAGTCAAATCTGTGTCCTTGGTTGGCTGCTTAGGTCCCATGCAAGAAATGAGAATGAATGTCAAACACCCTGCCACGATCACTCGGCCGCAAACATTGAGATACCTGGTTTTTAAATTCTAGTAAATCCAAAGCTCGTCTGAAATTCATGAAACTTGGCATGCTGTCATGGAGCGGCATCAACATGCCGTGGTATTTTTTTGTCCCATTTGGGGCAGGTTCGGGGATATGCTTCTCACAAACCAGAGCTTCTCACAACAAGCCTGATGGTTTCGGTAGGGAACATTTCACCTTTGTGGACGAAACGATATCCGTTACCTCTTCTAGATTTCAATTTTTTTCTAGTGTCAACATAGAACAACAGGAGTGTTGTGTCAATTTTTGGGATTTTTCGGGGTTCGTTTGGGCATTTTTATGCATTAATTGAGTTTTCAATGCATTTATGTGCATAATTCAAATTTGAACTACATGCACATGCTCTCATGCATATAAATTGGTTGAAAATTCAAATATGTGTCCTTGGTTGCCTGCTTAGGTCCCATGCAAGAAATAGGAATGAATGTCAAACACCCTGGCATCGTCACTCGGCCGCAAACATTGAGATACCTGGTTTTTAAATTCTAGTAAATCCAAAGCTCGTCTGAAATTCATGAAACTTGGCATGCTATCATGGAGCGGCATCAACATGCCGTGGTAAATTTTTTGTCCCATTTGGGGTAGGTTTGGGGATATGCTTCTCACAAACTAGAGCTTCTCACAACAAGCTTGATGGTTTCGGTAGGGAACATCACACCTTTGGGGATGAAACAATATCCATTGCCTCTTATTGCTTTCAAAAACATTCTCGTGTCAACATAGAACAACAGGAGTGTTGGGTCAATTTTTGGGATTTTTTGGGGTTTGTTTGGACATTTTTATGCATTAATTGAGTTTTCATTGCAAATATGTGCATAATTCAAATTTTAACTACATGCACATGCTCTGATGCATATAATTTAGTTGAAAATTCAAATTTGTGTCCTTGGTTGCATGCTTAGGTGCCATGCAAGAAATGGGAATGAATGTCAAACACCCTGCCACCGTCACGCGGCCGCAACCATTGAAATACTTGGTTTTTAAATTCTAGTAAATCCAAAGCTCGTTTGAAATTAATGAAACTTGGCATGCTGTCATGGAGCGGCATAAACATGTCGTGGTATTTTTATGTCCCATTTGGGGAAGGTTTGGGGATATGCTTCTCACAACACGCCTGATGGTTTCGGTAGGGAACGTTTCACCTTTCTGGACGAAATGATATCCGTTGCCTCTTCTAGATTTCAAACTTTTTCCTAGTGTCAAGATAGAACAACAGGAGTGTTGTGTCAATTTTTGGGATTTTTCAGGGTTCGTTTGGACATTTTTATGCATTAATTGAGTTTTCAATGCATTTATGTGCATAATTCAAATTTGAACTACATGCACATGCTGTAATGCATATAAATTGGTTGAGAAATCAAATATGTGCCCTTGGTTGCATGCTTAGGTCCCATGCAAGAAATGGGAATGAATGTCAAACACCCTACCACGGTCACTGGGCCGCAAACATTGAGATACCTGGTTTTTAAATTCTAGTAAATCGAAAGCTCGCTTGAAATTCATGAAACTTGGCATGCTGTCATGGAGCGGCATCAACATGTCGTAGTAATTTTTTTGTCCCATTTGGGGTAGGTTTGGGGATATGCTTCTCACAAAACAGAGCTTCTCACAATAAGCCTGATGGCTTCGGTAGGGAACATTTCACCTTTCTGGACGAAACGATATCCGTTGCCTCTTCTAGATTTCAATTTTCCCTAGTGTTAACATAGAACAACAGGAGTGTTGTGTCGATTTTTTGGATGTTTCGGGGTTCGTTTGGACATTTTTATGCATTAATTGAGTTTTCAATGCATTTATGTGCATAATTCAAATTTGAACTACATGCACATGCTCTAATTCATATAAATTGGTTGAAAAATCAAATATGTGCCCTTGGTTGCATGCTTAGGTCCCATGCAAGAAATGGGAATGAATGTCAAACACCCTGCCACAGTCACTCGGCCGCAAACATTGAGTTACCTGGTTTTTTAATTCTAGTAAATCCAAAGCTCATATGAAATTCATGAAACTTGGCATGCTATCATGGAGGGGCATCAACACGATCCGGTAAAGTTTTTGTCCCATTTGGGGCAGGTTTGGGGATATGCTTCTGACAAACCAGAGCTTCTCACAACAAGCCTGCTGGTTTCGGTAGGGAATGTCCCACCTTTGGGGATGAAACGATATCCATTGCATCTTATTGCTTTCAAAAAAAATTCTCATGTCAACATAGAACAACAGGAGTGTTGTGTTAATTTTTGGGATTGGGTTCCTTTGTACATTTTTATGCATTAATTGAGTTTTCAATGTATTTATGTGCATAATTCAAATTTGAACTACATGCACATGCTCTAATGCATATAAATTGGTTGAAAAATCAAATATGTTTCTTTGGGTGCATGCTTAGGTCCCATGCAAGAAATGGGAATGAATTTCAAACACCAGGGCACCGTTGATTGCCGGTAAAACGTTGAGATACTTTGTTTTAAAATTCTAGTAAATTAAAAACTTGTCTGAAATTCATGAAATTTGGCATGCTATCATGGAATGGCACCCGACATGTTGTGGTATTTTTCGTGTCCATTTTGAGAGAAGGCACACTCGAATAACAGCCAATAAAGGCATTTTGAAAAAAATATCTACCAATTTAATATCTCAAATGTTTGTATAATTCAAATCATGTGTGTTCTGTTAACCATTCATGTGATGCCACGTGTCTTTGTTTTAATGGCTATAGCAGGTGCCGTGCAGATAGCTGCTTGACCTTGACTGAATGGGAGATGTGTGAGCGGAGTCCGGTGCGCAGGCTGACCGACAGGCGTGCAAGCTGTCCTCCAATGCGCAGGCTCACCGGGAAGCATGCGAGCTGTACGCTGTGCAGGCTCATTGGGAAGCGAGCCCTTTGACTTCCATAGCTGCCTGCCTTCCTCTCCATTAATGGCGCCCGAGCCGCTGTTTAATACGGGCGGCCTTACTGTTCGCCTCCCATTCCCCTCCCTCCCGCAGATCTCCACCAAGGCCATGGCGCAGAATGATCATCTGCCACTAGTCTTCAAGTTTGGTGAAGTCAACTCTGAGCCGGAGGAGATAGAAAATAAGGAGGAATGGGGCCTCATGGACATGGTCCAGAACAAGCTGGCAGCGGCGGTTGCTGCCCCGCTCCCGTCCCAGCTCCCAACCCCGGGCCCGCGCCAGCGACCATCCGTGTAGCATTGACAGGCTGGTCGCTGAGCACTATCGCAGAGCTAGAAGCCGCGGGCGTCAGCGAGGTCTCAACGGACCCGCTCAAGCCTGTGTACATGCTAGCACCCGTGCCCGTGCTCGTGCACGTCCCTCCACACACTATGGCGCCGACCCTCGTGCGTTTGGCTGCACCCACCGCGCGCGTGCCCCTACCCGTGCGCGCCCCTCCACCCACCGCGATGTCGGTCCCTGTGCATTTGGCTGCACCCGCCGCATCCGTTCCCGTGCACGCACCCCCCTCAGCGGCATGGGACGCTGCCGTCGACCGCTCTCTCAGCAGCGCCAGTTGCTGTCCTCCCGCGCCCCGCCCGTCGATCGTGCGACGACATGATGTTTGATTTGCAAGTGAAGAACATTTTGTGCTGCCTTGAGGACTTCAAAAACGGCGTGCCGGAGGACGACAACGACAACGACGGCGCGGCATGCCGCCTCCGCCATCGCTGGAAATAGTTTCTTTGGGGTTTAATACTGTATCTCGAATTCTTGATCATATGAATATAAATTCGTAGTGTGACTGAATGAAAGATATGGTTTGAACGAACTTGCGTTTTTGTCTCTTAATGTACAGAATCATCAAATTATTTTCTTTTGAAAAAAGTCAATGGTTTTTAAATATAAAACACTCATCGCAAACGTTTTAGTTAGAACACCCGTATGCAAACTGACAACTTTCCTAGGAAGCCAAGGGAAAGTGTGCCAAGCAGGATTTGTGCAGCTCTTGATTGCAAACATTTTAGATAGAACACCCATATGCAAAGTGAGAGCTATGGAAAATTCGAAGTGCAGGACTTGTGCATCCCTTCAACACAAACGATTGTTTTGGATGACCCGTGTGCAACCACGTAGAAACAATTGGGTAAGATTTGCATCTATCATATTGGGGTATGTTGTCATTTGTCAAACTAGAAAGATTGACATTTGTTTATCTAGTAACATTGCCATTTGTCAACCTTGTAACACAGCGATTTGACAAAATATGCAGCTAAAAATCACTAGCACTATCTAATTTTTGCAACTAAAATCACTTGCACTGTTTATATGGACACCAATACAAAGTGGCATTGCACTTTTTTTGTCATCGAAATAGGAAAATAATATAACTGCCGCCACGCGACCCGTGTGATGTGCGAGCAGGCGTGAGTTGATAGGACGCATATGCAAATGTACCATTCATTACATACAACAAGTCATCAACACACAACAACAACGAGGATACATGTTAGATAATAGATTTTTCCAACAAAACATTCTAGTAAACTAAAGTTTTTCTCGGACAACAAATAACAAAGCGATGAAATGAACTTCATCTCAACCAATCCTCGGTGTTGGAAACGCTTGCTTTGAACAATAACTAGTTCTCTGGGAAGGGTCGGCTATTGTCAATATCGAGATCAATGCATGACTGATCATCCAGGCTGAAGCAACCTATATCACGACGCATATTGTGATAGCCAGGGTAGGGAACCATAGCAATGTCCAATGTATTGATATATTAGCTTCTCATAAATGGTAGTAACGTTGTCTCTACAACATATGGATCGCCTTTCACCATCATTGGATAGTTTTGTCCAAGGAAGAGTGAGTTTTCTCCAAGACTATCAATACTGAACCAGGGAGAAGGAGGTGTTGGCGCTAGTACACTAGTATCCATCCATAATACCCTGCAATGGATGTTGGAATAGGTCCGGATAGTGCGACCATGGGAGACAACACATGCTTCGTTCGTAACATCAGCAGTGCCCTGTATACATACAAGAAGAGGTGATCCATCGAAATAAGTTACCGGGCGCCACTGAGTATATAGGTCGTGCTCATCCTCATGCTCGTGATCATCACCATCGTCATCTCTCCCTTGGTAAAAAATTCAAGTATAGGTGGTGGAATATTCACAGGACCTTGGAAACACAAGAAGGTTAATTAGTACGGTGATACTAAACTAGCATGCATGTGGATGAAACAATTCTAATTACGGTGGAAGACAAACGTACCGAAACAATAAGGATCCCATGAAAAAACAGTGCCACGAGTGCTGGCAGCAAACACGAGGCACTCATATTGAATTGCATCACAGTACTCATTCGTGTACAGAAATTGATTTTTGAGCAATATCCATCCATCCGGGGAAGCAGTGATGGCAAAAAGCTTGTCTAAGATAGCAACAACATCATAGTTCTTGTAATCCCAAGAGTGATTGGGAACTTGAGAAATTACTATCTTCCGTAGAAGACACTCATGATGATCGTATCTGAACGTACATAGGCTATCTATGTGCTGAACCTCATGGCAGTTTGAGATTTTTGGAACTGGAACCCGGTGACGAGTGTACACATTCACAAGTTCCCACTCGCAGTTGTTACCAATATAAAGAACCCAATCTCCATTGTCGCCTTCCCATGCATTACCCTTAAGCGATGTCATCTTAACATCACACGTATCATTATCAAGAGGCATCAACTTGCACAGGGCAAGGCTTCCGTCGTCCTCGCAACGGCGAGCAGGGTCATGGCGAAAAGATAGGGGAGATCAAACTGCTCTTGAACCCTTGGGTTCTTTGTAATGATCCAATTTGTTGAGTCGAGAATGGTCTTGTACGAACCTGCCATGCTAGCCGAGGTGATTACGTCGCACCGATCAATGAATTCCTCCACCACGTCATCTTTCAGATTGGGGCAAGAATAACGGGGTCGTTTCCGGCCTGTTCCCTCCATGGAGAAGATGATCGAACAATGGCAGAAGGAAGGGTGAAGGCAAATTGAGGGAGGAAGAGCGTGCGACAGCAGTTCCAAATCGAGAGGGAAAGGCGAAGAGGCGATGGACGGTTATCACAGTACAAGAAGAGGCTAGTGGGGAGCGAACGGCTACCACAGAGATCACACACTGTCAATTGGGGCATAACCAGTGCTCCTGTTGTACTCGTGCCAGCCCCTGGTGTGTTGAACAAGTGCATGGGCTCGTAATCGAAAGGTAAACGACTCTGATGCCGCGTGCGATAAACAGCATCGGAAGCAGTCTGATCTAGATTTAGACACCAAGCCTCTGTCTGTAGGCGCTCCTTTTCTGCATTAATCTGAGCCTGCAGAGTAGCAATCCAGGCGACTTTGGTATTGATCTCCTCTTGGACCTTAGTCATCTTCTCACAAATCTTGGCAATCTCCACATTACGTTATGCTTGATTCTCAGTAGTGACCTCAGTTGCTAGTAGGGTTGTAAGAGTAGTCATCAGTTCCGCCAAGACTTGAGTCGGTGTCCTTGCTGAGCCAAATCCTCCAGGAGCCTCCGTTGCCGAGTCAGTCGTGGCCGTTGCTCCCATTGTCGTTGAGTTGTTATCCGGCGCTATTCCCGCCATGTAGATGGCGGATCGGCATGGCAGCTTGTAGGGTCCAGAATACTATTGCCATCAGAACAGCCCCCAAGCTCGCCATCATGAAGCTAGTAGATTGGCTCCATATCTCCAGTCGAGGACTCATCATCCGTGTAGACAAGAGTCTCTCCTCCAGACTCGGAATTCTCTAGGAGCTCCACGCCCTATGTGAAACCAACAAAGACGTGCTTCTGGCCGGCTTGAGACCGGGCAGGTTGCGCGCGCCGAGCCAGCTCGACGAGGTCAGTGCATAAGTCTGACTCGGTTCAGATCTGCCAATCTTGTCGATGAAGACGTGTATTCTGCCAAAGGGGACCTGGTATCCATACTCGATTGAGTTACTTGGGACCCCAGCCGACGTCGTTGATGTAGAGCTTGCTTTAGTGACTCTTGGTGATCCTGCCCATGTTGTATCCCTCGATCCCTAGGATAGATCCCTTCAAGAACTCAAAACCACCATGCTGGCCATGGTGGGCGCCGACTGTCATGGTTTTGTCATGGAAGATGTCCTTGTGTGAGGACTTCGACTTGAGGCCATCGCAAATGGTGACTAGCTTGTTGGGGTTGAGTGGGATGAGAGACACGGGTTTACCCAGGTTCGGCCCCTCACGATTGAGGTAATATCCTATGTCACACTTCTCTGCTTATTGCTTCAGTATCGATTACAAGGGAGCAGATTCGGTTGACCTAGCTATCGATTGATTGTAACCTCGTCTCTCTGCCTCAAGGGATCACCCTTATATATAGGTCGAGACCCTAGGATTACAAGAGTCCGTGTCGTACTCAAACTCATGACTGAATGTATTTCTAACTCGCCCAAGTAAGGAAATAGTGGGTGGCTTGTATCTCCTGGTCCATGAGCTGCTGTCTTTGGTACTCGGCCTTAAGCCGGCCCAGTTGGTGAACCGCCTGTTAGGTCTTCTGCTTCGTCGTCACGGACCATGTTAGACTCCGTTCTTGACTCGCCACCTTGGTGATCCGGCCCAATATGGCGGGTTATATCCTAGGGTTGTATCCCCAACATTAGGGGAGGCTTAAATACATGATGCACACATGCCCCAATCATGAGCTCTCAAGAGAGATAATTATACAGAACTTTTATGCTCGACTTTATCTAATGATCAATGCATTCTTAATACTTCCTCTACTCGTTCCTTTATGAAGAAAACTATTGAATTCTAATGGGATCTTCTGAAAAGAATTAAACGCAACTCTGAAGATTGGGAAATTGACAAAGGTAAAGAGTCAGGTATAAATCTTGAGTTTAATTGTGTTAAATCTTTTATGGAAACACATGATTTTCTTAAGTTTAGCACTAATATGGACTTGACTCCGAGATAGTAGCTACCTTTTGTGAATCATTTGTTTCTCATGTTGATCTCCCTAAGGATAAGTGGTTTCAATTTCATCCACCTATTGAAGAAAATTGTGAGGAATTATCTATTATAGCTAAAGATGAAACCATCGTTTGTAATGTTGATCCAATTGTGCGTACTGCTTACATTGAGAAACCCCCTTTCCCTGTTAGGATTAAGGAACATGCTAAAGCTACAACTATGGTTAATAAGAGTAATGCTAAATAACTCAAAACTTATGAACAAATTAGAGTGGAACCTAATGTTGCAATGAGTAAAGATCTTTTAGTTGATAATATTGATCGACATGTCATATATTTCTATGATGAAGCAAGTAGGATTGATAAGCAAGATACATCGGATAAAAACAAACATGTTGTTGGCATGTCTGTTATTTCTGTTAAAATTGGAGATCATAGTTATCATGGTTTATGCGATATGGGTGCCAACGTAACTGCTATTCCATTTACATTATATCAAGAAGTCATGAATTATATTGCACATGCTAAGATAGAAGATATTGATGTTATTATTAAGCTTGCTAACAAAGTTATTATTTCACCACTTGGGATTGTTAGAGATGTTGAAGTCTTGTATGGTAAGGTTAAATACCCTACTGATTTTCTAGTTCTTGGATCACCACAAGATGATTTTTGTCCAATTATATTTTGTAGACCCTTCTTGAATACAGTTAATGCTAAGATCGATTGTATTAGGGAAACAATCCATGTTAATTATGGTGATGTATCACATGAATTTCATTTCTTTAAGTTTCATAGACAAACTCATGATAAAGAACTGCCTAATAAATATGAAATTATTGGTCCTACTTCTATTGATGTTCCTCCTACTGACCATTTAGAACAATAACTGCTAGACCATGAAAATGATATGCATATGAATGAAAGAAATGAAATAGATGAAATATTCTTTAGGCAAGCACCTATCCTTAGACATAATTTTCCTGTTGAAACTTTGGGATATCCTCTCCCACCTAAGAGTGACCCTGTATTTGAATTAAAGAAACCGCGTGATACATTGAAATATGCTTATCTTGATGAAAATAAGATATATCATGTTATTATCAATGCCAACCTTTCAGAGCATGAAGAAAAGAGGTTGCTTAAAACTCTAAGGAAGCACCATGCTGCTATTGGATTTACTCTTGATGATCTTAAGGGCATTAGTCCCACTTTATGCCAACACAAGGTTAATATGGAACCTGATGCTAAACCTATGGTTGATCATCAACGCCATTTGAATCCCAAAATTAAGGATGTCATAAGAACAGAAGTATTAAAGATTCATGAAGCAGGTATAATTTATCCTATAGCTGGTAGTAGATAGGTAGGTCATGTTTATTGTGTTCCTAGGAAAGGAGGCATAACTGTTGTTCTTAATGATAGTAATGAACTTATCCCACAAATAATTGTAACTAGTAATAGGATGGCAAGTGATTTAAGGAAATTAAACAAAGCTACTAGAAGAGATCATTACCCCTTACATAGATCAAATGTTAGAAACACTATCTAAGCATACACACTTTTGTTTCTTTGATGGATATTCTGGGTTTTTATTAAATACCCGTTGTTGGGGAAACTGGTCGCCCACGAACACCTATGGGACCGGAGCCCCTTTTCGGTCCGGCAAGGGAGCGGAGGGAGCACAAAGAGCAGATCGAGGGGCACACACGGGCAGTTTACCCAGGTTCGGGCCGCACGGATGCGTAAAACCCTACTCCTGCTTTGGTTGTATTGAGTTCTTGGCTCAGGAGCAAGAAGATCTACAGTGCTAGCTACACCGAGCGTGGGAGTGATCAAGTTCTGGGACTGAACCCCCTCTACGTTGTGCATGGGCCTCCTTTTATAGCTCAAAGGGGTCACCGACACGTGTCAACGTAGATGAGGGTAAAAGCGTAAAATTGATGGTAGTTGTAACAGTGCATGTACAGTGTATGTACAGTGGTCTATACCTAACCCTGACGGTGGGGGACAAGGGCATTGAATGCCCGTCGCCGTCACCCCAAAAGCGTCCGTCCAGGCGTCTCCGTTCACCACGACGGAGTCCTCGTCATCGTGGCTTGCCACCGTGTACCCCAGGCTGCACAGCCATCCGCCACGTGCCCCAGGAAGGGCCCCAGGGCGACGCGTGGCCAGGTGAGCTGGAGCACAGGCACACAATGAAAGCTTGCCGCGGCAAGCACCTTGTCGCGGTCGCTACCTTGCCGGGCCCGGAAGCTTTCCGCTCTTCGGGTCTTGCCGGGGCGCGCGATGCGCCACGGCATGTCTTCTAAAATGCTGTTCTTTGGCCTTCCTGGCAAGCTCCTCTTGCCAGGGTCTTGTGCAGAAGGGGTGATCTCGAGCCTGGAGCGGCCTTCCCGGCAAGCTCCTCTTGCCGGGGTCTTGTTTCTTAACTTGAATACTTTGTTCTTGAATGGCTTCAAGGGAACCAGAGTGGGCTTTGGCGGGCACGTGGTGAGCCTGACCACGGGACGCTGCTACTACCCGTGCACAAGTCGGGATACTAAGGTACCCCTACTTTAGTACACCGACAGGAGCCCCCGGGCCTGGGCCACACACGGTGCCGAGCGCTGTTGGGCCAGGCCCAAAACAGTGCACGGGCACACGCGGCCCACGGCGCGCCGTATCCCGCTCCGCATCTGCCGCATCCCTCCCTAACGGCACGCGTCGATTGCGGCGTCGTGGGAGAGATCGTGGCCTGTTTCTTTAATGGGAAAATGCGGAACATCCCCCACTTCCCCCTTAAAAGCAGAGGAAGCAGGGGCAGTTTCCCCCCATTGCTTCATTGCGTCTTCAATCTCCAGAAACCCCTGCCGCTCTCCGCCTCCCCAAGGGTTGACAGAGAGTCGAGCTCCAACCTTCCTCCGCCGTCTCCAGCATCCCCAGCGCCGCCGACCCCCCTCGCCGTCCCCGCCATGGCCCCGAAGAGCGACAAGGCAAAGAGCGACAAGGCGAAGAAAGAGAAGTCCGATAAGGCGGCGAAGCTGGCAGCCATGCGGAAGAGGATGGTGGTCTTCCCGCCAAGGCTCGGCGCGAGGGAGCTGAGGGACAAGTATTACTTGTTCTGGGCGAGGGAGACGAAGGCTCACCCGCGCACCAGGGTCCTCCCCGCCGAAGCCTGCGATATGTATCCCGGAGGTTACCATTTCTTCGCTCTGTTCTTCCACTGTGGTCTTTGTCCCCCGTACTCTGAGTTTTTCTGCGATGTGATGAACACATATGGATTCCACCTCCTAGATTTCACCCCGAATGCAGTCTTGACCTTGGCTGTTTTCGCACATTTGTGCGAAAACTTTGTCGGGGTCCACCCCAACGTAGCTCTCTTCCGCCACTTTTTCACTCCTAGAGTAGAGTCTGGATCCCCACTCTCCGGCGGCATCTCTTGGATCTTCAGGCTCAACAAGAAAGAGGCGTACTTGATTGGAGAGCTTCGCGGCAAGTGGGATGAGTGGAGGGCTGATTGGTGCTGGGTTATGGAAGAGGAACCCCAGCAGTTTACCTCCCCGCGCCGAGCGGCAATAGTGCGCGGCAAGGATTGGAGTGACTTGGCCCCGAAGGACGATAAGCTGCAGATTGCCCTTACTAGGATCCTTCGCCTCCGGGCCGCCAACCTTACTGTAGGTGAGGTCGGGGCGGATTTCCTTCGCCGCCGCATTGCCCCCTTGCGGGACAGGAAGAGGCCTGCTTGGGAGTTCGGCAATGCGGCAGACTTCATGAGGCTGCGCCCCGGGCTGAATTACAACTTCACCGTCTTGGAGCTCAAGGGAATGGTCCGCTCGCTGTTTAAGCACGACCCCAAGCACAAGGAGTGGTTCACCCCGTCGAACGGAGTAGTTCCACTATGCAACAACTCTGCCCTTAGCGCCATCCGTGCGGTGATGCCTCAATGCGACTCCCACGGGGTTGTTCCCACTTGGCTGACGCCTTCAGAAGAGACCATGCGGACTTTCTTTGACAATCTGGTTGAACGGCTGCGCAACCCCGAAGAGAAGAAGGGCCTCACCCGTGCGACCACCGACCATGACATGGCGTATATCGCCAGCAGGATGGAGTAGGCTGCCGTAGCGGCGGCTGCGGGTGATTTTGGGTACACCATGGAAGAAGCAGAAGCAGCGGAGGCAGTGAGCCAGGCCGAGGAGGAGGAGATCCTCAAACTGCTGAGGCCCGCCGGGAAGCCTGCCGGGGAGCCTGCCAGGACGAGCGAGGCTGCCGGGCAAGGCACTGAGTCCAGTGAGCCCGCCGAGGAGGACGCCGAATCGGGCGATTCCGACGAAGACTCGGGCGGGTCACTGAACCTCGACGACGTTTCCTCATCCTCGGAGAACTCTCCGCCACCGCCAAGTCCTCCGCCACAGCCGAAGAAGCGCATCCGCAAGACCACTGAGACGGTGAAGCAGCCGGCGCCCCGACAGCAGCCGAAGCGTCGTGCGACGCGTGCCACCACGACGAGCAAGGTCGTCAAGGAGGCGCCCCGTGTCCCAGCGGCAAGCGGAGGGGGATCTTCCCAAAGCGGTTCTGGTGCTCCTTCTACCCCCCGGTCCTCGGCGAAGACCGGCGCAGGGTATTCTCAACCCATGGCTCCGGAGCCCGCCAAGCGCCCGAGGGAGCCTACTCCTCCAGCTCCTCGCGCTGGGATGCGTGAGGCGGAATTTGACTTCTCCGCCCTTAGCTCCGACGAGGAGGAGGAAGAGGAAGAGTAAGCACTTGCAACTTTTATTTCCTTTAATTCTTGTTGCTCTTGTCTTGAATTCTCTTTGCCTAACTCTGATCTTGTTTGGCTTCCAGGACCCTAACCCAGAGGATGGCGAAGAGGGCCAAGATCCCTGTGGTTGACCTCGAGGACGACGAGCCCGTCGCCGTGGTAGGAGATGCGCCCGCGACAGGCTTGCCGGACCAGCCAGCTGCTCCGGAGAGCAGCCCCCAGCACAGCCCCCAGCGTAAGTCTTTTGTTCACTTTTCTGCTTATCGGGCACGCTCGAGCTTCTTATCCTTATTGGTGTCTTGTTGTCTTGTGCAGGAGTGGAGCCGCAGCCGCAGGAGCGTCAAGAGACTGCTCCCGACGAGCCGCTTGTCCCACCATCCCCGCCAAGGAGGAGCTCCACGGCGAGGGAGGGTGTCCCGCCAAGGGTGGGTACTCCGCCAAGGGCGAGCACCCCGACAAGGGAGGGCACCCCGCCAAGGGAAGGCGCCAGCAGCCCTCCGCCGGCAGGGGCCACTACTACGCCGCCAAGGGAGAACTCCCCGGCGAGGGACCCTGTTACTGAAGAGGCCCGCGCAGGTAAACCCCTGTACTTTCCTTCTTTTGAACTCTTCTTTTTTGGATATTTGCTTGACAATTCTTTCTTTTCTTTTTCTGTTGTCAGATCCGCCCGCCCCGGAGCCGATGGAGACGGAGACCATCGTCGAGGAGGACGTGCGCAGCAATGCTGGTGACGCCGCCACCGCTGACGAGCCCGTCGCCGATGAGACTCCCGCGGCCACTGACGCGGCAGCTGGGGAGGAGACCGGCGACCGCACTGACGGCCCTGAGGCCGCAGGAGCGCCAGACGCTGCACCGGCCGCCGACCCCTCCGCTACCGCGACTGGGCCGGGTATCTATCTGGAGGCCGCCAACGGGGTCTTCATCCAAGTCCCGTGGGCTTCCTCATCAAGGGAGCCCGTGGAAGGGGAGAGCTTCGATGGAGAAGTCCTCGCCTCCGCCGGGCTGAAGGTTGTCGACGCGCCCGACAGCAGCAGCGAGCCCGAAGAGGAGCAGCTCCTGCGCCGGCTTCTGGCCCTGTATCGAGCCAGGCAGGCCAAGCTGGAGTCCCGAGAGGCTCTGGCCGCCAAGGCTAACATCGACTTGGAGAAGCGCGCCGCCGAGCTCCGCGTCGCCAACCAAGCGGCCCTCCAGAACTTGGCGGAGGAGCGCGAGGAGCTCGCCGAGGCGCACCAGGCGTTCATCCTCGAGAAGGCCGAGGTTGAGGAGCAGCAGCGTCTGGCCGCCGAGGATCTGGCTCGGCGGGAAGGGGCGCTGAACCAGCGGAAGGTCGACCTCGATAGCCATGAGGACGACCTTACCGCATGCGAGCAGTCCATTGGCGGGGCTCTGCAGGAGGCGAGGGACGCCACTGCTGCCGCAGAGACCGCCAAAAGGGACCTGGAGGCGAGGGTGGCGCAACTGGAGCTCAATCTGAAGACGAGCGAGGAGAAGGTTGCCGCGCTCAAACTTGAAAGGGAGAAGGACGCCCACAGCCACTCGGAGCTGCAGGTCCAACTCTCCGAGAAGGGCAAAGAGCTCAACGACGCCAAGGACTCCATCGCAGACTTGGAGCTGAAGGTGTCCACCCTCACCGAGTCGCTTGACGGGGCCCGAAATAGGGAGTCCAAGTTGAAGGAAGATCTCCGGGCTGAAAGGGCGCTGCTGGACAGTGCCGCCCTGTCGCAGAACAACTTCCAGCGGACGGTGGAGCAGTGGACCGAGGAGCTCGTCGCCTCCGCCGCCAACATCGACAAGGAGATGGTGGCACTGAGGAAGGAGCACCTCGTGTACTCCCCCGATGAGAGCCTCCCCCACAGCGCCAAGCTAAGCTTGTTCTTCAGAGGAGTGGCGCCGGCCCTCGCGCAACTACGGGAGAGGGTCCCCACGCAGCTGGCTAACGAGGCGTGCCGGCTTTGCATGGGTACTATGGAGCGGGTGTTGACGAAGATCGTCTACCGCAACCCCGGGATTAATCTCGAGAACGTCCTCCGGACCTTGCCGCCCGAAGCTGACCTGGAAGCGTTGAAGGCACAAGTTGCCCACATCGTGGCCAAGACGGGCAAGATCAAGAGGGTTGACGGAGACCGTGTAGACTAGGCTCCCTTCTTTCTGCTTCCCTTGCCGCTGTCGATTAAGTCATGGGTAGTAGTTGGTTAGAACAGCGACAAGTTATCTTGTAATATAACTTTATTTTGGATAGTCAATGCAGTGTTATCTCTCTTGCTTGATCCCTTCACTTTGTATGTTTTCCACCTTACGCTTTTAGGGAACTTGCCGGCAAAGGGACCCTTGCCGCGAGCGCTGAGTGCAGGACTCTTAGCAGCCTGCTGGTAATGCCCTCGCCGGCAAGAAACCTTGCCGCGGCTAGTAGCAGCACACTTAGGTTGTTGAGCGAACTCGAAAACGAAATAAGGGCGCGACACTTGTCGCAGCTCACTTAAGCCGTTGAGCGTGCTCGAAACAAAGTAAGGGCGCGGCTAGCCATGGGTAGGTTCCTCCGCGCACAAGTTTTCCATACAAAGCGTGGTCGTTCAAGGAAGATAACTAAGAATTTTTAAAATTTTGAATGCTCAAACTTTGGCAACTTAGCTTTTGTGTTCTGTTTGCTTCTCGTCAAGGCTTTCCTTCCTTGAACAGCACTTGGTCCATACCACTGTCTCCTTCCCCCCCGGCAAACTTGTGCGCGAGGAACACTTCTTTTGTTTAGGAGAAAAAGGAAAAGGGGAGGAAACACAGATATGGAGCCTTGTGGCTTGTTATCGCTTACCGGGATCGTGTGCTGCACAAAGTGTCAGATAATACATGCAATGAAAACAAGAATGCATGAAACGACAAGCTGTGCGAAGCACAAAAGTTTTACTGATGCGCGGGGTCTGCGCCCGGCTCTGTACAAAGGTTTACATGCAACAGCGGCAAGACTTGTACAAAAGGTGGTTGCCGGAGCGGATCACGGCAACCGCGCCTCATGGGTGAAACTTGCGAAGATGCTCAATGTTCCAGGAGTTGCTCACCGGTAAGCCTTCTTCGGTCTCAAGGCGGACAACGCCGGGCCTTGTGACTTGTCTCACCCGATAAGGGCCTTCCCACTTCGGCGTCAACTTGTTGGAGTTCTTGGCGGACTCAACGCGCCGAAGAACAAGGTCGCCTTCCTCGAGACTCCTGTCCTTGACCTTGCGGCTATGATAGCGACACAAGGCTTGCTGGTATCGAGCAGCTCGTACCGCAGCCTGGAGACGGTCCTCCTCGAGGAGCAGTGCATCATCTTGCCGCAGCTGCTCTTGCTCGAGCTCATCGTAAGCGAGTACTCGAGGAGACCCGTATACGAGTTCCGTGGGGAGAACTGCCTCTGCTCCATAGACAAGAGCAAAGGGTGTCTGTCCGGTGGCTCGATTCGGTGTCGTCCTGATTGACCAAAGAGCCGCTGGCAACTCCTCAATCCAGTTTCTTCCGCACTTGTGTAGCCTGTCGAAGGTTCTTGTCTTGAGTCCGCGCAGCACTTCATCATTTGCCCTCTCCGCTTGACCATTGCTCCTCGGGTGAGCAACAGAAGCGAAGCAGACCTTGGCGCCAAGGTCTTGGACGTACTGCATGAAGGTGCGGCTTGTGAACTGTGTGCCATTGTCGGTGATGATCCTGTTAGGGATTCCGAAACGGCAAACAATCGATCTGAAGAACCTGACTGCTGACTGTGCGGTCACCTTTCTCACTGGTTCCACTTCCGGCCACTTTGTGAACTTGTCGATAGCAACGTACAAGTACTCAAAGCCCCCGACAGCGCGGGGAAAGGGGCCGAGGATGTCGAGCCCCCAGACCGAAAAGGGCCAGGACGAAGGGATCGTCTGGAGAGCTTGAGCTGGCTGGTGTATTTGCTTGGCATGGAACTGGCACGCTTCACACTTAGTTACTTGTGCAGTTGCATCTTGGAGGGCTTCTGGCCAAAAGAAACCTTGCCGGAACGCCTTCCCGGCTAGTGCTCTTGCGCCAATGTGGTGTCCACATATGCCTCCGTGGATTTCTGCCAACAGCTTCTGTCCATCTTCCCGGGAAATGCACTTCAATCTGACGCCATTGAGTCTTCTTCTGTACAGTTCATTGCCGACGAACTGGTACATACTTGACTGCTGGTTATCCTCTCTATCTCTTTTGGTTCTTCGGGAAGTTCTCCAGTTTGAAGGAAGCGGACAATTTGCTGTGCCCAGGTTGGAGCTTGAGGCTCAACAACAAGGACTAAAGGCATCAGTGCTGCTGCGGGAACGTCAGCTTCCACGGCAAGAACTTGCGGCTCTGCCGGAGCTGAGCGTTCCCCGGCAAGCCTACCGGGGCAAGACTTGTCGGGAACATCTGCTTCAACTGCACGAACCCTTGGGTCCGCAGGAGCAGAATGTTCGTCAGCAACTCGGTCGTCGATCTTGGGGATCTTGGCGGCGGCTTCAGGAAGATCCGCCGGCAAGTAGTCGCCGGAGACCAACTTTCTTTTCTTGCTCTGCCCAACTGATGGTGTAACGGATGGCTGAGTTAGCTTGAGCACGAAGGTCCCTGGTTCCACAGGTAACTTCATTGCGGCACACTTTGAGAGGCCATCTGCGATATCATTTTGAGCTCTTGGAACGTGCTCCATCTGCAAGCCTTCAAAGTGCTCTTCAAGCTTCCTCACTTCATCGACATAAGCTTCCATCAAAGGACTCTTGTAGCTCTTGTTTACTTGTCGGACCACCAACTGTGAATCTCCCCGCACAATCAGCTTCTTGATCCCAAGTTCGGCTGCAATTCTGAGGCCGGCAAGCAAACCCTCATACTCAGCAGTATTGTTTGTCGCTTGTTCCTTGGGAAAGTGCATTTGAGCAACGTACTTGAGGTGCTCCCCGGTGGGTGCTACGAGTAACACACCAGCACCGGCGCCTTGCAGCGAGAAGGCACCATCGAAGTACATTATCCATTCCTTGCTTGCTTCCTTGACGGGTATGTTTGTCTCTGGAACTTCTTCGTCCAGCGTTGGTGTCCATTCTGCTATGAATTCTGCCAAAGCTCTGCTCTATATAGTTGAAGTGCTTTCAAACTTAAGACCAAAACTTGACAGCTCCAGTGCCCACTCGACAATCCTACCTGTTGCTTCTGGGTTTTGCAATATCCTCTTCAGCGGGAAGCGAGTGACCACTGTTATCTCATGTGCTTGGAAGTAGTGGCGCAACTTTCTCGAGGCCATGAGGAGGCCGAAAAGCAGCTTTTGCACCCCAGAGTATCTTGATCTAGCCCCTGCAAGAGGGAACTTACAAAATAAACTGGGTGCTGCACCATCTTCTTTCGCACTTCTCCTTGTTCCTGCGCAGACTTGTCCTTGTCGGGTTCAGAGCTTGTCGGGGAAGCCCCCTGCTTGTCGCTGGATGTGCTTGCCGGGGCTGTGGGCTCCTCCTCTGCCTCCCTCTCCGCTACCAACGCAGCACTAACCACTTGATCAGTTGCTGCTAAGTATAGCAGCAACTTCTCTTGCGGCTTAGGTGCGACAAGTATAGGAGTGGAGGACAGGTATCCTTTCAAGTCCTGCAGCGCTGCCTCCGCTTCCGGAGTCCATTTCATTGGACCTGCCTTTTTCAAGATTTTGAAGAAAGGCATGGCGCGTTCTGTAGACTTTGAAATGAACCTGCTGAGGGCAGCCACACAACCAGCAAGTCTCCGTACATCCTTGACGCGCTTCGGGGCTTCGATTTGCTCGATGGCCTTGATCTTGTCGGGATTGGCTTCAATCCCCCTCTGGGACACAAAGAACCCGAGAAGCTTGCCGGAGGGGACTCCGAAGACACACTTCTTGGGGTTCAGCTTGAGTTGTATCTTGCGCAGATTTGCAAAAGTCTCATCCAGGTCTTGGATCAGGGTATCCTTGTCCTTGCTCTTGACCACTATGTCATCCATGTAGGCTTCTACGTTCCTGTGTATCTGTGGCTCAAAAGCAGTGTGGACCACCCTTGCAAATGTTGAGCCAGCATTCTTCAGTCCAAAGGGCATACGTATGAAACAGTAAGTGCCACATGGAGTAATGAATGCGGTCTTCTCTTCGTCTTCCTCAGCCATGAATATCTGGTGATACCCGGAGTATGCGTCAAGAAATGAAAGCAGCTCACATCCAGTCGTGGAGTCAACGATCTGGTCAATGCGCAGCAAGGGAAATGGATCCTTGGGACAAGCTTTATTCACATCAGTGAAGTCTATACAAAGTCTCCACTTCCCATTAGCTTTGCACACGACGACTGGATTGGCCAGCCACGTGGGATGAAGTACACCTCTAACAAGGCCTGTTGCTTCCAACTTCTTGATCTCCTCGGCAATGAACTCTTGGCGCTCCACTGCTTGCTTCCTGACCTTCTGCTCGACGGGCCGCGCGTGAGGACAAACAACAAGCTTGTGCTCAATTACCTTCCTGGGAACGCCGGGGATGTCAGACGGTTGCCATGCAAACACGTCGACATTCGCCCGCAGGAAGGCAACGAGCGCGCTTTCCTATTTGGGGTCGAGCGTAGCACTGATGGTGAAGGTACCACCAGTGCCGTCCTCCTTGGCGGACATCTTCTTGGTCGCAGGTGGAGCTGCCATTCCTTTCTTGCACTTGCCGGTGGAGCTCGATGGTGCGTCCTCGACGGTAGCGCAGCACTCCGAAGAGGTGCATTTGCCGGAGTGGGCCCCAGAGCTCTTGCCGAACTTGGTCTTGGTCTTCCCCCCCCCCGGGAGCTTCAGCGGCAAGTGTCTTGCTGTCTGCCGCGGCTGCTGCATCCCGGTAGAACTTGTCGGTGCATATAAGCGCGTCCTTCTTGTCGCCGGGGACAGAGATGACGCTTATCGGGCCGGGCATCTTGAGCATGTTATATGCATAGTGAGAGGCTGCCATGAACTTGGTGAGCGCTGGACGGCCGAGTATTCCATTGTAAGGCAGTGGGATATCGGCGACGTCGAAGGTGATCCTCTCAGTCCTGAAGTTCAGCTCTCCGCCAAAGGTCACTGGCAGTGTGATCTTCCCCTTCGGCTTGCTCCTTCCCGGGTTGATCCCTTAGAAAGTTCCGGTTTCTTCGAGCTCGCTGTCGGGGATCTGCAGCTTCCGGATTACAGCAGAGGAGATCAAGTTTAGGCCGGCCCCACCGTCAACCAACATCTTGGTGACCATGAGGTTGCGGATGGTTGGGGAAACCAACATCGGCAAGCACCCGACCGCAGTTGTGCGGTCAGGGTGGTCCTCAAGGTCGAAGATGATGGGCGTGCTGGACCACTTCAGTAGCTTGCGCGACTCGATGGGTGGCTCTGCCGCATTCACTTCCCACACCCATTGCTTGAGTTGGCGGTGGGAAGTGTGCAGAGAGGCACCTCCATCGACGCACAGAACTTCTGTGGCCTTTTGAAACTCCTGCTCGCTGTTGTCTCCGTCATCCATGTCCTCGTCATCGTCTTCGTCTTCATCCTTGTCGCGGCCCCGGGGAGGTCTATCTCCTTGCCGCTGCTTGGCCTTGCCGCGGCGTCCTCCCCGGCCATTGAATGGCCGCTTCTTGCTGGACTCACCTCCGCCTCCCTGGGCCTTCTCCTTGTCGCGTCGCTCGTATTCAGCCTTCTGCTGCTCTACGAGGTATTCGACCCTCTTGCAGTTCTGGAGATCGTGGCCCTTGGTGCGGTGGATCTTGCAGTACTGCTTGTCTGAGCCGTCCTGCTTGTCGGCGGCGGCTATAGTGGCAGGCTCCTTGCCAGAGCCACCAGCCTGAGTTTTCTTGTCGCCAGCCTCCTTGCCGGACTTCTCCACAGCCAGTACTTCCTTGTTCTTCTTCTTCTTGTTGTTCCGCCGCCGGTTTTTCCTTGCCGGGGCGGCATCCTCGCTGTCCGTTCCTCCTGCTCCAGTATCCTCTTCGGGGAGTCTCCTCCCTTCTTCAGCGCGCGCACACTTGTCAGCCAGAGCGTAAAGCTCGCTGATGTCCCGGATCTTGGTCACTGCCATCTCTTCCCTCATCCGGCGGTTACGCACGTTCTGGTGGAACACGCTGATAACCGCGGCAGGGTGGACATCCGGGATGTTGTGCTGAACGCGGCTGAACCTCTGGATGTACTTTCGCAGGGACTCTCCCTCCTTCTGGGCAAGAATGTGGAGATCGCTCTCCTGGCCGTGGGGTTTGTGACCGCCCGTGAACGCGCCGACAAACTGGTGGCACAGATCTGCCCAAGAAGAGATGGAGTTCTCCGGCAAGTGCATAAGCCAAGATCTGACGTTTCTCTTAACCACGAGCGGGAAGTAGTTCGCTAGAATCTTCTCATCGCGTCCCTCGGCAGCCTGCACCGCAATGGTGTAGATGCTGAGGAACTCCGAGGGATGGGTCTTGCCGTCGTACTTCTCGGGTACGTCGGGCTTGAAGTTCTTCATGCTGGGCCACTGGACTTGCCGCAGCTCTCGGGTGAACGCAGGGCAACCTGCCGCATACGGCAAGTCGCTTGGTTCACCGGGCGCGTGCAAGTCGACAGCAGTCCTAGCGCGCTGGTCGGACTGTCGCCGTGCTTCTCTTTGACGCTCGATGAGAGTTCGAGCGTCCTCTTGTCGCCTGTCGTCGAGGACTTGGCGCGGATCGCGGCGAGCTCGCGGATCCGACGACGTCGTGGAGTCGTCGTCGACGTTGATCCAGCGAGCTGGCGATTTTTGCTTCTGCGGCGGGGAGTGCACGGTAGTTGCACCCCCGGCAGTCTTGTCTCCATCAGCCTTCGCTTGGCTGACTTGCCGCGGCCGTGATGTTGCCGGCTGCTGCGGCGTGTCGTTGTTGGCGAAGGCGATGAGGCTCTGGATTGTAGCCCTCCAGTCTTCGGCCTTGTCTGCCGCTGGAGGGAAGTCGAGGAGCAGTTGAGCTCTAGCTAGAGCTTCTGCTGGAGAGGAGGGAAGCGGTGGTGAGCGGTGCGAGGAGCGAGATATGCTCGGACTTCTAACAGGGTTAGAAGGAGCAGGGTCTCGCCCCGGCGACCGCGCCTTGCTCGTACCGACGCGTTGGCCTTGAGCATCCCGCGACCCGCCGGCTTGGCCGCGTCCCAGCAAGCGTATGGTACCCTGGGTACCACGCCGCTGCTGGTCCGGCACCTCCTGAGAGCGGCGTGGAGCATGCACGGACGCCGAAGCCTTGGAATGGGCTCGGTCGTCCGTCTTGTCTTTGGACTTGGCGGCGCCGTGAATTTCCTCGCCGGCGTCCACCCTTCCGCCAGCGTCTACCGCACCAACCGTTGGTTCTGGTGGTGGTGGGATCGACGCGGACGGGCCTCCGACCTCCGAAGCTTTCTTCTTCGGCGGCATGTCGATGTGGTCGATGAAGCTGACGAAGTTGGAGAAGGTTGCGCCCACGTGAGCGTCGGATCAGGTTCGCACAACCTCGACGCCCCCTACCTGGCGCGCCAAAGATGTCGGGGAAACTGGTCGCCCACGAACACCTATGGGACCGGAGCCCCTTTTCGGTCCGGCAAGGGAGCGGAGGGAGCACAAAGAGCAGATCGAGGGGCACATGCGGGCAGTTTACCCAGGTTCGGGCCGCACGGATGCGTAAAACCCTACTCCTGCTTTGGTTATATTGAGTTCTTGGCTCGAGAGCAAGAAGATCTACAGTGCTAGCTACACCGAGCGTGGGAGTGATCAAGTTTCTGGGACCGAACCCCCTCTACGTTGTGCATGGGCCTCCTTTTATAGCTCAAAGGGGTCACCGACAGGTGTCAACGTAGATGAGGGTAAAAGCGTAAAATTGATGGTAGTTGTAACAGTGCATGTACAGAGTATGTACAGTGGTCTATACCTAAACCTGACGGTGAGGGACAAGGGCATTGAATGCCCGTCGCCGTCACCCCAAAAGCGTCCGTCCGGGCGTCTCCGTTCGCCACGACGGAGTCCTCGTCATCGTGGCTTGCCACCGTGTACCCCAGGCTGCACAGCCATCCGCCACGTGCCCCAGGAAGGGCCCAGGGCGACGCGTGGCCAGGTGAGCTGGAGCGTAGGCACACAGTGAAAGCTTGCCACGGCAAGCACCTTGCCGCGGTCGCTACCTTGCCGGGCCCGGAAGCTTGCCGCCCTCCGGGTCTTGCCGGGGCGCGCGATGCGCCACGGCATGTCTTCTGAAATGCTGTTCTTTGGCCTTCCTGGCAAGCTCCTCTTGCCAGGGTCTTGTGCAGAAGGGTTGATCTCGAGCCTGGAGCGGCCTTCCCGGCAAGCTCCTCTTGCCGGGGTCTTGTTTCTTAACTTGAATACTTTGTTCTTGAATGGCTTCAAGGGAACCAGAGTGGGCTTTGGCGGGCACGTGGTGAGCCTGACCACGGGACGCTGCTACTGCCCGTGCACAAGTCGGGATACTAAGGTACCCCTACTTTAGTACACCGACACCCGTGTCAAAAGAAGATCAAGAAAAAACTACTTTTACGTGTCCTTATGGAACTTATGCTTATAGACGTATGCCTTTTGGTTTATACAATGCACTTGCTACGTTTCAAAGATGTATGCCTACTATATTCTTTGATTTGTGTGAATGAGGTATTTATGGATAATTTTTGTTTATGGAACCTCTTTTGATGATTTCTTAAGCAACCTTGACCAAGTATTGTAGAGATGTGAAGAGACTAATCTTGTCTTGAACTGGAAAAAGTGCCACTTTATGATAAATGAAGGTATAGTCATTGGGCATAAAATTTCTGAAAGAGGTATTGAGGTAGATAAAGCTAAAGTTGATGCAATTGAGAAGATGCCATGTCCTAAAGATATCAAAGCTATAAGAAGGTTCCTTGGTCATGTTGGTTCCTATAGGAGGTTCATAAAAGACTACTCTATAATTTCTAGGCCTCTTACTAATATTTTGCACAAAGCTGTTCCATTAGTTTTTGGTGATAGTTGCGTAGAAACCTTTGAATACTTAAGAAGCCTTAATTTCTCAACCCAATGTTCAACCACCTGATTGGAACCTACCCTTTGAAATTATGTGTGATGCTAGTGATTATGCTATTGGTGTTGTTCTAGGTCAAAGAGTTGATAAAAAATTGAATGTTATTCATTATGCTAGTTAGACCTTGGATAGTGCTCGAAGAAATTATGCTACTACCAAGAAAGAATTTTTAGCATTTGTATTTGCATGTGATAAATTCAAACCTTATATTGTTGATTCTAAAGTTACTATTAACACCGATCATGATGCTATTAAATATCTTATGGAAAATAAAGATGCTAAACCTAGACTAATGAGGTGGGTTCTTTTATTACAAGAGTTTGATTTGCATATACCTTGGAAGATGGCGGACAAGCCTACTACCTCATCACCATCATCTCCGAAGAAGGACACTTGAGTACACGGGTATGGACACCACCATTGGCTTGTGCCAAGCTTGGGGGAGGTGCCCAGGTATCGTATCACCATCACTTTTACCCTCATTATCTATCTTAATTCGATCCTTAGTTATTTCATGATTTAGAAGCGTAAAGTTTTAGTATGATTTAGTTTTGCGTTCTTGTTTTATGATCTATCGATGTAATCGAGTGTGAGAGTTATATAATAAAGAGTAGTTTGAGTTGGTTGCTTTACCTTCTTTAATATTAGCAATGAAAATAACAAAAAGTCATATACTAATCCTATGGGGAGTAATGACTTCACATAAATAAGTATAGTTGATGATTTTTTTTGAAAGTTAACAAACATATCATTGTTCATTGATGCAATTCAAAAAATAATGAAAAAGAGAGGTCTCACATATAAATACACTATCTTGGAAATCTTTTGTGATTGTGAGCCCCCATCAAATATTCTATTCTATGCTTGATCGAATAGTTGACATTGGAAAAGGAAGACAACATAATGAATAATGTTTGCTAATATTCACATAGAAGATACACTGGTACAACGAGTTGCTATACAAACGGTTTTAACCCCTTTCCGCGATGACATTTTAAACCGTCGCCAATTGAGTGTGGGCGATAGGGGGTCCTTCCCACACGACCCAGAAACCGTCAGGGATAGGCCCTCCGGTCACACACGCTGCAAAAAATGAGCTCGTGTGAGATCGGGCTAGCCATCACATACAATTATACAAGCCCAATCATTTGCATTTGTAGGTACATCCCATATAGTGATTGCCCGAGAACAGTTTTCGTTCGTCTGCACAACCCACACAGTCAATCCATGAGAAAAATTTTCCGTTCATCTGCATATCCCACAAAGTGAATCTCAGAGAAATGTTTCCGTTCGTCTGCACATCCCACATAGTGAATCCCGGAGAAACTTTTCCGTTTGTATATACATCCCACACAGTTTGATGTATAGCCTCAGGTGTGATAGGTGTAATGATCACACACGCTCTGCTTCCATTAACCATTTGCTTTATTCAACTATATCACATGCGATTTGATGAAGAAAACGGTATGTCATTGGGCTATCCATCACAACCGCTTTTACTGCTAGAATCGTTTGCAAAGTTCCATGACCCATTTAGCAGGTTTATTAGTTTACAATTAATAATTCCAGTATTACGCAAATTCATATTTCATGTCGAACAGCTGTTTGCCAATTTCATATTAGGCACATAAATATATTTTAACATCACAGTATGATAGCTACCTGAAAATAACACAGTGCATCATATAGCTAGTTCACCTTTATAAGAACAATATTAGAATATATTCATTTCCCTAATCGACCAGCGCATGATTAGCTAGGTTCATCTTCTCCACACATCTGCTTTCAGTTCTGTAAGAACCTGTTTTGGCCAACTGGGAAAGTGCCTCCTCCTTCGCCAAAACCATCTTAGCAAAGTCTAATTAAAAAAATATGCACTCATTCTCCATATTCCTCTTTTTTCCCGCATCCTAAAATATTCTTCAGCGTTGTAAACATTTTCTCTAAGCCTATCTCTGTTCTCTTCCTCATACATGCTCCAGAGCTTTGCTAGGCACATCTTCAAAGACTGTGGCCACTCTTGATCAACCCACTCCAGGTAAGAACACTTCCCTTCATCCTATAATGTTTAAAACTAAATCACTAACAATTGTACAGAAAATGGGTTTCTAGCAACATAGAAAATCACCAAATACATATTTTTAAAAACTAAAGAAATAGGTTAATTATGACATATCTTCTCAAAAAGATCAATGTGCAAATGAAATAATTGATACTCAGACAACAACCAAATTCAAAAACACCAGAAGCTATGATTAACTTCAATAATGCTACAAGTTCTTAGTCATGTACTATAAATAGAAAATCGAACATTTTATGAGGAAGCTAAATATAACTGCAACAACATAGCAACAGTGTTTGGATGATAACAAATTGATACTAACATGTGTGTACATGGACAAATTTAGTGACATGGACCTAATAACACTAAGGCCATCCACTATGTATGCCAAAACCGGTGTCAATAAAACTGTTGGTACATTTGGCACCAGTGCCCTGCACAGGCGAGCCGATGCAGAGGAAAAAATCAGGGAACCGGACTCCGGAGCACCTAGTTGCTCCGATGCCCCGTTCTTTCGTGCCATAAATTTTTAGTATTTTACTTATTGGTTGCTCGGATGTGTGGACCAAAGTTGGCTGCACAAACTGCTAAAGCGGTGCCAAATAATTTTCTAATGGCGCCGCTCGTGAGATGGCAACATTTTTAGATACTAGGTAGAAACTGTGACACTATCTTAATCACATCTAGAATAATGTAGCACAGTGAAAGTGTCTGAATCACATCAAAAAAATGATTTGTAACAACGAAAGTGGGGCTAACCTTCTCTCCGCATGCCAGAAACTTCCTCCCACTGTCCACAGATTCAAACGCAACTAACACCATGCATGGAGATTGATGGTGACAACAAGCAGACAGATCTTCAGCCACCCCGCTCCATTCATTGCAAATGATGGTCCTAGGTAGCTACAAGAGGAAGAAATGACTCAAATCGATCGTTGGGTTAAAATCCTTCATTCCTAATCATAACCCAAGAGAGAGAAGAGAGCCATACACGGGTGGTGAAAGAGTCGTCTTCGTCGGGGGAACCGCTCGACAGGTCAATGAAAAGGACCATGGTAACTGCGGTGGTCAGATGTGAGATGGCGAGAGTGAGGAAGCAAGCGAGGAAGTGGCTATAGCTTGGGAAGGAAGGAAGGAGGAAACATGGGAAATGTGACTTGTGGTCAGGGAGAAAAGGGGGTGGGGAAGGGGGGAGTTAGATATTTCGGCGGTAGTAAAAAAATTGAAAGGCGGAGGGAAACTTTGCGCGTGGTGTCGCCGGATGATACGTCCAAAACGTATCTATAATTTCTGCTTGCTCCATGCCTCTTTTGGGTGATATTGCTATGATATTTATACACTTCCATACACTTTTGATCATATTTGGACTAACCTATTAACTCAGTGCACCCCAGTGCCAGTTTCTGTTTTCGGCTGTTTTTGTATTTCAGGTTTTCACGTTACGAGAACTGCCAGAAAAAATCCGGAAAAAATATATAAAAAATCAACGTTCCAGAAGCTTCCATGCAGCCAAAGTAGGGCCAGAGGGGGGCCAGAGGGGCTCCAGGCGGCCTGCCCAGGCGCCCCCCCTTGGCCGCGCCAGGGGGGGGGGCGCCTGGGCCCCCCGTAGCTCCCCTGGCGACCCCCTTTGGCATATATTTAAAGCGTGTCGCGGAAACCCTGATTCCGGACCCCTTTTCTCCAGACGCGATTCCGATCTCCGCCGCCATCGCCATCAAGCTTCGGGGGACCAGAATTCCTGCGCCGGCACCCTGCCGGGACGGGGAAGTGCCCCCGGATTCATCTCCATCGACGTTGCTTCCTCCCTCCATGATGCGGGAGTAGTTCCTCCTCGGGACTGAGGTGCTTACCAGTAGCTATGTGGTCAATTCTCCCTCCCATGATGTGATCTTCGTTGTGATCATAGGCTATGTTAATCTAGGGTGATCCCATGATATTTCCCTTTCCTCTATGTATTGGATTGATGTACCCACTTGTCTTTATCTAGTATAATCCCCGAGACCAAGGTGACAGCGGTCTATTGGACATGGATTAGAAGAATAATTTCATGAGTGATTTCCTTTTTGTGTGTTGATTGAAGATTAAGAGTCTCTTGGTGCTTGTCTTTGACTATCCTTTAGATATGTTGTGGTGATTGTGGGACTCTCTTTGGTTGGCCGCGGTGACATTGGGAAATCCTTAGATTGAGAACTACGAACTTCGAGGTGTGCTTTTGTAGCCCTACATAATTCTCGTCCTCTCTTGACCACGAAGGAATGACCTCCGAGTGCGTCCCCTTTGCATGTTTTATGGGAAGTTTCATGTGATTCGATTATGTTAATGTTGTTGGGAGTTGCCACTAGTGAAAGTATGAAGCCTAGGCCTTGTTTCCACCATTGCAATACCATTTGTGCTCACGTTTACCACTTGTTTGCTTGCTGCACTTTTTATTACAGATTTATATTACTTTGTTTTGCCATCCATATCACTTGCCATTTAACATCTCTTCGCCGAACTAGTGCACCTATACATCTAACAAGTGTATTAGGTGTGTTGGGGACACAAGAGACTTCTTGTATCTTAGTTGCAGGGTTGCTTGAGAGAGACCATCTTCAACCTCTACTTCCCTGAGTTCGATAAACCTTAGGTCATCCACTTGACGGAAATTTGTTGCTGTCCTACAAACCTCTGCGCTTGGAGGCCCAACATAGTCTACAAGAGTAGAAGCGTGTGTAGACATCAAGCTATTTCTGGCGCCGTTGCCAGGGAGGTGAGCGCTTGAAGGTATATCTTTAGATCTTGCAATTAAATCTTTTTGTTTCTTGTTTTTTATTTCACTAGTTATGCTTATGGACAACCTTGCTATTGGATCGTTGCTTGCGGGAAGACGCCCCACACCTGTGGTGGTTGCTCCTCCCCCTACTGAAATTGTGCCCTATAAAATACCAACTGGTATTATCGATTATGTTTTGGCTGATCGTTATGCAGGAGACAGACATCCCGGTGAACACTTGCTATATCTGTCACAACTATGTTCATTATTTAAGCTTGCAGGTGTATCAAGGGTGTTTGTCATGAGGAAATTATTTGCCTTGTCACTGAAAGGAAAAGCATTGGAATGGTATAGGCTACTAAATGACTCTCACCAGCTGGAGTGGGAAGAGATCCAGTCTCTCTTTTACTCCAAGTTTTATCCTCTTCATGAATTCCATGAGAATATGAATTATGTTTATAATTTTTATCCTCACGACGGAGAGAGCATAGCTCAAGCTCGGGGGAGACTGAAAACGTTAATGCTAAAATGTCCTAACCATGGGCTCCCCAAAGATATGATTATTACTAATTTCTATGCGAGGCTTTCTCGACAGGATAAAGATTTGCTCGACGCTTCCTCTATGGGTTCTTTCACAAACAAAAAGATTGATGCTAAATGGGAACTCCTTGAAAGAATTCAATGCAACACTGAAGATTGGGAGATCGACAAAGGTAAAGAGTCAGGTATAATTTATGAGTATGATTGCATTAAGTCCTTTGTTGAAACTACAAGTTTTAATAAGTTTAGTGCTAAGTTTGGGCTTGATTCTCAACTTCTTGTTGATTTCCTCAAATCTTTTGCTTCACATCTTAATATGCCTAAGGAGGATTGGATCAAGTATCATAAACCTTTTAAAGAGACTTGCAAAGAAAATGAAATTGTTCATGATGATTGCAACATGCATGATCCAATTCCTAAAAATGAAGTTTTATATAAGCATGTTAATTTTTGTGGAGTGGATAGACCTTGTGAAAGGCCTATGTTTGAAGAAGAGAAGTATTGTAAGCAACATAAGCATGAAAGAACAATCACTTGGGTCAGAGATTTAAATGAAATTGCTAGAGAATTGTGTGACCTTTATCCTTTTACTTGTGAACTTTGCCGTATAGAGGGTCACTTTAATTTTCAATGCATGAACTTTCAAAACATAACTGTTAACCGATTGTGTGATAACATGATCACCTCTGATCTTTATGATGAGCTTATGTTATTTTTGATGTGTGAAGAGTTATCAGAAAAGACTTCATGGCTAGATGTTAATGCCATATGAATGAAAAACACTTTGCAAAATTGCCATCTCTATTGTGTTGTTAATTGCCATGAAAATGATTACATAGGTAAGATTATAAAGGAGGGAACTTTACCAAAGTATAAAAATGTCTCTTATATTTCTGCTAATAAAAAGGAGAGTTGCTCCCAAGTTTCCCCTGTTGTTTCTAATGATAAACCAGGATATGTGGAGAAGCTTCATCTCCAACCACTCCCTCCTAAGGTTAAGAAGAAGAAAAAGAAGAGGAGGAGGAAGAGGAGCAAGAAAGAAGAAGAATGGGTATCAACCTGGCCTGAGCATATTCCTCCCATCAACTTTTATCCTAACGATTGTAAGTTTAAAGAAGAAGGTGAAGTTTATTGCCTTAATTATCATCTTGATCATACGTCCGTAGGTACTATTGAAGATGATTTTGATTATGATATGCATGTTACTTATTGTGATTGGGAAAATGATGATAATGCTACTTATGATCTTGAAAATCTTTTTGGTACCAACTCTGAAAGTGATGATATGGGAAGCTCTAAGCTTGGGGATGATAGGATTGCAAATCCTTTACCCACTAGTGATGTGATAATTGATAATTCTTTTGCTAGTAAGAATAAAGACAACATGATTACAAATATAGTTGCTAGCAATGATAATGCTCTTCTCTACTATGATGATGTTATAACTCTAATCTATAGTGATTATAAAGGTACCTATGACATAAGGAGAAATTATCCTTATGAAACTTGTCATAATCATGGAGGGAATTTCTCCCTTGTTGAACAGCACCCTCCTAATACACAATTAATCTATAGTGTTCAAGTTGTTTATGACAGTCCTACTCCCACTATTACCAATGAGAAAGATTATGCTTATGTGGAGAGTAAGAGTACCTTTTTGCATGTGGATCATGGTAACAATGCTTTATGTGATGCTTATATTGTTGAGTTCATTCATGATGCCACTGAAATTTATAATGAGAGAGGGAGACTTGGTTCTAAATATCTTAATAATAAGAAGTTTCCTCTCTTTATGGTGAATATTTTGAAGTTATGCTTGTTTTGCCTTCCTATGCTAGTTGCTTTGTGCTTCAATGAATTATTCTATTGCAATATTCCTATGCATAGGAAGCATGTTAGGCTTAAATGTGTTTGGTATTTGCTTCTTGATGCTCTCTTTTGTTCTTCAGCTCTTATTCCTACGAGAGCATCATTAAAGTCTTAAGCCTATCTTTATGGCTATAAAGAAAGAGCTCTAGGGAGACAACCCTTGTTATGTTTACTTTCAGTTTTAGTGGTCTTGATGTTTGTTACTACTGTAGCAACATCATTGTATCTTTATTTTTCAGCTTTGTGCCAAGTTTAGCCTCTGATTGCAAGAAAGTTCAAAAGTTGTGACGTGCTGTCCAGGAAACAGATTATGTCCTTGGATAGAAAAAATCGTATAAAATCACCAGATCATCTTTTTGGTATAAATTGTTTTGACAGCGTGCTCTATATAATTGTCTTTCGTGCGTCTGTTCTGAGTTTTTTGATTAGAGTTGCAGAAGTGCCCCGAACAAATCAATTACTACCTGCTGTTCTGTTTTTCACAGATTCTGTCCTGTTTTGCTTTTCCTTCATTTTGCAAACCAAGAGCTTGCTTTTTCTTTGCAAAAACCTTTTGGCAATCTTGAGAAACAGTAGACCTTCAAGAATATATTTATTTCCAGCAAGGTATAATTATTTTATTATGGGTACTAACCTCGCTAATCAGATTATGATGAGTTATGTATGAAGGGAGTTTTCAAGTGTGCGAGGGAAGATGATAAAAAGATTCAGGAGTGTCAAGCGCTCAAGCTTAGGGATGCCCCCATGCACCCCCAAGAAATATTCAAGAAGACTCAAGCGTCTAAGCTTGGGGATGCCCCCGTGCATCCCCTTCTCCATCAATATTATCAGTTCGTCCTTCGTTCCACTATATTTTTATCACTTCATGTGTTATGTGCTATGCTTGGAGCGTCTTGCTTTTAGTTTTCCTTTTTAGTTTACTTTAGCTTTTCCTAACGAGTCAGAACTCAGCTTTCTTTATGTGGGAGAGAAACACGCTCCACTTCTACCTAGAACATAACATAGAATTTTCATGTCTATCTTTGCTGTGTGTGTTCTTTGTCTTTCAATAGCTACTATCATGTTCAGCTCTTAGTATTCATGCTTATCTTTTTAAAGAGCTTTTGTTTAGTTGGTTGCTTGAACTCTCTTTAGTTATCATGCTTATCTTATTAAGAGAGTTTGCTTCCGTTGCATTGGTTGATATGTCTATGATAAAGATGCTACGTGCATAATGGCGCTTAGTAGTTCATGTTTTCTTATGGTTAGTCTCAAATAGCTGAGGGGTTTCCAATGTGTTATTGGAGTACCAACATGATTTGTTTGCCTATGATGTGGTATGGTTTAGTAATATCTTCCTTCAAGAATTTATTTTGATTGACTTGGCGTATGCTCACGCATATTTAAGACTGTAAAGAAAGTCTGTCAAGCCTTGATGATCTTTTGTTTCTGAGTAGCGATATAACTACCATGCCTGATTCAATGTTGCTTTGTCGCTCTGCATGATTATGACCGTCATTGTTCTCTTAGTTGGTCGCTCCCAGTCTTTTGCTAACCTTAGCCTGTACTAAGCGGACTGACTGCTTGTGCATCCACATTCCTTTAAACCAGTTATGCCATATGAGTCCACCATACCTTCCTACATGGTATTTACCTGCCATTCCTAACGAAGACTTGCATGTGCCATCTCGAAATTGTTCAAAGAAAATGCATTCCTATTTTGTGCCTCTGTTTTAAGTTCATGAGGAAGTAGTAGTTAATTCATGATCTTTTTAAGTTGGACAAGCTTCACCCCGGGATTGCATGTATAATGTGCAAACCCATAATACGAGAAGGAACTGGCATTGAGTGCGCCCGGCTCAAAAAGATAATATAACAAACAAACCCTCCTTCATGCTTTGTTCATGAGAAATCAGAAAACTTTGGCAGTGATAAACAAAGGAGATTAAGAGGATGTGATCGTCCTCATTCGAGAGCCGTTCCTCGAAACTTGTCCATCTCAAGAAGTGATTGAGTTATCTGCTAGCATTCGTTGACGGAACATGCATAATCAAAAAAAATTATTACCTCTGTTTTTAAAACCAAGAGCTCTGGTACATGTTTTGTCTTTGTTTCCGACTACGGGTTTTCAACCTTGCCAACAAAAGCCACGGTTCAAGAGTCTCCACCTTCTTTTAAAAGCACCAACTACTGAGAGCATGATTGTCATTCTGAGTGTAATGTGCATTGTCCCAAAGTAGCATTGTCTTTTGCATGATTGTGATATCGTTTATTTTGAAATCATTGTATCTAGTCATCACTTAAACCTTGGAGGTGCCCCTGCATTTATGTTTTGCTTCACTAAAGGGGGCAAGCTAGATATCACTTTATCATATTTGCACATCATGTTCATTACAAATCTATTTGATGTTTCAATATCATATTGTAAAACTTTCAGTTCTTTGTAGTTTTCTCATGAGGCAACTTAATTACTATAGATTCATTGTCTCAGTAAGCTTTTGTCATATGACTATGAAAAAGTCCTATATGGTTAATAGCATGTCACCACAGAAATTATGCTTGTTATCATTTACCTACTCGAGGACGAGGAGGAATTAAGCTTGCGGATGTTGATACGTCCAAAACGTATCTATAATTTCTGCTTGCTCCATGCCTCTTTTGGGTGATATTGCTATGATATTTATACACTTCCATACACTTTTGATCATATTTGGACTAACCTATTAACTCAGTGCACCCCAGTGCTAGTTTCTGTTTTCGGCTGTTTTTGTATTTCAGGTTTTCACGTTACGAGAACTGCCAGAAAAAATCCGGAAAAATTATATAAAAAATCAGCGTTCCGGAAGCTTCCATGCGGCCAAAGTAGGGCCAGAGGGGGGCCAGAGGGGCTCCAGGCGGCCTGCCCAGGCGGCCCCTCTTGGCCGCGCCGGGGGGGCGCCTGGGCCCCCCGTAGCTCCCCTGGCGACCCCCTTTGGCATATATTTAAAGCGTGTCGCGGAAACCCTGATTCCGGACCCCTTTTCTCCAGACGCGATTCCGATCTCCGCCGCCATCGCCATCAAGCTTCGAGGGACCAGAATTCCTGCGGCGGCACCCTGCCGGGACGGGGAAGTACCCCCGGATTCATCTCCATCGACGTTGCTTCCTCCCTCCATGATGCGGGAGTAGTTCCTCCTCGGGGCTGAGGTTCTTACCAGTAGCTATGTGGTCAATTCTCTCTCCCATGATGTGATCTTCGTTGTGATCATAGGCTTTGTTAATCTAGGGTGATCCCATGATATTTCCCCTTCCTCTATGTATTGGATTGATGTACCCACTTGTCTTTATCTAGTATAATCCCCGAGACCAAGGTGATAGCGGTCTATTGGACATGGATTAGAAGAATAATTTCATGAGTGATTTCCTTTTTGTGCGTTGATTGAAGATTGAGAGTCTCTTGGTGCTTGTCTTTGATTATCCTTTAGATATGTTGTGGTGATTGTGGGACTCTCTTTGGATGGCCGCGGTAACATTGGGAAATCCTTAGATTGAGAACTACGAACTTTGAGGTGTGCTTTTGTAGCCCTACATAATTCTCGTCCTCTCTTGACCACGAAGGAATGACCTCCGAGTGCGTCCCATTTGCATGCTTTATGGGAAATATCATGTGATTCGATTATGTTAATGTTGTTGGGAGTTGCCACTAGTGAAAGTATGAAGCCTAGGCCTTGTTTCCACCATTGCAATACCATTTGTGCTCACGTTTACCACTTGTTTGCTTGCTGCACTTTTTATTACAGATTTATATTACTTTGTTTTGCCATCCATATCACTTGCCATTTAACATCTCTTCGCCAAACTAGTGCACCTATACATCTAACAAGTGTATTAGGTGTGTTGGGGACACAAGAGACTTCTTGTATCTTAGTTGCAGGGTTGCTTGAGAGAGACCATCTTCAACCTCTACTTCCCTGAGTTCGATAAACCTTAGGTCATCCACTTGAGGGAAATTTGTTGTTGTCCTACAAACCTCTACGCTTGGAGGCCCAACATAGTCTACAAGAGTAGAAGCGTGTGTAGACATCACCGGACACCATTTCAGTTTGAACGAATGTGTGCATCACAAACGATTCTTCTGCTTTACGCGCATGTGATGAGTTTTATCATTTAATTTTGGTGGCAATTTCCCTGGGTACTATCCTGATACGTCCATTTTGCATCATGTTTTCTTGCTATTATTTATAAAGTTTTTATGCATAATAATGCTTTATGGAGTAATTCTAATGCCTTTTCTCTCATAATATGCAAGGTTTACACAAGGAGGGAGAATACCGACAGCTGGAATTCTGGACCAGAAGAAGCTACGTCAGGCCACCTATTCTACACAACTTCAAATGAGCTGAAACTTCATGGAGACTTTTTATGGAATATTTAAGAAATAATGGAGCAAATAAGTACTAGAGGGGCCCCACCAGGTGGGCACAACCCACCTGGGCGAGCCAGGGCCCCCCAGGCGCGCGCCCTGGTGGGTTGTGCCCTCCTCGGTGCACCTCTGGTGCTCATCTTATGGTATATAAGTCATTTTGAACTAGAAAATAAATAAGGAGAGTACTTTCGGGACGGAGCACCGCCGTCTCGAGGCAGAACTTGGGCATGAGCACTTTTGCCCTTCGGTGGAGCGATTCCGCCGAGGGAACTTCCCTCCCGGAGGGGGAAATCAAGGCCATCGTCATCACCAACAACCCTCTCATCTTTGGGAGGCCAATCTTCATAAACATCTTTAACATCACCATCTCCTCTCAAACCCTAGTTACTCTCTCGTGTTCAGTCTTTGTACCGGAACCTCAGATTGGTACCTATGGGTGACTAATAGTGTTGATTACATCTTGTAGTTGATTACTATATAGTTTATTTGGTGGAAGATTATATGTTCAGATCCACTATGATATTCAATACTCCTCTGATCTTGAGCATGTTTATCACTTGTGAGTTGTTACTTTAGTTCTTGAGGTCATGGGAGAAATCAGGTTGCAAGTAATCATGTGATTTATATGTGTTTGATATTCCGATGATATGTATGTTGTGATTCCCTTACTGGTGTCATGTGAACGTCGACTACATGACACTTCACCATATTTGGGCCTAAGGGGATGCATTGTGGAGTAGTTATTAGATGATGGGTTGCTAGAGTGACAGAAGCTTAAACCCTAGTTTATGCGCTACTTCGTAAGGGACCGATTTGGATCCAAATGTTTAATGTTATGGTTAGATTTTATGTTAATACATTTGTCATAGTTGCGGATGCTTGCGAGGGGGTTAATCATAAGTAGGAGGTCTGTTCAAGTAAGAACAACACCTAAGCACCGGTCCACCCACATATCAAATTATCAAAGTAATGAACACAAATCAAACTTATACGGTGAAAGTGACTAGATGGAATTCCCGTGTACCCTCAAGAACACTTTGCTTATTATAAGAGATCGTTTTGGCCTTTCCTTTGCCACAAAAGGATTGGGCTGCCTTGCTGCATACTATTTACTATTACCGTTACTTGCTCGTTACAAATTATCTTGCTACCAAACTATTTGTTACCGATAATTTCAGTGCTTGCAGACATTACCTTGCTGAAGACCACTTGTCATTTCCTTCTGGTCCTCATTGGGTTCGACACTCTTACTTATCAAAAGGACTATGATTGATTCCCTATACTTGTGGGTCATCAAGACTCTTTTCTGGCGCCTTTGCGGGTAGTGAAGTGCTCTCGGTAAGTGGAAATTGGTAAGGAAAAATTATTACTACATGCTGAAATTTACTGTCACTTGTTACTATGGAAAACAATCATTTGATGGGTTTGTTCAGGGTATCTTCACCTAGAGCGAAAGGACAATTAGTTGCCCCTAAACCCACTGCACCTACTAAAAATATTGGTTATGAAATTCTTTCGGGTATGATAGAGCAATTGCTAGCTAATCCCTAATACTTATGCAGGAGATGGAACCGAACATCCTGATATGCATTTGATATATGTGGATGAAATTTGTGGATTGTTTAAGCTTGCATGTTTACTCGGAGATGAAGCTAAGAAGAATGTTTTCCCTTTATCTTTTAAGGGAAAATCATTTGCATGGTATAGGCAATGCGATGATACTGGATCTTGGAATTGGAATTGATTGAAATTGGAATTCCACCAAAAATATATCCTATGCATCTAGTCATCGTGCTCAGAATTATATATATATTGCCCTCGTGAAGGAGAAAGTATCGCTCTAGATTGGGGTAGGCTTAAGTCAATGTTATATTCATGCCCCAATCATGAGCTCTCGAGAGAAATTATTATTCAGAACTTCTATGCTCGGCTTTCTAATGATGATCGATCCATGCTTGATACTTCTTGTGCCGGTTCTTTTATGAAGAAGACTATTGAATTTAGGTGGTATCTCTTAGAAGGAATTAAACGCAACTCGAAAGATTGGGAACTCAAAGAAGGTAAAGAGTTGGGTATTAAGCTTAAGTTTGATTGTGTTAAATCTTTTATGAATACCGATGTTTTTCAAAAGTTTAGCACTAAGTATGGACTTGAATGTGAGATAGTAGCCTCCTTTTGTGAATCTTTTGCTACTCATGTTGATATCCCCAAGGAGAAGTGGTTTAAGTATCATCCCCCTATTAAAGAAGAAATCAAATAACCAGTAGTTGCTAAAGAAGAAACTATCATTTACAATGTTGATCCAGCCGTTCCTACTACTTATATTGAAAAACCACCTTTTCTTGTTAAGATACAGGAGCATGCTAAGGTTTCAAATGTGGTTCACATAAGCAATATTAAAGCACCTAAACCCCCTGAGAAAATTAAATTAGATCCTAGTGTTGATATGGTTAAAGATCTCTTGGTCGACAATATTGTTGGGCATGTTATTTACTTCATCGGTGAAGCAGCAAGTATTGCTAAACCCGATGCAAAAGACAAACATAGACATGTTGTAGGCATGCCTATTGTCTCAGTCAAAATAGGAGATCATTTTTACCATGATTTATGTGATCTAGGTGCTAGCGTAAGTGCTATCCCTTTTACTCTCTACAAAGAAATTATGAATGACATAACACCCGTTAAAATAGAAGACATAGATGTTACTATTAAACTTGCTAATAGAGACACCATCACACCACTTGGGATTGTTACAGATGTGGAAGTCTTGTGTGGGAAAACGAAATATCCTTCTAATTTTCTAGTTCTTGGTTCCCCACAAGATGAATTTTGTCCCATTATATTTGGTGGGCCTTTCTTGAACACTGTCAATGCTACTATAGATTTCCATAGACAAACTGTTGGTGTTAGCTTTGGTGACAAGTCTCATGAGTTTAATTTTTCCAAGCTTAGAAGAAAACCTCGTAAAAAAAGAATTGCCTAGTAAAGATGAAATAATTGGTCTTGCTTCTATTGATGTGCCTCCTACTGATCCTTTAGAAAAATACTTGCTAGACCATGAAAATGATATGCATATGCATGGAGGAAATGGAATAGATAGATTTTTCTTTGAACAACAACCTCTACTTAAGCACAACTTACCTATTGAAACTCTAGGAGGCCCCCCTCCACCTAAAGGTGATCCTGTGTTTGAATTAAAACTATGGCCTCACACTTTGAAATATAATTATCTTGATGAGAAAAAGATATATTCTATTATTATTAGTGCTAACCTTTGAGAACACGAAGAAGAGAGATTATTAAAATTCTGAAGAAGCACCGAGCCGCTATTGGATATACTCTTGATGATCTTAAGGGCGTTAGTCCCACTCTATGCCAGCACAAGATTAATATGGAAACTGATGCTAAACTTGTTGTTGATCATCGACCTCGTTTAAATCCAAAGATGAAAGAAGGTGTAAGAACTGAAATATTAAAGCTTCTGGAAGTAGGTATCATCTATCCCATAGCTGATAGTAAATGGGTAAGTCATGTTCATTGTGTCCCTAAGAAGGGAGGTATTACTGTTGTTCCTAATGATAAAAATGAAAGTATTCCACAAAGAATTGTTACATGCTATATAATGGTAATTGATTTCAGGAAATTAAACAAAGCAACTAGAAAAGATCATTACCCTCTGCCTTTCATTGATCAAATGCTAGAGAGATTATCTAAGCGCACACACTTCCGTTTTCTTGATGGATACTCTGGTTTCCCTCAAATACCTGTTCCACCAAAAAATTATCCTATGCATCTAGTTCATCATGATCGGAACTGTATATATAATTTTTGGCCTCGTGAAGGGGAAAGTATCGCTCTAGCTTGGGGGAGGCTTAATTCAATGTTATATTCATGCCACAATCATGAGCTCTTGAGAGAAATTATTATTGAGAACTTCTATGCCCGGGTTTCTAATAATGATCGATCCATGCTTGATACTTCTTGTGCCGGTTCTTTTATGAAGAAGACTATTGAATTTATGTGGGATCTCTTAGAAAGAATTAAACACAACTCTAAAGATTGGGAATTCGACGAAGGTAAAGAGCCGGGTATTAAGCTTAAATTTGATTGTGTTAAATCTTCTATGAATACCGATGCTTTTCAAAAGTTTAGCACTAAGTATGGACTTGACTATGAGATAGTAGCTTCCTTTTGTGAGCCTTTTGCTACTCATGTTGATCTCCCAAAAGAGAAGTGGTTTAAGTATCATCCCCCTATTAAAGAAGAAATCAAAGAACTAGTAGTTTCTAAAGAAGGCACTATCATGTACAATGTTGATCCAGTTGTTCCTACTGCTTATATTCAGAAACCACCTTTTCCTGGTAAGATAAAGGAGCATGCTAAGGTTTCAATTGTGGTTCGTAGAAGTAATATTAAAGAACCTAAACCTCTTGAGAAAATTAAAGTATAGCCTAGTGTTGCTATGGTTAAAGATCTCTTGGTTGATAATGTCGATGGGCATGTTATTTACTTCATTGATGAAGTAGCAAGAATTGCTAAACCCGATGCAAAAGACAAACATAAACCTGTTGTAGGCATGCTTGTTGTCTCAGTTAAAATAGGAGATCATTGTTGTCATGGTTTATGTGACATATGTGCTAGCGTAAGTGCTATTCCTTTTACTCTCTATCAAGAAGTTATGAATGACATAACACCCGCTGAAATAGAAGACATATATGCTACTATTAAACTTGCTAATAGAGAAACCATCACATCATTTGGGATTGTTAGAGATGTTGAAGTCTTGTGTGGCAAAACAAAATCCTACTGATTTTCTAGTCCTTGGTTCCCCACAAGATGAATTTTGTCCCATTATATTTGGTAGACCTTTCTTGAACACCGTCAATGCTACTATAGATTGTCATAAACAAACTGTCGGTGTTAGCTTTGGTGACAAGTCTCATGAGTTTAATTTTTTCATGTTTAGTAGAAAACCTCATAAAAAAGAATTGCCAAGTAAATATGAAATAATTGTCCTTGCTTCTATTGTTGTGCCTCCTACAGATCCTTTAGAGCAATATTTGCTAGACCATGAAAATGACTTGCATATGCATGAAAGAAATGAAATAGATAGAACTTTCTTTGAAAAACAACCTCTCCTTAAGCACAACTTACCTATTGAAACTCTAGGAGGTCCTGCTCCGCCTAAAGGTGATCCTGTGTTTGAATTAAAGTAATTTCCTGACACTTTGAAATATGCTTATGTTGATGAGAAAAAGATATATCCTATTATTATTAGTGCTAACCTTTCAGAACCTGAGGCAGAAAGATTATTGTAAATTCTGAGGAAGCACCGAGCTGCTATTGGATATACTCTCGATGATCTTATGGGCATTAGTCCCACTCTATGTCAGCATAAGATTAATATGGAACCTCATGCTAAACCTATTGTTGATCACCAATGCTGTTTAAATCTGAAGATGAAAGAAGTGATAAGAACCAAAATATTAAAGCTTCTGGAAGCCGGTATAATCTATCCCATAGCTGATAGTAGATGGGTAAGCCATGCTCATTGTGTCCCTAAGAAGGGAGGTATTACTGTTGTTCCTAATGATAAAAAAGAACTTATTCCACAAAGAATTGTTACAGGCTATATAATGGTAATTGATTTCAGTAAATTAAACAAAGCAACTAGAAAAGATCATTACCCTCTGCCTTTTATTGATCAAGTGCTAGAGAGATTATCTAAGCACACACACTTTTGTTTCCTTGATGGATACTCTGCTTGCTCTTGAATACCTGTCTCACAACCTGATCAAGAAAATACCACTTTTACTTGTCCTTTTGGAACTTGTGCTAATAGACTTATGCCTTTTGGTTTATGCAATGCACCTACTACCTTTCAAGGATGTATGACTGCTATATTCTCTGATTTTCGTGAAAAGATTATTGAGGTTTTCATGGATGACTTTTCTGTTTATGGGAAGTCTTTTAATGATTGTTTAAGCAATATTAATCGAGTTTTGCAGAAATGTGAGCAAACTAACCTTGTCTTGAATTGGCAGAAGTGCCACTTTATGGTTGACGAAGGTATTGTCTTGGGCCATAAAATTTCTGAAAGAGGTATTGAGGTGGACAAAGATAAGGTTGATGCAATTGAGTAATTGCCATGTCCTAAAGATATTAAAGGTATCCGTAGTTTCCTTGGTCATGTTGGTTTCTATAGGAGGATTATTAAGGATTCCCATAATATTTCTAGGCTTCTTACAAATATTTTACATAAGGATGTCCATTTTGTTTTTTATGATGAATGTGTTGAAGCTTTTGATACACTTAAGAAAGCTTTGACTACTGCACCTATTGTTCAACCTCCTGATTAGAACTTGCCTTTTGAAATTATGTGTGATGCTAGTGATTATGCTGTTGGTGCTGTTCTAGGACAAAGAGTTGATAAGAAATTGAATGTTATTCACTATGCAAGTTAAACTCTAAATAGTGCACAAAGAAATTATGTTACTACTGAAAAATAATTTTTAGCAGTTGTGTTTGCTTGTAATAAATTAAGATCTTTTATTGTTGACTCAAAGGTAATTGTTCACACCGATCATGCTGCTATAAAATATCTTATGGAAAGAAAGATGCAAAACCTAGACTCTTTAGGTGGGTTCTCTTGCTACAAGAATTTGATTTACACTTCACAGATAGGAAAGGAGCCGAGAACCCCGTAGCTGATAACTTGTCTAGATTAGAGAATATTCTTGATAAGCCACTACCTATTGATGATACTTTTCCTGATGAACAATTGGCTGCAATAAATGTTTCTCATAGCACACCTTGGTATGCTGATTATGCTAATTACATTGTTGCTAAATACATACCACCTAGTTTCACATACCAACAAAATAAAAAATTCTTCTATGATTTAAGACATTACTTTTGGGATGAACCGGATCTTTATAAAGGAGGAGTAGATGGTATTATTAGACATTGTGTACCTGAGCCTGAACAGGAACAAATCCTATGGAAATATCACTCCAAAGCTTATGGAGGACATCACGCGGGAGACAGAACTGCTCACAAGGTATTACAATCTGGTTTTTATTGGCCTACTCTCTTCAAGGATGCTCGTAAGTTTGTATTAACTTGTCATGAATGTCAAAGAATTGGTAATATCGACTCTAACATCATAGGATAACCACATATCATTGGGAAATAATATATAGTGATGAGCACCATGTTTAAGTAGAGAATACAATGGGGAGAAGGGGTGTTACAACGATGCATAGATGGGAGAAAGTTGGTTTTGATGGTAGCAACATTGTTGATGTAGATTGCCATCCTGATCCTAGCCCTGACGGCACACCGGCACCATCGAGAGAGAGAGGGGTAGAGAGCTTGCCTCCTTCTTCTTCTTCCTTGGCCTCCTCCCTAGGTGGGAGGATGGTTCCCGCTCTGGTCCATGGCCTCCATGGCGGCGGAGGGGCGAGAGCCCCTCCGAGATTGGATCTGTCTCTCTGTTTTCTTCTATTTGGCATTCCTAGTCTGTGGCCCTTCACTGCTTCTTAAATTCCTGGAGATTCGTAACTCCGATTGCGCTGAGATTTTAACACGATTTTCCCCATAAATTAGTTTCCATGTGCACGAAGAAGGGCCCCAAGCGACTTACGGGGAGGGCACAAGACACCTGGCGTGCTAGGGGGTGCCCGACGTGCCCTGGTGGTTTGTGGAGGCCGTGGGCCTCCGTTTAGGTTGATTCCACCTCCCAAAATAATTCTCCGTAAAATTTTATTGCATTTGGACTTCGCTTGATATGGACTTTCTGCGAAACAATAACATGCAACAAACATGAACTGGCACTTGGCACTAGATCAATAGGTTAGTCCAAATAAATCATATAAATTGTTGCCAAAAGTATGTAAAAGTTGAATTATATTTGCATGGAATAATAAAAAATTATAGATATGACGGAGACGTATCAACACCCCCAAGCTTAATACCTTCTCGTCCTCGAGTAGGTAAATGATAAAAATGATAAAATTTGATGTGGAATGCTACCTAGCATAATCTTGATCATATATATAATCATGGCATGAATATTAAGACATGAGTGATTCAAAGCAATAGTCTATAATTTGACATAAAGACATCAATACTCGGGCATCCCAACAAACAATCTTGTCTTTCAAAATATCAAATGCTAAAGAACGTTATCCCTACAAAATCATATAGCCTTATCATGCTCTGTCTTCTTAACACAAAATATAAATCATGGACTACCCCGGTGCCAGTCAAGCAATTGGTTCATACTTTTTAACGCGCTTCATCATTTCAACTCTCACGAAATACATGAGCGCAAGCCATGGATATAGCACTATAGGTGGAACAGTATACGATGGTAGTAGAGAAAAGAAGAGAGAAAGTCTCACATCAACTAGGCCAATTAATGGGCTATGGAGATATCCGTCAATCGATATCAATGCGGGGAGTAGGGATTGCCATGCAACGGATGTACTAAGAGCTATAAGTGTATGAAAGCTCAATATGCAAAATTCCCACTAGTATATGAAAGTGAGAACATAGGAGAATCTCTATATGAAAAACATGGTGCTACTTTGAAGCACAAGTGTGGAATTAGCATGCCCCTTCTCTTTCTTCTTCTCTTTTTTTCTTTTTCTTTTTTCTTTTTTATTTTTTTATTTTCTTATTTTATTTGTTTGAAGTCTCATCCCGACTTGTGGGGGAATCATGGTCTCCATCATCCTTTACTCACTAGGGCAATGCTCTAATAATGAATAATGATGATCATCACACTTCTTTTACTTATAACTCAAAAGAAATAAAAATTACAACTCGATACCTAGAACATAGTATGACTCTATATGAATGCCTTTGGCAGTGTACCAGTATATGCAATGATCTAGCATAGCAAAGATATCAAAAAACGGTCAAGCCATGAAAATATCGTGCTAGTTGTCTTACAATCATGCAAAGCAATATGAAAATGAATGCTCAAGTCATCTATATGATTGAAATGCATGTCAATATATCTCGGAATGTAGACTAAGGCATAGCCTAGTGGTGGGAAGGGGCTGATGCCTTCCCACCCACCCAGGTTCAAGGCACGGTACTTGCAATTTGGGTTTGTTGCACCAATTATACTGTAAGGGATTCCCTTATAGTCTTTCTATAAAAAATAATCTCGGAATGGATATGGAAATGGCATAATAGGTAGGTATGGTGGCTATTTTTTGGAAGGTATAATAAGGTTTATGCACCGGCGAAAGTTGCGCGGCACGAGAGAGGCTGGCAAATAGCGAAAAGGTAAGAGTGCGTACAATCCATGGACCCACATTAGTCATAAAGAACTCATATACTTATTGCAAAACTTTATTATCCCTCAAAGCAAAGTACTACTACGCATGCTATTAGGGGGGGAGGTTGGTAGGAGTTAACCATCGCGCGCGCCCGACCTTCACATAAACATAGACAATCAAGGATAAATTGTGCTCCAACTTCCTGGCATAACGTGAGACTATACGTGCATGCTTTAGGAATCACAAACCTTAACCACAATATCTTACTAAACACGATAATCCACTAGTACCTCCCACATATTATTATCTCTATATCACAAAACTATTGTAAGGAATTAAACATATCATATTAGTGATCCACAAGTTTCATGTAGGATTTTATGACTAACCATGCAATTGACCAATTCATGTTGACTCGCTAAATGGATATAAGTGAAGCATGAGAGTTTAATTCTTTCTACAAAAGAACATGCTCTAACAAATATAAGTGAGGAAAAAGAGCATTCTTCAAATAACGGTTTTCTATGTGAAGAGAAACATGCAATCCAACCTTCAAATGATATAAGTGAACCACATGAAGCATTCTATAAAGCCATACTTAAAAGATATAAGTGAAGTGCAATGATCATTCTATAAATCAACCATGGACTATCTCATACCAGCATGGTGCATAAAATAAAAGTGAAAAATAAACACAAAAGACGCTCTAAGATTTGCACATATCACATGTACGAAACGAGAACAAAAACATACCAATACTTGTTGAAGAAATATGTGATGCCTTCCGGGGCATCCCCAAGCTTAGACGTTTGAGTATCCTTGAATATTTACTTGGGTTGCCTTGGGCATCCCCCTTGAACTCTTTTCTCTCCTCCTTCTCCTCATATCGAGACCTCCTCGATCTTTGATCACTTCATCCACACAAAACTTAATCGAACTTTTAGTGGCGGGGTTAGTGAATATGGTAATCAAATCCCATCATGTACTATTGTAACATTATTGTATAATTACAAACAAACATTACCCACAGTATGCTATCACAATTCTATGGCCCCAAGTCAAAGTAGGCTCAACAAGATTTCAAACATACACAAATAATGAAGCTATAATAGCAATATGTGAAAACAGGACAGTCTGTAAGAATTTGAACATTCACCATACTTATCTAACTCTAAAAATTCTAAAAAATTAGGAAAGAATAGAAAATTTGTATATCAGTACTTTGTAAAAAATTCAGAAACTTTTGACGTTCCAGTAAAAAAAAGGTAAAATCATGCACTACAACCAAAGTGTCCGTTTTTGCACCGCACATACCAACAAGCAATCTAATCATCCTAAAGGCAAATCTTGGCAAATTAAATTTATAATACAATGTATTTGTACAAGGGGTTAATTATTTTTAAAATAAACTTCCATGAAAAGTTCTACATTGTTTCCATGAGCATGAACACAAGTGTTCAAGGGCGATGCTCATTTCTCCAATGATACCTTCAATCGCTTCTCTTTTTGAAAAAAATTAGGTTCTCCTATATATATTTTTTGTTTTAAAACTTTATAAAAGCACTCAATAGAAATAAATGACTCTCTAAAACTTCCGGGTTGTCTCCCTGGCATCGCTTTCTTTAAAGCCATTAAGCTAGGCATAAAGTGCTTAAGTAATGGATCCACCCGGATCCCAAGGTATATCAAAGACAATTTGAATTAACAATGATTTGTAATTTAGTAGTGAGCACAAATCAACATATATCATGCAATGACGAAGTCTAACTCTCTTCCTATGCATCGGCATGTCATACAAGAACAATTGATGCACATCAAGTAAAGGCTAATGCATAGTATAAGCAAATTCTTACAATTTTGTCATGTTGGAAACATAGAGAGGCGGAGATGTAGTTCCTCTCTCATAATAATTGCAAGTAGGAGCAGAAAGAACATGCATATTATATTCATCAAAATCATCATGTGCAATGGTAAAAGGCAACCCAGCAATGTAGTCCCTAATAAGAGCAAACTTCTCTGATATAGTGTAGTTGGGAGAATTCAAAAAGATAATAGGACTATCATGTGTGGATGCAATAACAACAATTTCATTCTTGACATAAGGAACTATAGCAAGTTCATCTCCATAAGCATAATTCCTATTGGCATCTTGGCCACAAGCATAGCAAGCATTACCAAAAAGGGACATTTCAATTGAATCCAAGGGATCATACCAATCATCATAGCATTCATCCTTCGGTAAGCTCGAAGGGAAATTAAACAATGTATGGGGAAAAGAGTTACTCTCATTAGAAGGTGGGCACGGGTGATCAATCTATTCTTCCTCCATTCATTCTTCGCTCTCCTCCTCATCTTTTTTGTCCAATGAGCTCACAATATCATCAATTTCTTCTTCCATAGACTCCTGCAAAATATTAGTCTCTTCTTGGACAGTGGAGGAGTCCTCAATATATGGATTAACATAGGCATTAGAAGCATAATTATCATAGCACAATTTAAGTATGGAAAAAAATTCAGATTTGTAAAGAGTAGCATCATACTTTTCAATCAAAGAAGCAATTTCATAAGCACCATTAAAAGGAACAATTTGTTCAATATCATTGTAATTATAAACAACTTTGGCATAAGAAGATACGATTCCATTATCACTAAACTCACATCGGTAGGGAAGGCCTGTAAAAATGTCGTCATACACAAGATCAGCCAAGAGGGCCGCATGTGGAAGCAAGCGGGTCTGCTTAAGGGAGAGCTAGATAGCTTCTTTAGTGAGCTGGAAGGGTGGGCTTCTGATCGCCCACGAACACCTATGGGACCGGAGCCCCTTTTCGGTACGGCAAGGGAGCGGAGGGTACACGAAGAGCGGATCGAGGCGAGCACGCGAGCAGTTTACCCAGGTTCGGGCCACACGGATGCGTAAAACCCTACTCCTGCCTTGGTTTGTATTGTGTTCTTAGCTCGGGAGCAAGGAAGGCTACAGTGCTTGTCGCTAGCAACACCGAGCGTGAGAGTGATCGAGGATCGGAACCTCCTCTACGTTGCGCATGGGCCTCCTTTTATAGGTCAAAAGGGGTCACCGACAGGTGGCAACGCAGATGAGGGTAAAAACGTAAAAATGGTGGTAGTTCGAATAGTATATGCATAGTGCTCTATACCTAACCCTTACGGCAGGGGACAAGGGCATTGAATGCCCGTCGCCGTCGCCCCAAACAGTGCAAAAAGCGTCCGTCAGGGCATCTCGGTTCGCCACGACGGTGGCCTCGTCATCGCGGCTTGCCACCGTGTACCCCAGGCTGCACAGCCTTCCGCCACGTGCCCCTGGAAGGGCCCCAGGGCGACGCGTGGCCAGATGAGCTGGAGCGCGGGCACGTAGTGGAAGCTTGCCGCGGCTTGCACCTTGCCGCGGTTGTTAACTTGTCGCGTCCGGGAGCTTGTCGCTCTCCGGGCCTTGTCGGGGCGCGCGATGAGCCACGGCAAGTCTCCTGAAATGCCATGTTTTGGCCTTCCTGGCAAGCTCCTCTTGCCAGGGTCTTGTGCCTAAGGGGTGGTTTTGAGCCTGGAGCGGCCTTCCCCGCAAGCTCCTCTTGCCGGGGTCTTGTTTCTTTAACTTGAATACTTTGTTCTTGAATGGCTCCAAAGGAACCATAGTGGGCCTTGGCGGGCGCGTGGCAAGCCCTGCCACGGGACGCTGCTGCTGCCCGTGCACAAGTTGGGATACTAAGGTACCCCTACTTTAGTACACCGACAGGAGCCCCCGGGCCTGGGCCACACACGGTGCCGAGCGCTGTTGGGCCAGGCCCAAAACAGTGCACGGGCACACGCGGCCCACGGCGCGCCGTATCCCACTCAGTATCCACCGCGCCCCTCCCTAACGGCACGCGTTGATTGCGGCGTCGTGGGAGAGATCGTGGCCTGTTTCTTTAATGGGGGAAATGCGGAACGCCCCCCTTTTCCCCTTAAATGCAGGGGAAACAGGGGCAGTTCCCTCCATTCGTCCATTGCTTCTTCATCCTCCAGAAACCCCCGCTGCTCTCCTCCTCCCCGAAGGTTGAAAGAGAGCAGCGCTCCGCCCTTCCTCCGCCGCCGCCAGCTTCTCCAGCGCCGTCGACTTCCCCCGCCGTCCTCGCCATGGCCCCGAAGGGCGACAAGGTGAAAGCCGCGAAGACTGCCAGGGCGCTGAAGCTAGTGGCGATGCGGAAGAAGATGACGGTCTTCTCGCCGAGGCTCAGCGCGAGGGAGCTGAAGGACTCCTTCTACCTCTTCTGGTCGAGGGAGATAAAAGCGCACCCGCGCACCAAGGTACTCCCCGCTGAAGCCTGCGACATGTTTCCGGGAGGATACGGCTTCTTTGCTCTGTTCTTCTATTGCGGACTCTGCCCACCATACTCCGAATTCTTCTGCGATATTATGAATACCTACGGGTTTCATCTCCTTGATTTCACCCCAAACACCGTCTTGACCATGGCCGTTTTTGCACATCTGTGCGAGAACTTTGTTGGAGTCTACCCCAATGTATCTCTTTTCCGCCATTACTTTACGCCTTGAGTAGAGTCTGGGTCTCCTCTGTCCGGCGGGATCTCTTGGATATTTAGGCTTCATAAGAAAGAGGCATACTTGACTGGGAACTCCGCGGCAAGTGGGAGGAGTGGAGGGCTAACTGGTGCTGGATCATGGAGGACGAACCCCAGCAGTTCACTTCCCCGCGCCAAGTTGCAATAGTGCGCGGCAATGACTGGAGTGACCTGGCCCCCGAGGACAACAAGCTGAAGATAGCCACCACTAGGATTCTCCGCCTCCGGCAAGCCAAGCTCACTGTAGGGGCTGTCGGAGCAGATTTCCTTCGCCGCCGCATCGCTCCCTTGCAGGAGAGGAAAAGGCCTGCTTGGGAGTTTGGTAACGCGGCAGACTTTATGAGGCTGCGCCCAGGCCTCAACTACAATTTCACCGTCATGGAGCTCAACGGAATGCTCCATGAGCTATTCAAGCACGACCCCAAACATCCAGAGTGGTTTGCATTGTCGCGGGGGGTAGTTCTGCTATGCAGCAATTCGTCGCTCAGCGCTATCCGCGCGGCGATGCCATGGTATGACTCCCATGGAATTGACCCCACTTGGCGGGAGCCTTCTGACGAAGCCGTGCAAACGTTCTTCGAGAACTTGGTGGAGCTGCCAATCAATCTCGACGAAAAGAAAGGCCTCACCCACGACACCACCGACGAGGAGATGGGTTATATTGCCACCAGGTTGGAGGAGGCAGCCGCAGCCGCGGCCGCGGGCGAGTTTGGGTATACCTTGGAGGAGGCAGATGCAGCGGAGGCGGTAAGTCTGGCCGAGGAGGAAGAGATCCTCAAGCTGATAAAGCCTGCCGGGCAACCTGCTGGGATGAGCGAGGCCACCGGGCAAGGTACAGAGTCGAGCGCGCCCGCCGAGCAGGGCGCCGAATCGGGCGATTCCGCCGAAGACTCAAGCGGGTCTCTGAATCTTGACTCTTCTTCATCCTCGGGAAGTTCACCGCCACCGGCAAGTCCTCCGGCTCCAGCGAGAAGGCGCCTCCGCAAAGCCGCAGACGTGGCGAGGCAGCCGGCGGGCCAGCAGCCGCAGCGCCATCTGACACGCGCCACCGCGGCGGGCAAGGCCGCCAAGGGGATGACCCGCGCTTCAGCAGCGGCTGGAGGAGGGTCTTCCCGGGCTGGGGCTAACGCTCCTGCCGCCCCTCGTGCCTCGGCGACAACTGGGGCGGGATCTTCTCAGACCACCGCCCCTGAGCCCGCCAAGCGGCCGAGGGCGCCTACTCCTCCAGCTCCTCGCGCCAGGACGCGCGAGGCAGATTTTGACTTCTCCGTGCTCAGCTCCGACGAGGAGGAGGAAGAGTAAGCACTGTCAACTCGTGTTTCCTTCGATTTGCTCTTGTCTTGAATCTTCTTTGCCTGATTCTGATCTTGTTTTTCTTCCAGGAACCTGGCCCAGAGGGCGGCGAAGAGGGCCAAGATCCCGGTGGTCGATCTTGAGGACGAGCCCGTCGCAGCGGCAGGGGATGCGCCAGCGACAAGCTTGCCGAACCAGGCAACTGCTCCACAGAGCAGCCCCCAGCGCAGCCCCCAGCGTAAGTCTTATGTTCACTTCTTCGCTTGTCGGGCACGCGCAGGCTTCTCGTCCTTGTTAATCTTTTTGCTTGTTTGTTGACTTGTACAGAAGTAGAGCCGCAGCCTCAGGAGCGCCAAGAGACTGCTCCCGACGAGCCGCACGCCCCGACCTCTCCGCCAAGGAGGAGCTCCCCGGCGAGGGAGAATACTCCGCCAAGGGAGGGTACCCCGCCAAGGGCGAGCACCCCGCCAAGGGCGAGCACCCCGCCAAGGGAAGGCGCCAGCGGCCCTCCGCCGGCGGGGACTACCACCACGCCGCCGAGGGAGGACTCCCCGGCGAGGAACCTCGTTGAAGAAGAGGCCCGCGCAGGTAACCCTTGGACTTTTCTTCTCTTGGATTTCTCTTTTTGGATATTTGCTTGACAATTATTTTCTTCTTTCTTCTTCTTTTCTTGTATTCAGACTCGTCTGCTCCAGAGCCTATGGAGGCGGAGGCCGCCACCGAGGAGGCCGCGCGCGGCAACACTGGTGATGCCGCGGCCACCGAAGAGGCGATCAGTACCGACGAGCCTGCCGTCGAAGAGGCAGCCAGAGCCGCCGACGCGGCAGCTGAGGAGGGGACCGGCGGTCACACTGACGGCCCTGAGGCCGCAGGAGTGTCCGACGCTGCGCCGACCGCCGACCCTGCTGCTGCCACGGCCGGAACTGGCGCCTACCTAGAGGCTGGAAACGGGGTCTTCATTCCGCTCCCGTGGGCATCTACGTCAAGGGCGCCCGCGGAGGGAGAGGTCTTCGATGAGGAAGTCCTCGCCTCCGCCGGGCTAAAGTTCGTCGACGCACCCGGCAGCAGTAGCGAGCCCGAGGAGGAGCGACTCCCGTGGAGGCTCCTGGCCCTGTACCGCGCCAGCCAGGCCAAGCTGGAGTCCCGAGAGGCCCTGGCCGCCAAGGCGGGCGTCGACTTAGAGAAGCGCGCCGAAGAGCTCCGGGCCGCCAACCAGGCGGCCCTCCGATCCTTGGCGGAGGAGCGGGAGGAGCTCGCCGAGGCGCATCAGGTGTTCATACTCGAGAAGGCCGAAGCAGAGGAGTAGCAACGGCTTGCCGCCGAGGAGCTGTCCCGGCGGGAAGGAGAGCTAACACAGCGGAAGGTCGACCTCGACAGCCACGAGGACGACCTTGCCGCGCGCGAACAGTCCCTTGGCGGAGCTCTGCAGGAAGCGAGGGACGCCGCTGCAGCTGCAGAGACCGCCAAGAGAGACTTGGAGGCGAGGGTGGCGCAACTGGAGATCCACTTGAAGACAAGCGAGGAGAAGGTTGCTGCGCTCATGTTGGAGAGGGAGAAGGACGCCCACAGCCACTCCGAGCTGCAGGTCCGTCTCTCCGACAAGGGCAAGGAGCGCGCCATCGCCAAGGATTCCGTTGCAGACTTGGAGTTGAAGCTGTCCACCCTCACCGCATCACTTGACAGCGCCAGAAATCGGGAGACGAAGCTGAAGGAGGACCTCAGGGCTGAGAGGGCGCTGTTGGACAGCGCCGCCCTCACCCAAAACAACTTCAGGCAGACGGTGGAGCAATGGACCGAGGGGCTTGTCGCTGCCGCCGCTGACATCGACAGGGAGTTGGCGGGGCTGGGGATGGAGCACCTCGGGTACTCCCCCGACGAGAACCTCCCTCACAGTGCCAAGCTAAGCTTGTTCTTCAGGGGAGTGGCGCCGGCCCTCGAGCAGCTCCGGGAGAGGATCCCCACGCAGCTGGCGAACGAGGCGCGCAGGGTTTGCACGGGAGTCGTGGAGAGAGTGCTGACGAAGATAGTCTACCGCAACCCAGGACTCAACCTCCAGAACGTCCTCGGGACCTTGCCGCCCGACACCGACTAGGAGGCGCTGAAGGCCCTTGTCGCCCCCATCGTGGCCAAGGTGGGCAAGATCAAGAGAGTCGACGGCGACTGCGCAGATTAGGCTGCTTTCCTTTTTGTTCCCTTTGTCGCTGCAAACCACGAACAGTAGTCTATTAGTACTGCAACAAGTTGCTTTGTAATATAAATCTATTTTGGGTAGTTAACGCAGTGTTATTTCCTTTACTTGACTCCTTTGCTTTGTATGCTTTTACCCTATGCTTTTAGGGAACTTGCCGGCAAAGGGACCCTTGCCGCGAGCGCTGAGTGCGGAACTTCAACAACCTGCTGGCAATGTCCTAGGTGGCTTCTCACCCCTCGTTGGTTACCCCAAGTGGAAGGTTTGAGATGCAGTGTAGCAGAAGTTTTAACTTGGTAATACCAAGGATCGATTTCCCAGAGACTCCCAGTTTCAACAAGAAGGTGTCAACTGCTAACGGCGCCGGATATTAGCAATCAACGTGGACCTGCACACAGATACAAATAACTTTGCTCCCAACGAGTACAGAGAGGTTGTCAATCCCTCCGGCCTTGTAGTTTACAAAGGATCAAACGCAAGTGATAATAGTGATAGATATAATTGCAATAGTAAGTAAAAGCGGAAAAGTAAATAGCGGATGTGATCAATGATGGTAATATGGACCGGAGTCTCATGATGTTCACTAGTGATGTCTCTCTCCCAAAAGACGATAAAACAGTTATGTGAGGTAAACGAATTACAGCTGGGCAATTGACAGGACCATGTGCGCAAACCAATGCTGACTACATTGCAAGAAAGGTAGAGGTTCAAAGCATGGGCGGTACGCCAAAGTAAGTAGACCGAAATCCATCAATATCTACTACTAATCATCCACCTTGAGATATCTATCCAGAACATCTCGCTGGTATTAAGTTGCGAGCCCCACCCATAGTGTAAACTCAAAGCAACAGACAACTGCATTAAAAGAACTTTGCGTAAAGTAAACAATCCTTCCACCCGCGGGCACAAGCACCATTGTTTTCCCCCTTGTGGCAACAGCACATCCCCTAGACTCATGTTTCTGTCACTCAAACTAGTCATCGAGGGGCATGAACCCACAATCGAGCATAACGTTCCCTCTTGGAGTCACTACCTACTACTTGGCCAAAGCAATAAATAACAACGGAGAACATGCAAGAATTACTTACGAACATAAACATAAAAGAAGTGAATCAAATATATTACTCAAACACAATCTGAACATAATCTCATAATCCATCGGATCCCAGCAAACTCATCATAGCAACAGCATAAGGATTACATATGTGCCTCGATCATGTAGGGCAGCTCACGAGGATTAATTAGTGAAGCACAAGAACGGGAGGAGAACATCACATAGCTACTGGTCATGGACTCATGGTCCAAGGGAGACTACTCACAACTCATCCGGGAGGCGTCCATGGTGGTGGAGAAGCTCCCGGTGGTGATCCTCCCCTCCGGCAGGGTGCCGGGAAGGGTTCTCCTGGTGCTCCCGATCTTGGAAGTGGCGGCGGCGGCAGAACAGAGATGAGATCGCGAAAAAGAGTTCCTGTTTCGAGGGTTTCGGGAGACGCTTTAAATATATGCCAAAGGGGGGCATCGGAGGAGCCTCGGGGGGCCCAGGCGCCCCCCCCCCCCCCCC
>LR738711.1:239606058-239640701 GCA_902687465.1 Secale cereale | reverse complement strand
CTGGTGCCCCCCCCCCCGGCTGTCCTTCGGGCGCACGGTAGTTTTTGGAACGCTGATTTTTTATATAATTTTTCTGGATTTTTCCTGGCAGTTCTCGTAATGTGAAAACCTGAAATACAAAAACAGCCGAAAACAGAAACTGGCACTGGGGTGCACTGAGTTAATAGGTTAGTCCAAATATGATCAAAAGTGTATGGAAGTGTATAAATATCATAGCAATATCACCCAAAAGATGCATGGAGCAAGCAGAAATTATAGATACGTTTTGGACGTATCAACATCCCCAAGCTTAATTTCTGCTCGTCCTCGAGTAGGTAAATGATAACAAGAATAATTTCTGTGGTGAGATGCTATTAACCATATAGGACTTTTTCATAGTCATATGACAACAGCTTACTGAGACAATGAATCTGTAGTAATTAAGTTGCCTCATGAGAAAATCACAAAGAACTGAAAGTTTTACAATATGATACTGAAACATCAAATAGATTTGCAATGAACATGATGTGCAAATATGATAAAGTGATATCTAGCTTGCCCCCTTTAGTGAAGCAAAACATAAATGCAGGGGCACCTCCAAGGTTTAAGTGATGACTAGATACAATGATTTCAGAATAAACGATATCACAATCATGCAAAAGACAATGCTACTTTGGGACAATGCACATTACACTCAGAATGACAATCATGCTCTCAGTAGTTGGTGCTTTGAAGAAAGAAGGTGGAGACTCAACATAAAAGTAAAAGAATGGCCCTTCGCAGAGGGAAGCAGGGATTACTCATGTGCTAGAGCTTTTTATGTTGAAAACATAGAAACAATTTTGTCAACGGTAGTAGTACTTCATATGTGTTATGCATAAGACATCCTATAAGTTGCAAGCCTCATGCATCGAATACCAATAGTGCTCGCACCTTGTCCTAATTAGCTCGGATTTCCATGGATTGTCATTGCATTACATATGTTTCAACCAAGTGTCACAAAGGGGTACCTCTATGTCACCTGTACAAAGGTCCAAGGAGATAGATCGCATTTGATTTCTCGTTTTTGATAGATCTCAACTTGAGGACATCCATACCGGGACAACATAGAAAATAGATAATGGACTCCTCTTTAATGCTTAAGCATATTCTCATAAGAGATTGAGGATTAATGTCCAAGCTAAAACTCCCACCATGATACATGGCTTTGGTTGGCGGCCCAATGTTCTTCTCTAACAATATGCATACTCAAACCATTCAACCCATGGCAAATCACCCTTACTTTAGACAAGACGAACATGCATAGCAACTCACATGATATTCAACAAAAGTGTAACAGTTGATGGCGTCCCCAGAAACATGGTTACCGCTCAGCAAGCAACTTATAAGAAAATAAGATACATAAGCAACATATTCTTTACCACAATAGTTTTTAAGCTACTTTCCCATGAGCTATGTATTGCAAAAACTGAAGGTTTTAAAGGTAGCACATGTAAATTTACTTGGAGTGGCGGTGAAATACCACATATAGGTAGGTATGGTGGACTCATATGGCACAACTGGTTTAAAAGGATGTGGATGCACAAGCAGTCAGTCTGCTTAGTACAACTGGAGGTTAGCAAAAGACTGGGAGCAACCAACTAAGAGAGCAATGACGGTCATAATCATGCAGAGCGACAAAGCAACATTGAATCAGGCATGGAAGTTATATCGCTACTCAGAAACAAAAGATCATCAAGGCTTGACAGACTTTCTTTACAGTCTTAAATATGCGTGAGCATACGCCAAGTCAAGCAAAATAAATTCTTGAGGGAAGATATTACTAAACCATACCACATCATTGGCAAACAAATCATGTTGGTACTCCAATAACACATTGGGAATCCCCCAGCTATTTGAGACTAACCATAAGAAAACCTGAACTACTAAGCGCCATTATGCACGTAGCATCTTTATCATAGACATATTAACCAATGCAACGGAAGCAAACTCTCTTAATAAGATAAGCATGATAATTAAAGAGAGTTCAAGCAACCAACTAAACACAAGCTCTTTAATAAGATAAGCATGAATACTAAGAGCAGAGCATGATAGTAGCTATTAAAAGACAAAGAACACACACAGCAAAGATAGTCATGAAAATTCTATGTTATGTTCTAGGTAGAAGTGGAGCGTGTTTCTCTCCCACATAAAGAACGCTGAGTTCCGACTCGTTATGAAAAACTAAAAAGGAAACTAAAAGGAAGACGCTCCAAGCATAGCACATAACACATGAAGTGATTAAAATATAGTGGAACGAAAGACGAACTGATAATGTTGATGGAGAAGGGGATGCATGGGGGCATCCCCAAGCTTAGACGCTTGAGTCTCCTTGAATATTTCTTGGGGGTGCATGGGGGCAGCCCCAAGCTTAGCGCTTGACACTCCTGAATCTTTTTATCATCTTCCCTCGCACACTTGAAAACTCCCTTCATACATAACTCATCATAATCTGATTAGCGAGGTTACTACCCATACTAAAATAATTATACCTTGCTGGAAATAAAGATATTCTTGAAGGTCTATTGTTTCTCAAGATTGCCAAAAGGTTTTTGCAAAGAAAAAGCAAGCTCTAGGTTTGCAAAATGAAGGAAAGGCAAAACAGGACAGAATCTTTGAAAAACAGAACAGCATGTAGTAAATGATTTGTTCGGGGCACTTCTGCAACTTAAATCAAAAAACTCAGAACATACGCACAAAAGACAATTATATAGAGCACGCTGTCGCAATAATTCAGACCAAAAAGATTATCTGGTGATTTTATACGAATTTTTCAATCCAAGGACAGAATCTGTTTCCCGGACAGCACCTCACAACTTTTGAACTTTCTAGCAATCAGAGGCTATACTTGGCACAAAACTGAGAAGCAAAGATACAATGATGATGCTACTGTAGTAAACAACATCAAGACACAACAAAAGCAAAATAAATTTATTCATTGGGCTGCCTCCCAAAAGCGCTTTCTTTTATGCCTTTAAGCTAGGCATAATGCAAAGAGGAATCAATAACCATCGTAATAATCGGAGCTATAAATTGCTTCAAATGGTTCCTCAACAAGTTCATTCTTGTTCCTTCTAGTAAAGGGGTACACACCTTTTGCCTTTACGCGCAAGCGGATTTGTCCCTTACCTATATCAATGAAGCCTTTAACTGCTCGGAGGAAGTCCCTTCCAAGCACTATATTTCCTTGGTTTGGCTCCATGATGAAGAAATAAATCATTGCAATCCCTTTAAGGAATTTAACTGGCACGTCTTTTATTCTTCCCTGGATTTCAGAAATATCTCCATTAGTGTGTTCATGATAAGATGGTAATCTATCCATGTTAAATTTTAAAGAATCGTGAACAATTTTTGGCATAATAGAAACCATAGATCCAATATCACAATAAGCAAGGAAGTCTTGATTAGAGATGCCAATCCTAACGAAAGGCTCCCAATCATTGTCTATTTCCAAAATGTCTTTCTTATTGGGTTTAGGTTTCTCTACCTTCATCAAGTCTAGAGCATCCATTCTCTTTTCAATAGTAGCAAGTCTATCTATGACAGTATCAAAGTTATGATCATAAACAAAGTAACTAGATAGACCATGTATAATTTCAAGAGCTCTAGCTTCATCACACTCTAGGAAATCTCCCTCGGCTATAATATCAAGAGAGTGTTTACACCATTTAAAAAGACCATGGTAAAAATTTCTAAGCACAATTTTTATAGGTATCCAAGGCATAATTCTCCTATGTGCATCAGAAATTCTGTCCCATGCCTTCTTCATATTTTCTCCATCCCTTTGATGGAAATCTAGAACTTCTGATTCCCTCAAAGCACCAAATCCTAACATGTTTAGCTAAACAAAAAGGACTACTAACAGGAAAGCAAAATAAAAAAAAATCGTAATTTTTTTTTGATAAAGGATACTAAAGCAAAAACTGAAAGGTAAACTAACAAGACTAAAAGCAAAGGTAAAAGATAGTGTGCAACTCCCCTATCCTGAAGAGTGGAGTCCCCGGCAACGGCGCCAGAAATTGCTTTGCTAGGTGGCTTCTCACCCCTCGTTGGTTACCCCAAGTGGAAGGTTTGAGATGCAGTGTAGCAGAAGTTTTCCCTTGGTAATACCAAGAATCGATTTCCCAGAGACTCCCAGTTTCAACAAGAAGGTGTCAACTGCTAACGGCGCCGGATATTAGCAATCAACGTGGACCTGCACACAGATACAAATAACTTTGCTCCCAACGAGTACAGAGAGGTTGTCAATCCCTCCGGCCTTGTAGTTTACAAAGGATCAAACGCAAGTGATAATAGTGATAGATATAATTGCAATAGTAAGTAAAAGCGGAAAAGTAAATAGCGGATGTGATCAATGATGGTAATATGGACCGGAGTCTCATGATGTTCACTAGTGATGTCTCTCTCCCAAAAGACGATAAAACAGCTATGTGAGGTAAACGAATTACAACTAGGCAATTGACAGGACCATGTGCGCAAACCAATGCTGACTACATTGCAAGAAAGGTAGAGGTTCAAAGCATGGGCGGTACGCCAAAGTAAGTAGACCGAAATCCATCAATATCTACTACTAATCATCCACCTTGAGATATCTATCCAGAACATCTCGCTGGTATTAAGTTGCGAGCCCCACCCATAGTGTAAACTCAAAGCAACAGACAACTGCATTAAAAGAACTTTGCGTAAAGTAAACAATCCTTCCACCCGCGGGCACAAGCACCGTTGTTTTCCCCCTTGTGGCAACAGCACATCCCCTAGACTCATGTTTCTATCACTCAAACTAGTCATCGAGGGGCATGAACCCACAATCGAGCATAACGTTCCCTCTTGGAGTCACTACCTACTACTTGGCCAAAGCAATAAATAACAACGGAGAACATGTGTCGGTGTACTAAGGTAGGGGTACCTCAGTACCCCAACTTGTGCACGGGCAGTTGCAGCTTCCCGCGGCAAGGTTTACTGCTGGCTCGCCGGAGACCTTCCTGCTCCTTATCTAACCATCCAAAAACAAAGTATACAAGACAGAAGACCAAGACCCCGGCAAGAGGAGCTTGCCGGGAAGGCCGTCCCAGGCTCAAGATTGCTTAACTAGCACGAGGCCCTGGCAAGAGGAGCTTGTCAGGACGAACAGAAGATTTTATCTTAGAAGACCCAGCAAGGGCTCGGGGAGCGGCAAGCTTCCGGGCCCGGCAAGGTCGAGATCCCCGGCAAGGTGCTTGCCGGGGGAGGTGCCCGGCAAGGTGCTTGCCGGGGGAGGTGCGCTGTGTGCCCGCGCTCCAGCTCATCAGCCCACGCGTCGCCCTGGGGCCACTCCAGGGACGCGTGGCGGACGGCTGTGCAGCCTGGGGGACACGGTGGCACTCCACGGCAGTGGATCCATCGCCGTGGCAGACGGAGACGCAACGGCGGGAGCTTTTGGGGTCGACGGCGACGGGCATTAAATGCCCTTGTCCCCCACTGTCAAAGTAGGTATAGACCACTGTTCTGCACTGTAGCTCCACTGTTCCCGCACTGTTCCAACTACCACATCTTTTACATTTTTACCCCTTTCTCCTACGTTGACACCTGTCGGTGACCCCTTGCACTATAAAAGGAGGCCCATGCACAACGTGGAGGGGGTTCGAAACCTTGATCATTCTCACGCTCGTGTAGCTGCTTCTTCAAGCTCCGAGCGCCCAACTCAATACACAACCAAGCAGGAGTAGGGTTTTACGCATCCGTGCGGCCCGAACCTGGGTAAAACTGCCCGCGTGTGTGCTTCGATCTGCTCTTCGTGCTCCCTCCGCCCTCGTACCGCACAGACAAGGGGCTCCGGTCCCATAGGTGTTCGTGGTGGACAGTTTCCCCCGACATCTTTGGCGCGCCAGGTAGGGGGCGTCGAGGTTGTGCGAACCTGATCCGGCGTTCGCGCGGGCGCAATCTTCATCAACCTCTCCAGCTTCATCAACAACTTCATCAGCAACAACTCCATGGCCCCGAAGAAGAAGCCTTCGGAGGTCGGAGGCCCGTCTGCGTCTCACCCGCCGCCACCAGAGCCAACGGTGGGCGGGGGAGACGCCGTCGGAAGGGTGGTTGCCGGCGAGGACACTCACGGTGCCACCAGATCCAAGAACAGGACGGACGACCGGACCTCGGTCTCCGTGGACGCGCCGCGTCCATCGCAACATACGACGACCCCGCAGCGCCATACCACGGGAGGTGGTATCCGCTTGCTGGGACAAGGCCATACCGGAGGTTCGCGGGACGCCCCGGACCCCCGTCCGGGCACAAGCAAAGCGAAGGCGCCGGCGCGGGACCCCGCTCCTTCTAACGTCGTTAGAAGTCCGAGCGTATCCCGCTCCTCGCACCGCTCGCCCGCGTTCCCCACTACTCCGGCAGAAGCGCTCGCAAGGGCGCAGCTGCTCCTCGATTTTCCTCCAGCGGCCGACAAGGCCGAGGAATGGAGGGCCACTATCCGGAGCCTGATAGACTTCGCCAACAACGACTCTCCGCAGCAGCCGTCGGCCTCGCGGCCGCGGCAGGCCGAGAAGACGAAGGCTATCGGCGACAAGACTGCCGGGGGTGCGACAAGCGTGCACTCCCCGCCGCAGAAGCAGAAGACGCCGCCCCGCCGGAACAATCCCGACGACGGCTCCACAGCCTCGTCGGACCCGCGGGCCCGTCGGGACCAGCGCCAGGTCCTCGACGACCGGCGAGATGAAGACGCTCGGACCACGATCGAGCGCCGCCGAGAAGCTCGGCGACAATCCGACAAGAGAGCTGGGAACGCTGTCGACGCTCCCGCGCCCGGTGAACCAGGCGACTTGCCGTACGCGGCAGGCTGCCCTGCGTTCACCCGCGAGCTGCGGCGCGTCCAGTGGCCCAGCATGAAGAACTTTAAGCCCGACGTACCGGAGAAGTACGACGGCAAGACGCACCCCTCGGAGTTTCTCAGCGTCTACACCATAGCAGTGCAAGCTGCCGGGGGGCGCGACGAGAAGATCCTAGCCAACTACTTCCCGCTCGTGCTGAAGCCGAACGTCCGTTCGTGGCTCATGCACTTGCCGGAAGGCTCTATCTCTTCTTGGGCCGACCTCTGCCATCAGTTTGTTGGCGCCTTCACCGGCGGCCACAAACCCCATGGCCAGGAGAGCGATCTCCACATTTTGGCCCAGAAGGAGGGCGAACCCCTGCGCAAGTATATCCAACGTTTCAGCCGGGTACAGCACAACATCCCCGATGTTCACCCTGCTGCGGTTATCAGCGCGTTCCATCAGAACGTGCGTAACCGCCGCATGCGTGAGGAGATGGCGATGACCAAGATCAGGGACGTCAGCGAGCTCTACGCTCTTGCCGACAAGTGCGCCCGTGCAGAAGAGGGGAGGAAACTCCCCGGGGAGGATGCTGGCGCAGGGGGAAGCGACAGCGACGACGCCGCCCCGGCAAAGAAGAGCCGGCGGCGGAACAACAGGAAGAAGGGCAAGAAGGAAGTGCTTGCCGTCGAGAAGTCCGGCAAGGAGGCCCCCGCCAAGCAAGCGCAGGCTGGCGGCTCCGGCAAGGAGCCTGCCCCTGCGGCGGCGGCCGACAAGCCGGGTAGCTCCGACAAGCAATACTGCAAGATTCACCGCACCAAGGGTCACGACCTCTCCAACTGCAAGCGCGTCGAGTACCTCGTCGAGCAGCAAAAAGCTGAGTACGAGAGGCGCGACAAGGAGAAGGCCCAAGGCGGCGGGGAAGAGCCCAGCAAGAAGCGGCCATTCAATGGCCGGGGAGGACGCCGCGGCAAGGCCAAGCAGCGGCAAGGAGATCGACCTCCCCGGGGCCGCGACAACGACGAAGACGACGATGAAGACATGGAGGACGACGAGAACAGCGAGCAGGAGTTCCAGAAGGCCACGGAGGTCCTGTGCGTCGACGGTGGCGCCTCCCTGCACACCTCCCACCGCCAGCTGAAACAGTGGGTGCGTGAGGTGAATGCAGCGGAGCCGCCCGTGGAGTCGCACAGGCTCCTCAAATGGTCCAGCACGCCCATCATTTTTGACCTTGAGGATCACCCTGACCGCACCACGGCGGTCGGGCACTTGCCGATGCTGGTTTCCCCCACCATCCGCAACCTCAAGGTCACCAAAATGTTGGTTGACGGCGGGGCCGGGCTGAACTTGATCTCCTCTGCTGTGATCAAGAAACTCCAGATTCAAGACGGCGAGCTCGAAGAGACCGGTTCATTCCAAGGAATCAACCCGGGAAGGAGCAAGCCCAAGGGAAAGATTACTCTGCCAGTGACCTTTGGCGGGGAGCTCAACTTCAGAACTGAGCGCATCACCTTTGACGTTGCTGATATTCCATTGCCCTACAATGGGATACTCGGCCGTCCCGCCCTCGCCAAGTTCATGGCAGCTTCCCACTATGCCTACAACGTGCTGAAGATGCCAGGGCCGATAAGCGTCATCACTGTCCACAGCGACAAGAAAGATGCGCTTATTTGCATCGACAAGATCTACCGGGATGCGGCAGCTGCGGCCGAGAAGGATACTCTTGCCGATGAAGCTCCCGGGGGGAAGAAGACGAAGATCAAGTCCGGCAAGTGCTCTGGGACACACTCCGGCAACCGCACCTCTTCGGAGTGCTGCGCTGCCGTCGAGGACGTTCCATCGAGCTCCACCGGCAAGAGCAAGAAAGGAATGGCTGCTCCTCCGGCAACCAAGAAGGTGTCCGCAAAGGAGGATGGCACTGGTGGTACCTTCACCATCAGTGCCACCCTTGACAGCAAATAGGAAAGCGCGCTCGTCGCCTTCCTGCGGGCGAATGTCGATGTGTTTGCTTGGCAACCATCTGACATCCCCGGTGTTCCCAGGAAGGTGATTGAGCACAAGCTTGCTGTCTGTCCTCATGCGCGGCCCATCAAGCAAAAAGTAAGGAAGCAAGCCGTGGAGCGCCAAGAGTTCATCAACGAGGAGATCAAGAAACTAGAGGCAGCAGGCCTAGTTAGAGGTGTGATCCATCCGACGTGGTTGGCAAACCCAGTCGTCGTGCGCAAAGCCAATGGGAAGTGGAGACTGTGTATAGACTTCACTGATGTCAATAAAGCATGTCCCAAGGATCCCTTCCCTTTGCCGCGCATTGACCAGATCGTTGACTCCACTGCCGGATGTGAGCTACTCTGTTTTCTTGATGCGTACTCAGGCTATCACCAGATTTTCATGGCCAAGGAAGATGAAGAGAAGACTGCATTTATCACTCCATGTGGCACTTACTGCTTTATCCGCATGCCATTTGGACTGAAGAATGCAGGCTCAACTTTTGCAAGGGTAGTGTACACTGCTTTTGAGCCACAGATCCACAAGAATGTAGAAGCCTACATGGATGATATCGTGGTGAAGAGCAAGAGCAAAGAAACACTGATTCAAGACTTAGAAGAGACATTTCAGAACCTGCGCAGGATACAGCTCAAGTTGAACCCCGAGAAGTGCGTCTTTGGAGTCCCCTCCGGCAAGCTTCTCGGGTTCTTTGTATCACAGAGGGGGATTGAAGCCAACCCCGACAAGATCAAAGCCATCGAGCAGATAGAAGCCCCGAAGCGCGTCAAGGATGTCAGAAGGCTTGCAGGTTGCGTTGCTGCTCTCAGTAGGTTCATTTCAAAATCCGCAGAACGCGCCCTACCTTTCTTCAAAATCTTGAAGAAGGCAGGTCCCATGAAGTGGACTCCGGAAGCGGAGGCGGCGTTGCAGGATTTGAAACGGTACCTGTCCTCCACTCCTATACTTGTCGCACCTAAACCACAGGAAAAGTTGTTGCTATACTTAGCGGCAACCAACCAGGTGGTTAGTGCTGCGTTAGTAGCGGAGAGGGAGTCCGACGAGGAGTCAGCATCGCCGGCAAGCGAATCTAGCGACAAGCAGGGGGCTGTCCCGACAAGCTCTGGCCCCGACAAGGAAGACTCTGCGCAGGAACAAGGAGAGGTGCGGAAGAAGATGGTGCAGCGCCCAGTGTATTTTGTAAGTTCCCTTCTCCAGGGAGCTAGATCAAGGTACTCTGGTGTGCAAAAATTGCTTTTCGGCCTCCTCATGGCCTCGAGGAAGCTGCGCCACTACTTCCAAGCCCATGAGATAACGGTGGTCACTCGCTTTCCGTTGAAGAGGATATTGCACAATCCAGAGGCAACAGGCAGGATCGTCGAGTGGGCACTGGAACTGTCAAGCTTCGGACTCAAGTTTGAAAGTACTTCAACCATACAGAGCCGAGCTTTGGCAGAATTCATTGCTGAATGGACCCCAACGCCCGACGAGGAAGTTCAAGAAACAAGTGTACCCGTGCAAGAAGCAACAAGTGAATGGGTAATGTACTTTGATGGTGCCTTTTCGCTGCAAGGCGCCGGTGCTGGCGTAGTACTCATTGCGCCCACCGGAGAACACCTCAAGTATATTATCCAGATGCACTTCCCAAGAGAGCAAGCGACAAACAATACTGCAGAGTATGAAGGCTTGCTCGCCGGCCTCAGAATTGCGGCTGAACTTGGGATCAGAAAGCTGATTGTACGTGGAGATTCTCAGTTGGTGGTCCGGCAAGTCAACAAGAGCTACCAGAGCCCTTTGATGGAAGCATATGTCGATGAAGTGAGGAAGCTTGAAGAGCACTTTGAAGGTCTGCAGATGGAGCATGTCCCGAGAGCTCAGAATGAAATTGCAGATGGCCTTTCAAAGTGTGCTGCGATGAAGTTACCTGTGGAACCAGGGACCTTCCTGCTCAAGCTGACTCAACCATCAGTTACACCATCAATTGGGCAGCCAAAGAAGAGAAAGTTGGTCTCCGGCGACTACTTGCCGGCGGATCTTCCAGAACCCGCCGCCAAAGTTCCCAAGATCAACGACAAGAACGCTGAGGAACAGTTTGCTCCTGCAAGCCCTCGGGCTTGTGCAGTTGAAGCAAGTGTTCCCGACAAGCCTCGCCCCGGCGAGCTTGCCGGGGGACCGTCAGCTCCGACAGGACCAGAGGTCTTTGCCGTAGAAGCTGAGGTTCCCGCAGCGGCCCTCGAGCCTTTAGTCCTTGCCGTCGAGCCCCGGGCTCCGGCATGGGCACAGCAGATCGTCCGTTTTCTGCAAACTGGAGAACTTCCCGACGACCCTCAAGAGATAGAGAAGATAACCAGGCAGTCAAGTATGTATCAGTTTGTGGACAACGAGCTGTACAGAAGAAGACTCAATGGTGTCAGGTTGAAGTGCATCTCCAGGGAAGATGGACAGAAGCTGTTGGCGGAAATACACGGAGGCATATGCGGCCACCACATTGGCGCAAGGGCACTTGCCGGGAAAGCTTTCCGGCAAGGGTTCTTTTGGCAGGAAGCCCTCCAAGATGCAACTGCACTAGTAACCAAGTGTGAAGCGTGCCAGTTCCATGCAAAGCAAATTCATCAGCCAGCTCAAGCTCTCCAAACAATCCCTTTGTCATGGCCCTTCTCGGTCTGGGGGCTCGATATCCTCGGCCCTTTCCCTCGCGCTGTCGGGGGCTTTGAGTACTTGTACGTTGCAATCGACAAGTTCACAAAGTGGCCAGAAGTGGAGCCAGTGAGAAAGGTGACAGCACAGTCAGCAGTCAGGTTCTTCAAGTCGATTGTTTGCCGTTTTGGGATCCCTAACAGGATCATCACCGACAACGGTACGCAATTCACTAGTCGCACCTTCATGCAGTACGTCCAAGACCTTGGCGCCAAGGTCTGTTTCGCTTCTGTTGCTCACCCGAGGAGCAACGGTCAAGCGGAGAGGGCAAATGCTGAAGTGCTGCGCGGACTCAAAACAAGGACCTTTGACAGGCTGCGCAAGTGCGGAAGAAATTGGATAGAGGAGCTCCCGGCGGCTCTTTGGTCAATCAGAACGACACCAAGTCGAGCCACCGGACAGACACCCTTTGCTCTAGTCTATGGAGCAGAGGCAGTTCTCCCCACGGAACTCGTATACGGATCTCCTCGAGTACTCGCTTATGATGAGCTCGAGCAAGAGCAACTGCGCCAAGATGACGCATTGCTCCTTGAGGAGGGACGTCTCCAGGCTGCTGTACGAGCTGCTCGATACCAGCAAGCTTTGCGCCGCTACCATAGCCGCAAAGTCAAGGCCAGGAGTCTCGAGGAAGGCGACCTTGTTCTTCGGCGTGTTCAGTCCGCCAAGAATTCCAACAAGTTGACGCCGAAGTGGGAAGGCCCTTATCGGGTGAGACAAGTTACGAGGCCCGGCGCTGTCCGCCTCGAGACCGAAGAAGGCTTACCGGTGAGCAACTCCTGGAACATAGAGCATCTTCGCAAGTTTCACCCCTAAGGCGCGGTTGCCGTGATCCGCTCCGGCAACCACCTTTTGTACAAGCTTTGCCGCTGTTGCATGTAACCCTTTGTACAAAGCCGGGCGCAGACCCCGTGCATCAGTAAAAGATTTCGTGTTTTCGCATCGATTGCCTTTCGCATGCTTCTCTTTGCTATTTGCGTGTTTTACTTGGCATTTGATGCAACACTTAGATACTCGGTAAGCACTATTACGCCGAAAGGCGATATGCTTGTTTCCCTCTCCTTTTCCTTTTTCTCTTAAGCAGAAGGAACGTTCCTCGCGCACAAGTTTGCCGGGGGGGGAAGGAGGTGGAGGAGGAACTAAATGCCGTTCAAGTAAGAAGAGCCTTACCGGAAAGCAAACAACATGAGCAAGCAGCTTATGAAAGATAAGTTGTTAGAATTTGACCAGTTCAAATTTTAAATTTTGGTTGTCTTCCTTGAACGATCACACTTTGTATGGAAAACCTGTGCGCGGAGGAACCTACCCGTGGCTTGCCGCACCCTTATCTTGTTTTCGAGTTCACTCAACGATTTAAGTGAGCTGCGACAAGTGTCGCGCCCTTGCCTCGTTTCCGAGTACACTCAGCAAGCTAAGTGCGTTGCGACCTGCTGCGGCAAGGTTGCTTGCCGGCGAGGACCTTGGCCAGCAGGCTGCTCAGAGTCCAGCACTCAGCGCTCGCGGCAAGGGCCCCTTGCCGGCAAGCTCCCCGGGAGCGTAGGGTGAAAAACATACAAAGTCAAAGATTGGAACAAGGAAGATAACATTGCACTGATTGATTGAAGTAGAGCAAATATCTTACAAGGATAACTTGTCGCAATGGACTAATGAGTTCATAACATAACGTGCAGCAACAAAAAGATAAAGATAGATGGGGCCCTAGTCTACGCGGTCGCCCTCCTTCCTGCCAAGCTTTGCCACCTTGGCGATGATGTGGCTGACCTGCTCCTTCAGGGCCTCCGTGTTCGCATCCTCCGGCAAGCTGCGAAGAACGTTCGTGAGGTTGATCCCCGGGTTGCGGAACACGATCTTCGTCAAGACCCGCTCCAGAGTTCCCGCGCAGAGACGGCGCGACTCCTCGGCCAGCTGCGCGGGGATGCGGTTCCGGAGACCTGCAAGGGCCGGAGCGACGCCTCTGAAGAAGAGGCTGAGCTTGGCGCTGTGCGGGAGATCTGGATCCGGCGAGTAGATAAGATGCTCGGCCTTCAAAGCAAGCAACTCCTGGTCAATGTTGGACGCAGAAGAAGCCAGCTCTTCGGTCCACGCCTCGATGGTCTGCCGGAATAGCTCAGACGCCTTGTTGACGCTATCCACCAAAGTCCGCTCCTTGCGGAGCTCCTCCTTCAGCTTGTCTTCTCGAAGCTTGGCGGCGTCAATTGAATCCCTCAGAGTTGAGACTTTCAGCTCCAAGTCCTCGATGGAGTCCTTGGCGGCCTTGAGCTCATCGCCCCTCTTGGACAGATTCACTTGGAGCTCCGCGTTGGTGTGGGCGTCCTTCTCGCGCTCAGTAATGAGCGCGGCAACCTTCTCGGCGCTCACCTTCATCGCCTTCTCCAACTGGATGACCTTGGCGGCGAGCTCCTTCTTGGCGTCTTCCGCGGCAGCAGCAGCGGCTTTCGCCTCCTTCAGCTCCCCGCCAAGAGCAGCCTCGCGAGCGGCAAGGTCCTCCTCGTGGGAGTCGAGATCCACCTTCCGCTGCGCGAGCTCTCCCTCTCGCCGGGACATCTCCACCCCGGCGAGCCGTTGCTGTTCCTCAGCCTCGGCCTTCTCCAGCACCCATTCTTCATATTCGCCGGCAAGGCGCTCGCGCGCCTCCGCCACCTCGCGGAGGCCCGCCTTGTGGGCAGCGCTGAGCTCCGCCGCACGCTTCTCCATTTCGGCGGCGGCCTTGGCGGCAAGCGCTTCCCGAGAGGCGAGCTTCGCCTGCCTGGCCCGGTAAAGGGCCAGGAGTCGGTGGAGAAGCTTCTCCTCCTCGGGCCCATCTCCTTCGCCGGGCGCCTCGACGACTGTCAGACCCGCGGAGGCGAGGACTTCTCCGTCAAACGCCTCGCCCTCCGCGGGAGCTCTTGATGAAGACCCCCAAGGCACTTGGATAAAGATGCCATTGGGGGCACGAAGATAGTAACCAGCTGGCTCCTCGCCGGCGGAGGGACCGGCGGCCGGTGCAGCATCTGATGCTCCCGCCACCTCCGGGTTGGCGGTGCGGTCGCCGTCCCCCTCCCCGGCCGCTGCATCGGCAGCCGGAGCGGACTCCTGCACGGCCGGCTCGGTGGTTTCGGCCGTCTCCGTGGTGGCCTCGGCCATCTCCACGACGACGGGAGCGTCATCGCCGCCGCCCTGCGCGCCCTCCTCATCCTCGATATTGATGACCTCGGTCTCCATCGGTGCGGGAGGAGGAGGAGGAAGATCTAAGAGAAGAAGAAAAAGAAGTTCAAAATCAAGCAAAGATCCAAAAAGAAGCAAAGTCAAGAAAACCAAGTACAGAACGTACCGTGGCGGACGTCCTCTGCGGCGGGCTCCCTTGCCGGGGAGCTCGGCTTTGGCGGAGTGGCCGTCCTCGCCGGGCTGCTCGCCCTCGGCGGGGTACTCTGCCTTGGCGGAGTACCCGCCCTTGGCGGAGCGCTCTCCCTTGCCGGAGAGTTTTGCCTTGCCGGGGACGGCGGGGCCTGCGGCTCCTCGGTGACGGCCTCCGGGCGCTCTTCCCGCTGCGGCTCCACCTCTGCACAAGAGAAGATAGAAGAACTAAGACATTCAGAGATCAAAGCCCTAAGCGCGCCCCGACGAGCAAAAAACAGTAAACCTCTAACTTACGCTGGGGGCTGCGCTGGGGGCTGCTCCCCGGAGCGGCGCTCGGGTCCGGCAAGCTCGGCTCCGGCGCGATCCCTGCTTCCGCGACGGATGGGTCTCCCACGACTTCAACTGTGGGCACCTTAACCCTCTTCGCGCGCTGCTCCAAGGTCCTGCAATCACAAGCAACAAGCAAAGTCAAGCGTCAGCAACAATCGAGATATAAAAATCAAGAAGGAGTAAGGTCTCGGGTCCTTACTCTTGGTCCTCCTCGTCGTCCTCGCTCAGCGCGGAGAAGTCGAACTCCACGGTGGGCGCGTCGGCGCGAGGAGCGGAGGATGAAGGTTCCCTCGCGCGTTTCGGAGCCACCGGGGCTGGGGGCTGCGTAGGCCCAGCCCCTGTGGTGGCCGGCGCCCGAGAAGGGGGCGGAGCAGCTGCTCCGCTCCGAGAAGATCCTTGCCGGCTCGGTGCCGGCCTGCGGGACGCCTCTGCCGTGGCCGGCACGCCGGCCGCCCTTGGCGCGGCTTGGCTCGGCCGGGGAGCTGCCCGGCGAGCTGGCTGTTGCCGGGGCGCTCGCGTCTGCTCTCCCGTCGCCGCCTTGCGGAGACGCTTCAACGGGGACTGCTTCGGGCTTGCCGGGGGCGGGGAGGTCTCCGACGAGGAGAGGTCGTCGGCGTACAACTCTGTCGATCCGCCGGAGCCTTCGGCCTCCTCCTCCTCCTCCTCCTCTGCCTCGGCCGGCTCGCTGGGCCCAGCATCCGACGATGCGGCCCTCTTCCCCTTGGCGCCTCCGCCCCTCGCGGCGCCTCTGCTTCCTCCGGCGGTGCCCTCCATTGCCGCGGCCTCCGTCGCGATCCCACTGATCCCAGAGTGCCTCAGCGAGGGAATCACGGCGAGCGCGTCGGGAGGGAGCTCTAGCAGCTTGCGAATCTCCTCATTGTCCGCCTGGCTGGCGGCATCCGCGGCTTCCGCCTCCGCGGGTGTGTATCCAAAGTTTCCCGCCGCCGCGGCTGCGGCGACTTCTTCAGCGCGAGAAGCTATGTAAGCAATCTCTTGGTCGGTGGTGGCCCGCGTGTGCAGCTTGAGATCGTCCTTCTTCTCCAACACCTCCACAAGGCGGTCGTAGAACTCGAGGACGTCGATGGGCTTGGGCGCAATCCACGTGCGCTCCACCCCATGAGAGTCGCACGCGGGCATCATAGCGACAAGGCGATCCCGGGCGCTGCTGGCGCAGAGCGGCACCACTCCCCGGGGAGCGCGGAAGTACTCGGGGTGTGCCGGGTCGAACTTGAAAAGTTCCCTGACCATACCCCGCAGCTCGAGTGTTGTGAAGTTAAAATTGAGGCCGGGGCGCAGCCTCATGATGTCTGCCGGGCCGCCATATTGCCACGCCGGCCTCTTCCGGTCTTGGAGGGGGGCGATCCGGCGACGAAGAAAGTCCTTGCCCACTTCAGCGACAGACAGCGGCGCCAAACGAAGACGCATGATCCTGACGAGAGCAATATCCAGCTTGGAGTCGTCGGAATCGAAGTTACTCCAATCCCTGCCGCGCACGATGGGCGATGTGCGCGGCGCGGTGAAGTGTTGCGGCCGCTCCTCGACGACCCAGCACCACTCCGCACGCCACTCTTCCCACTTGCCGCGGAGCTCCCCCGGCAAGTAAGCGGGTTTCTTATTCAGCCTGAACACCCAAGAGATTCCTCCGGAGAGGGGGGCGTCGGCCTCTACTCTGGGGATGAAAAAGTGCCTAAAGAGAGCTACGTTGGGCTGGATTCCTACGAAGTTTTCGCACATGTGTGCGAAAACGGACATGGTGAGGATGGCGTTGGGAGTGAAGTCGAGGAGGTGGAGGCCATAAGTATTCATGATATCGCAGAAAAAGTTTGAGAAGGGAGGGCACAGACCGCAGTGGAAGAAGGCTGCGAAAAAGTAATACCCGCCGGGGTAGTGGTCCTTGGCGACGGCCGGGTAGACGCGCGTGCGGGGGTGCGCTGGAGTCTCCTTGGACCAGAACCAATAATATTTACTCCAGAGCTCCCGCACGCCGAGCCTCGGCGAGAAGACGATGTGCTCCTTCCGCAACGCGACGAGCTTCGCCGCCTGATCTGACTTCTCCCGCTTGGACTTCTCCGCCTTCGCCTTGTCGGTCTTTGGGGCCATGGCGGACGCGGTGGAAGGAAGGGGGCGAAGAGCTTGGTGGTGGCGGAGGAGTAGAGGCAAAGAGCAGAGGAATCTGAGGAAGAAGACGATGGCAATGAGTGCGCAGGGAGGGGAACCGCGCCGCTCTCTCTGCTTTTATGGGGGAGTGGGGGGCGTTTCGCCCTTCCCATTAAAGAAATCGTGGGCACGTCCCATCCCACGGCGCCGCAATCGACGCGTGCCGTTACCGTGGGGTGCGGCGGATAGGGAAGTGGATTCGGCGCGCCGCGGGCCGCGGGTGCCCGTGCACTGTTTTGGGCCTGGCCCAACAGCGCTCGGCACCGTGTGTGGCCCAGGCCCGGGGGCTCCTGTCGGTGTACTAAGGTAGGGGTACCTCAGTACCCCAACTTGTGCACGGGCAGTTGCAGCTTCCCGCGGCAAGGTTTACTGCTGGCTCGCCGGAGACCTTCCTGCTCCTTATCTAACCATCCAAAAACAAAGTATACAAGACAGAAGACCAAGACCCCGGCAAGAGGAGCTTGCCGGGAAGGCCGTCCCAGGCTCAAGATTGCTTAACTAGCACGAGGCCCTGGCAAGAGGAGCTTGTCAGGACGAACAGAAGATTTTATCTTAGAAGACCCAGCAAGGGCTCGGGGAGCGGCAAGCTTCCGGGCCCGGCAAGGTCGAGATCCCCGGCAAGGTGCTTGCCGGGGGAGGTGCCCGGCAAGGTGCTTGCCGGGGGAGGTGCGCTGTGTGCCCGCGCTCCAGCTCATCAGCCCACGCGTCGCCCTGGGGCCACTCCAGGGACGCGTGGCGGACGGCTGTGCAGCCTGGGGGACACGGTGGCACTCCACGGCAGTGGATCCATCGCCGTGGCAGACGGAGACGCAACGGCGGGAGCTTTTGGGGTCGACGGCGACGGGCATTAAATGCCCTTGTCCCCCACTGTCAAAGTAGGTATAGACCACTGTTCTGCACTGTAGCTCCACTGTTCCCGCACTGTTCCAACTACCACATCTTTTACATTTTTACCCCTTTCTCCTACGTTGACACCTGTCGGTGACCCCTTGCACTATAAAAGGAGGCCCATGCACAACGTGGAGAGGGTTCGAAACCTAGATCATTCTCACGCTCGTGTAGCTGCTTCTTCAAGCTCCGAGCGCCCAACTCAATACACAACCAAGCAGGAGTAGGGTTTTACGCATCCGTGCGGCCCGAACCTGGGTAAAACTGCCCGTGCGTCTGCCTCGATCTGCTCTTCGTGCTCCCTCCGCCCTCGTACCGCACAGACAAGGGGCTCCGGTCCCATAGGTGTTATCCCGGAGTGCCTCAGCGAGGGGATCACGGCGAGCGCGTCGGGAGGGAGCTCTAGCAGCTTGCGAATCTCCTCATTGTCCGCCTGGCTGGCGGCATCCGCAGCTTCCGCCTCCGCGGGTGTGTATCCAAAGTTTCCCGCCGCCGAGGCTGCGGCGACTTCTTCAGCGCGAGAAGCTATGTAAGCAATCTCTTGGTCGGTGGTGGCCCGCGTGTGCAGCTTGAGATCGTCCTTCTTCTCCAACACCTCCACAAGGCGGTCGTAGAACTCAAGGACGTCGATGGGCTTGGGCGCAATCCACGTGCGCTCCACTCCATGAGAGTCGCACGCGGGCATCATAGCGACAAGGCGATCCCGGGCGCTGCTGGCGCAGAGCGGCACCACTCCCCGGGGGGCGCGGAAGTACTCGGGGTGGGCCGGGTCGAACTTGAAAAGTTCCCTGACCATACCCCGCAGCTCGAGTGTTGTGAAGTTAAAATTGAGGCCGGGGCGCAGCCTCATGATGTCTGCCGGGCCGCCATATTGCCACGCCGGCCTCTTCCGGTCTTGGAGGGGGGCGATCCGGCGACGAAGAAAGTCCGCGCCCACTTCAGCGACAGACAGCGGCGCCAAACGAAGACGCATGATCCTGACGAGAGCAATATCCAGCTTGGAGTCGTCGGAATCGAAGTTACTCCAATCCCTGCCGCGCACGATGGGCGATGTGCGCGGCGCGGTGAAGTGTTGCGGCCGCTCCTCGACGACCCAGCACCACTCCGCACGCCACTCTTCCCACTTGCCGCGGAGCTCCCCCGGCAAGTAGGCGGGTTTCTTATTCAGCCTGAACACCCAAGAGATTCCTCCGGAGAGGGGGGCGTCGGCCTCTACTCTGGGGATGAAAAAGTGCCTAAAGAGAGCTACGTTGGGCTGGATTCCTACGAAGTTTTCGCACATGTGTGCGAAAACGGACATGGTGAGGATGGCGTTGGGAGTGAAGTCGAGGAGGTGGAGGCCATAAGTATTCATGATATCACAGAAAAAGTTTGAGAAGGGAGGGCACAGACCGCAGTGGAAGAAGGCTGCGAAAAAGTAATACCCGCTGGGGTAGTGGTCCTTGGCGACGGCCGGGTAGACGCGCGTGCGGGGGTGCGCTGGAGTCTCCTTGGACCAGAACCAATAATATTTGCTCCAGAGTTCCCGCACGCCGAGCCTCGGCGAGAAGACGATGTGCTCCTTCCGGTACGCGGCGAGCTTCGCCGCCTGATCTGACTTCTCCCGCTTGGACTTCTCCGCCTTCGCCTTGTCGGTCTTTGGGGCCATGGCGGACGCAGTGGAAGGAAGGGGGCGAAGAGCTTGGTGGTGGCGGAGGATTAGAGGCAAAGAGCAGAGGAATCTGAGGAAGAAGACGATGGCAATGAGTGCGCAGGGAGGGGAACCGCGCCGCTCTCTCTGCTTTTATGGGGGAGTGGGGGGCGTTTCGCCCTTCCCATTAAAGAAATCGTGGGCACGTCCCATCCCACGGCGCCGCAATCGACGCGTGCCGTTACCGTGGGGTGCGGCGGATAGGGAAGTGGATTCGGCGCGCCGCGGGCCGCGGGTGCCCGTGCACTGTTTTGGGCCTGGCCCAACAGCGCTCGGCACCGTGTGTGGCCCAGGCCCGGGGGCTCCTGTCGGTGTACTAAGGTAGGGGTACCTCAGTACCCCAACTTGTGCACGGGCAGTTGCAGCTTCCCGCGGCAAGGTTTACTGCTGGCTCGCCGGAGACCTTCCTGCTCCTTATCCAACCATTCAAAGACAAAGTATACAAGACAGAAGACCAAGACCCCGGCAAGAGGAGCTTGCCGGGAAGGCCGTTCCAGGCTCAAGATTGCTTAACTAGCACGAGGCCCTGGCAAGAGGAGCTTGTCAGGACGAACAGAAGATTTTATCTTAGAAGACCCAGCAAGGGCTCGGGGAGCGGCAAGCTTCCGGGCCCGGCAAGGTCGAGATCCCCGGCAAGGTGCTTGCCGGGGGAGGTGCCCGGCAAGGTGCTTGCCGGGGGAGGTGCGCTGTGTGCCCGCGCTCCAGCTCATCAGCCCACGCGTCGCCCTGGGGCCACTCCAGGGACGCGTGGCGGACGGCTGTGCAGCCTGGGGGACACGGTGGCACTCCACGGCAGTGGATCCATCGCCGTGGCAGACGGAGACGCAACGGCGGGAGCTTTTGGGGTCGACGGCGACGGGCATTAAATGCCCTTGTCCCCCACTGTCAAAGTAGGTATAGACCACTGTTCTGCACTGTAGCTCCACTGTTCCCGCACTGTTCCAACTACCACATCTTTTACATTTTTACCCCTTTCTCCTACGTTGACACCTGTCGGTGACCCCTTGCACTATAAAAGGAGGCCCATGCACAACGTGGAGGGGGTTCGAAACCTTGATCATTCTCACGCTCGTGTAGCTGCTTCTTCAAGCTCCGAGCGCCCAACTCAATACACAACCAAGCAGGAGTAGGGTTTTACGCATCCGTGCGGCCCGAACCTGGGTAAAACTGCCCGCGTGTGTGCTTCGATCTGCTCTTCGTGCTCCCTCCGCCCTCGTACCGCACAGACAAGGGGCTCCGGTCCCATAGGTGTTCGTGGTGGACAGTTTCCCCCGACAACATGCAAGAATTACTTACGAACATATACATAAAAGAGGTGAATCAAATATATTACTCAAACACAATCTGAACATAATCTCATAATCCATCGGATCCCAGCAAACTCATCATAGCAACAGCATAAGGATTACATATGTGCCTCGATCATGTAGGGCAGCTCACGAGGACTAATTAGTGAAGCACAAGAATGGGAGGAGAACATCACATAGCTACTGGTCATGGACTCATGGTCCAAGGGAGACTACTCACAACTCATCCGGGAGGCGTCCATGGTGGTGGAGAAGCTCCCGGTGGTGATCCTCCCCTCCGGCAGGGTGCCGGGAAGGGTTCTCCTGGTGCTCCCGATCTTGGAAGCGGCGGCGGCGGCGGAACAGAGATGAGATCGCGAAAAAGAGTTCCTGTTTTGAAGGTTTCGGGAGACGCTTTAAATATATGCCAAAGGGGGGCACCGAAGGACAGCCCGGCGCGGCCCGGGGGTGCGCGCCGCCAGGGCGCCTGGAGCCCTGGTGCCCCCCCCCCCCCGGCTGTCCTTCGGGCGCACAGTAGTTTCTGGAACGCTGATTTTTTATATAATTTTTCTGGATTTTTCCTGGCAGCTCTCGTAATGTGAAAACCTGAAATACAAAAACAGCCGAAAACAGAAACTGGCACTGGGGTGCACTGAGTTAATAGGTTAGTCCAAATATGATCAAAAGTGTATGGAAGTGTATAAATATCATAGCAATATCACCCAAAAGAGGCATGGAGCAAGCAGAAATTATAGATACGTTTTGGACGTATCACAATGCCGCTACCGGCAAGAAACCTTGTCGCAGCTAGTCGCAGCACACTTAGGTTGCTGAGCGAACTCAAAAACGAAGTAAGGGCGCGACACTTGTCGCAGCACACTTAAGCCGTTGAGCGTGCTCGAAACAAAGTAAGGGCGCGGCTAGCTACGAGTAGGTTCCTCCGCGCACAGGTTTTCCATACAAAGTGTGGTCGTTCAAGGAAGATAACTTTAAAATTTAAAAATTCGAATGCTCAAACTTTGGCGACTTAGCTTTTGTGTTGTTTGCTTCTCGGCAAGGCGAGGCTTTCTTGAACGGCACTTGGCCCATACCACTGTCTCCTTCCCCCCCCGGTAAACTTGTGCGCGAGGAAAAGCTTCCTTCTGCTTGAGAGAAAAAGAAAGAGGGAGGAAACATAGATATGGAGCCTTACGGCTCGTTATTGCTTACCGGGGGCGCGTGCTGCTCAAGATGTCAGATAATACATGCAAGAAAAGCGAAAAGGCATGGAATCGACAAGTTGTGCAAGGCACAAAAGTTTTACTGATGCACGGGGTCTGCGCCCGGCTTTGTACAAAGGTTTGCATGCAACAGCAGCAAGACTTGTACAAAAGGTGGTTGCCGGAGCGGATCACGGCAACTGCGCCTTATGGGTGAAACTTGCGAAGGTGCTCAATGTTCCAGGAGTTGCTCACCGGTAAGCCCTCTTCAGTCTCAAGGCGGACAGCGCCGGGCCTTGTGACTTGTCTCACCCGATAAGGGCCTTCCCACTTCGGCGTCAACTTGTTGGAATTCTTGGCGGACTGAACGCGCCGAAGAACAAGGTCGCCTTCCTCGAGACTTCTGGCTTTAACTTTGTGACTATGGTAGCAGCGCAAAGCTTGCTGGTATCGACCAGCTCGTACAGCAGCCTGAAGACGGTCCTCCTCAAGGAGCAGTGCGTCGTCTTGCCGCAGCTGCTCTTGCTCGAGCTCATCGTAAGCGAGCACTAGAGGCGACCCGTATACGAGTTCCGTGGGGAGAACTATCTCTGCTCCATAGACAAGAGCAAACGGTGTCTGTCCAGTGGCTCGATTTGGTGTCGTTCTGATTGACCAAAGAGCCGCCGGCAACTCTTCAATCCAGTTTCTTCCGCATTTGTGCAGCCTGTCGAAAGTTCTTGTCTTGAGTCCGCGCAGCACTTCAGCGTTTGCCCTCTCTGCTTGACCATTGCTCCTCGGGTGAGCAACAGAAGCGAAGCAGACCTTGGCGCCAAGGTCTTGGACGTATTGCATGAAGGTGCGACTTGTGAATTGTGTGCCGTTGTCGGTGATGATCCTGTTAGGAATTCCGAAACGGCAAACAATTGACCTAAAGAACTTGACTGCTGACTGTGCGGTCACCTTCCTCACTGGTTCCACTTCCGGCCACTTTGTGAACTTGTCGATGGCGACGTACAAGTACTCAAAGCCCCCGGCTGCACGGGGAAAGGGGCCGAGGATGTTGAGCCCCCAGACCGAAAATGGCCAGGACAAAGGGATCGTCTGGAGAGCTTGAGCTGGCTGATGTATCTGTTTGGCATGGAACTGGCACGCTTCACACTTGGTTACTTGTGCAGTTGCATCCTGATGTCTACACATGCTTCTACTCTTATAGACTATGTTGGGCCTCCAAGCGCAGAGGTTTGTAGGACAGCAGCAATTTCCCTCAAGTGGATGACCTAAGGTTTATCGAACTCAGGGAAGTAGAGGTTGAAGATGGTCTCTCTCAAGCAACCCTGCAACTAAGATACAAGAAGTCTCTTGTGTCCCCAACACACCTAATACAACAAGGAGTTGTATAGGTGCACTAGTTCGGTGAAGAGATGGTAAAATATGGATGATAGGAGTGGCAAAGCAAAGTAATATAAATCTGTAATAAAAAGTGCAGCAAGCAAACAAGTGGTAAACGTGAGCACAAATGGTATTGCAATGGTGGAAACAAGGCCTAGGGTTCATACTTTCACTAGTGGCAACTCCCAACAAGATTAACATAATCGAATCACATGATATTTCCCATAAAACATGCAAAGGGGACGCACTCGGAGGTCATTCCTTCATGGTCAAGAGAGGACGAGAATTATGTAGGGCTACAAAAGCACACCTCAAAGTTCGTAGTTCTCAATTTAAGGATTTCCCAATGTCACCGCGGCCATCCAAAGAGAGTCCCACAATCACCACAACATATCTAAAGGATAGTCAAAGACAAGCACCAAGAGACTCTCAATCTTCAATCAACACACAAGAGAGGAAATCACTCATGAAAATATTGTTCTAATCCATGTCCAATAGACTGCTGTCACCTTGGTCTCGGGGATTATACTAGATAAAGACAAGTGAGTACATCAATCCAATACATAGAGGAAGGGGAAATATCATGGGATCACCCTAGATTAACATAGCCTATGATCACAACGAAGATCACATCATGGGAGAGGGAATTGACCACATAGCTACTGGTAAGAACCTCAGCCCCGAGGAGGAACTACTCCCGCATCATGGAGGGAGGAAGCAACATCGATGGAGATGAATCCGGGGGCACTTCCCCGTCCCGGCAGGGTGCCGGCGCAGGAATTCTAGTCCCCCGAGGCTTGATGGCGATGGCGGCGGAGATCGGAATCGCGTCTGGAGAAAAGGGGTCTGGAATCAGGGTTTCCGCGACACGGTGTAAATATATGCCAAAGGGGGGCATCAGAGGGGGTCAGGGGTGCCCAGGAGCCCCCCCGGCGCGGCCAGGAGGGGGGCCGCGTGGGCAGGCCGCCTGGAGCCCCTGTGGGTCCCCTCCGGCCCTACTTTGGCCGCATGGAAGCTTCCGGAATGCTGATTTTTTATATATTTTTCCCGGAATTTTTCTGGCAATTTACGTAATGGGAAAACCTGAAATACAAAAACAGCAGAAAACAGAAACCGGCACTGGGGTGCACTGAGTTAATAGGTTAGTCCAAATATGATCAAAAGTGTATGGAAGTGTATAAATAACATAGCAATATCACACAAAAGAGGCATGGAGCAAGCAGAAATTATAGATACGTTTTGGACATATCAACATCCCCAAGCTTAATTCCTGCTCGTCCTCGAGTAGGTAAATGATAACAAGCATAATTTCTGTGGTGACATGCTATTAACCATATAAGGACTTTTCATAGTCACATGACAAAAGCTTACTGAGACAATGAATCTGTAGTAATTAAGTTGCCTTATGAGAAAATCACAAAGAACTGAAAGTTTTACAATATGATACTGAAACATCAAATAGATTTGTAATGAGCATGGTGTGCAAATATGATAAAGTGATATCTCGCTTGCCCCCTTTAGTGAAGAAAAACATAAATGCAGGGGCACCTCCCAGGTTTAAGTGATGACTAGATATAATGATTTCAGAATAAACGATATCACAATCATGCAAAAGACAATGCTACTTTGGTACAATGCACATTACACTCAGAATGACAATCATGCTCTCAGTAGTTGGTGCTTTAAAAGAAGGTGGAGACTCTTGAACCGTGGCTTTTGTTGGCAAGGTTGAAAACCCGTAGTCGGAAACAAAGACAAAACATGTACCAGAGCTCTTGGTTTTAAAACAGAGGTAATAATTTTTTTTAGATCATGCATGTTTCGTCAACGAATGCTAGCAGACAACTCAATCACTTCTTGAGATGGACAAGTTTCGAGGAACGGCTCCCGAATGAGGACGATGACATCCTCTTAATCTCCTTTGTTTATCACTGCCAAAGTTTTCTGATTTCTCATGAACAAAGCGTGAAGGAGGGTTTGTTTGTTATATTAATTTTGAGCCGGGCGCACTCAATGCCAGTTCCTTCTCGTATTATGGGTTTGCACATTATACATGCAATCCTGGGGTGAAGCTTGTCCAACTTAAAAAGATTATGAATTAACTACTACTTCCTCATGGACTTACAACAGAGGCACAAAATAGGAATGCTTTTCTTTGAATAATTTCGAGATGGTACATGCAAGTCTCCGTTAGGAATGGCAGGTAAATACCATGTAGGAAGGTATGGTGGACTCATATGGCATAACTGGTATAAAGGAATTTGGATGCACAAGCAGTCAGTCCGCTTAGTACAGGTGGAGGTTAGCAAAAGACTGGGAGCGAGCAACTAAGAGAGCAATGACGGTCATAATCATGCAGAGCGACAAAGCAACATTGAATCAGGCATGAAGTTATATCGCTACTCAGAAACAAAAGATCATCAAGGTTTGACAGACTTTCTTTACAGTCTTAAATATGCGTGAGAATACGCCAAGTCAATCAAAATAAATTCTCGAAGGAAGATATTACTAAACCATACCACATCATAGGCAACCAAATCATGTTGGTACTCCAATAACACATTGGGAACCCCCCAGCTATTTGAGACTAACCATAAGAAAACATGAACTACTAAGCGCCATTATGCACGTAGCATCTTTATCGTAGACATATCAACCAATGCAACGGAAGCAAACTCTCTTAATAAGATAAACATGATAACTAAAGAGAGATCAAGCAACCAACTAAACGAAAGCTCTTTAAACAGATAAGCATGAAAGTTAAGAGCTAAGCATGATAGTAGCTATTAAAGGACAAAGAACACACACAGCAGAGATAGACATGAAAATTCTATGTTATGTTCTAGGTAGAAGTGGAGCGTGTTTCTCTCCCACATAAAGAAAGCTGAGTTCCGACTCATTATGAAAAGCTAAGGAAAACTAAAAAGGAAAACTAAAAGCAAGACGCTCCAAGCATAGCACATAACACATGAAGTGATTAAAATATAGTGGAACGAAAGACGAACTGATAATGTTGATGGAGAAGGGGATGCATGGGGGCATCCCCAAGCATAGACGCTTGAGTCTTCTTGAATATTTCTTGGGGGTGCATGGGGGCATCCCCAAGCTTGAGCGTTTGACACTCCTGAATCTTTTTATCATCTTCCCTCGCACACTTGAAAACTCCCTTCATACATAACTCATCATAATCTGATTAGCGAGGTTAGTACCCATAATAAAATAATTGTTCCTTGCTGGAAATAACGATATTATTGAAGGTCTACTGTTTCTCAAGATTGCCAAAAGGTTTTTGCAAAGAAAAAGCAAGCTCAAGGTTTGCAAAATGAAGAAAAGGCAAAACAGGACAGAATCAGTGAAAAACAGAACAGCAGGTAGTAAATGATTTTTTCGGGGCACTTCTGCTACTCTAATCAAAAAACTCAGAACATACGCACGAAAGACAATTGTATAGAGCACGCTGTCGAAAAAATTCAGACCAAAAAGATGATCTGGTGATTTTATACGAATTTTTCTATCCAAGGACAGAATTTGTTTCCTGGACAGCACGTCACAACTTTTGAACTTTCTTGCAATCAGAGGCTACACTTGGCACAAAGTTGAAAAGTAAAGGTACAACGATGATGATACTGTAATAACAACATCAAGACACAACAAAAGCAAAATAAAAATTTTATTCATTGTGGGCTGCCTCCCAAAAGCGCTTTCTTTTATGCCTTTAAGCTAGGCATAAGACTTTAATGATGCTCACGTAGGAATAAGAGTTGAAGAACAAAAGAGAGCATCAAGAAGCAAATACCAAACACATTTAAGCCTAACATGCTTCCTATGCATAGGACTATTGCAATAGAATAATTCATTGAAGCACAAAGCAATAAGCATAGGAAGACAAAACAAGCATAACTTCAAAACCTTCAACATAAAGAGAGAGAACTTAATATTATTGAAATATCTATAAGCATATGTTCCCTTCTCATAATAATTTTCAATGGGATCACGAATAAACTCAACAATATAAGCATCACATAAAGCATTGTTACCATGATCCACATGCAAAAAGGTACTCTTACTCTCCACATAAGCATAATCTTTCTCATTGGTAATAGTGGGAGTAGGACTATCATAAACAACTTGAACACTATAGATTAATTGTGTATTAGGAAGATGGTGTTCAACAAGGGAGTAATTCCCTCCATGATTATGACAAGTTTCATAAGGATAATTTCTCCTTATGTCATAGGTACCTTTATAATCACTATAGGTTGGAGTTATAACATCATCATGGTAGAGAAGAGCATTATCATTGCTAGCAACTACATTTGTAAACATGTTGTCTTTATTCTTACTAGCAAAAGAATTATCAATTATCACATCACTAGTGGGTAATGGATTTGCAATCCTATCATCCCCAAGCTTAGAGCTTCCCATATCATCACTTTCAGAGTTGGTACCAAAAAGATTTTCAAGATCATAAGTAGCATTATCATCATTTTCCCAATCACAATAAGTAACATGCATATCATAATCAAAATCATCTTCAATAGTACCTACGGACGTATCATCAAGATGATAATTAAGGCAATAAACTTCACCTTCTTCTTTAAACTTACAACCGTTAGGATAAAAGTTGATGGGAGGAATATGCTCCGGCCAGGTTGATACCCATTCTTCTTCCTTCTTGCTCCTCTTCCTCCTCCTCTTCTTTTTCTTCTTCTTCACCTTAGGAGGGGGTGGTTGGAGATGAAGCTTCTCCACATATCCTGGTTTATCATTAGAAACAATAAGGGAAACTTAGGAGAAACTCTCCTTTTTATTAGCAGAAATATAAGAGACATTTTTATACTTTGGTAAAGTTCCCTCCTTTCTAATATTACTTATGTAATCATTTTTATGGCAATTAACAACACAATAGAGATGGCAATTTTGCAAAGTATTTTTTATTCCTATGGCATTAACATTTAGCCAAGAAGTCTTTTCTGATAACTCTTCACACATCAAAAATAACATAAGCTCATCATAAAGATTAGAGGTGATCATTTTATCACACAACTAGTTAACAGTTATGTTTTCAAAGTTCATGCATTGAAAATTAAAGTGACCCTCTATACGGCAAAGTTCACAAGTAAAAGGATAAAGGTCACACAATTCTCTAGCAATTTCATTTAAATATCTGACCCAAGTGATTGTTCTTTCATGCTTATGTTGCTTACAATACTTCTCTTCGTCAATCATAGGCCTTTCACAAGGTCTATCCACTCCACAAAAATTAACATGCTTATATAAAACTTCATCTTTAGGAATTGGATCATGCATGTTGCAATCATCATGGACAATTTCATTTTCTTTGCAAGTCTCTTTAAAAGGTTTATGATACTTGATCCAATCCTCCTTAGGCATATTAAGATGTGAAGCAAAAGATTTGATGAAATCAACAAGGAGTTGAGAATCAAGTCCAAACTTAGCACTAAACTTATTAAAACTTGTAGTTTCAACAAAGGACTTAATGAATCATACTCATAAATTACACGTGACTCTTTACCTTTGTCGATCTCCCAATCTTCAGTGTTGCGTTGAATTCTTTCAAGGAGTTCCCATTTAGCATCAATCTTTTCGTTTGTGAAAGACCCATAGAGGAAGCATCGAGCAAATCTTTATCCTGTCGAGAGAGCCTCGCATAGAAATTAGTAATAATCATATCTTTGGGGAGCCCTTGGTTAGGACATTTTAGCATTAACGTTTTCAGTCTCCCCCAAGCTTGAGCTATGCTCTCTCCGTCATGAGGATAGAAATTATAAACATAATTCCTGTTCTTATGGACTTCATGAAGAGGATAAAACTTAGAGTAAAAGAGAGACATAAGCTCTTGCCAATCAAGCAAGTGCGAGTTATCGAGAAGCTTATACCAATCTGAAGCTTTATCTATAAGTGATACGGCGAACAATTTCCTCATGACAAACTCCCTTGATACACCTGCAAGCTTAAATAATGAACATAATTGTGACAGATATAGCAAGTGTTCACCGGGATGTCTGTCTCCTGCATAACGATTAGCCAAAACATAATTGATAATACCAGCTGGTATTTTATAGGGCACAATTTCAGTAGGGGGAGGAGCAACCACCACAGGTGTGGGGCGTCTTCCCGCAAGCAATGATCCAATAGCAAGGTTTTCCATAAACATAACTAGTGAAATAAAAACAAGAAACTAAAAGATTTAATTGCAAGATCTAAAGATATACCTTCAAGCGCTCACCTCCCCGGCAACGGTGCCAGAAATAGCTTGATGTCTACACACGCTTCTACTCTTATAGACTATGTTGGGCCTCCAAGCGCAGAGGTTTGTAGGACAGCAGCAATTTCCCTCAAGTGGATGACCTAAGGTTTATCGAACTCAGGGAAGTAGAGGTTGAAGATGGTCTCTCTCAAGCAACCCTGCAACTAAGATACAAGAAGTCTCTTGTGTCCCCAACACACCTAATACAACTAGGAGTTGTATAGGTGCACTAGTTCGGCGAAGAGATGGTAAAATATGGATGATATGAGTGGCAAAGCAAAGTAATATAAATCTGTAATAAAAAGTGCAGCAAGCAAACAAGTGGTAAACGTGAGCACAAATGGTATTGCAATGGTGGAAACAAGGCCTAGGGTTCATACTTTCACTAGTGGCAACTCCCAACAAGATTAACATAATCGAATCACATGATATTTCCCATAAAACATGCAAAGGGGACGCACTCGAAGGTCATTCCTTCGTGGTCAAGAGAGGACGAGAATTATGTAGGGCTACAAAAGCACACCTCAAAGTTCGTAGTTCTCAATCTAAGGATTTCCCAATGTCACCGCGGCCATCCAAAGAGAGTCCCACAATCACCACAACATATCTAAAGGATAGTCAAAGACAAGCACCAAGAGACTCTCAATCTTCAATCAACACACAAGAGAGGAAATCACTCATGAAAATATTGTTCTAATCCATGTCCAATAGACCGCTGTCACCTTGGTCTCGGGGATTATACTAGATAAAGACAAGTGAGTACATCAATCCAATACATAGAGGAGGGGGAAATACCATGGGATCACCCTAGATTAACATAGCCTATGATCACAACGAAGATCACATCATGGGAGAGAGAATTGACCACATAGCTACTGGTAAGAACCTCAGCCCCGAGGAGGAACTACTCCTGCATCATGGAGGGAGGAAGCAACGTCGATGGAGATGAATCCGGGGGCACTTCCCCATCCCGGCAGGGTGCCGGCACAGAAATTCTGGTCCCCCGAGGCTTGATGGAGATGGCGGCGGAGATCAGAATCGCGTCTGGAGGAAAGGGGTCTGGAATTAGGGTTTCCGCGACACGGTGTAAATATATGCCAAAGGGGGGCATCAGAGGGGGTCAGGGGTGCCCAGGCGCCCCCCCGGCGCGGCCAGGAGGGGGGCGCGTGGGCAGGCCGCCTGGAGCCCCTGTGGGTCCCCTCCGGCCCTACTTTGGCCACATGGAAGCTTCCGGAACGCTGATTTTTTATATATTTTTCCCGGAATTTTTCTGGCAATTTACGTAATGGGAAAACCTGAAATACAAAAACAGCAGAAAACAGAAACTGGCACTGGGGTGCACTGAGTTAATAGGTTAGTCCAAATATGATCAAAAGTGTATGGAAGTGTATAAGTAACATAGCAATATCACACAAAAGAGGCATGGAGCAAGCAGAAATTATAGATACGTTTTGGACGTATCACATCCTGGAGGGCTTCTGGCCAAAAGAAACCTTGCCGGAACGCCTTGCCGACAAGTGCTCTTGCGCCAATGTGGTGACCACATATGCCTCCATGTATTTCTGCCAACAGCTTTTGCCCATCTTCCCGGGGAATGCACTTCAATCTGACACCGTTGAGTCTTCTTCTGTACAGTTCATTGCCGACGAACTGATACATACTTGACTGTCGGGTTATTCTTTCTGCTTCTTCTGGCTCTTCGGGAAGTTCTCCAGTTTGGAGGAAACGAACGATCTGCTGTGCCCATGCTGGAGCCTGTGGCTCAACAACAAGGACTAAAGGCATCAGTGCTGCTGCGGGAACATCAGCTTCTACGGCAAGAATTTGAGGCTCGGCCGGAGCTGGACGCTCCCCGGCAAGCTTGCCGGGGCAAAGCTTGTCGGGAACGCCTGCTTCAACTGTACAAACCCTAGGGTCTGCAGGAGCAGACTGTTCCTCAGCAACTTTGTCGTTGATCTTGGGGACCTTGTTGGCTGCGGCTTCGGGAAGCTCTGCCGGCAAGTAGTCACCGGAAACCAACTTTCTCTTCTTACTTTGTCCAGTTGATGGTGTAACGCATGGTTGAGTTAACTTGAGCACAAAGATCCCTGGTTCCACAGGTAGCTTTAGTGCAGCACACTTTGACAGGTCGTCCGCGATGTCATTTTGAGCTCTTGGAACGTGTTCCATCTACAAGCCTTCAAAGTATTCTTCAAGTTTCCTCACTTCATCGACGTATGCTTCCATCAACGGACTCTGGTAGCTCTTGTTTACTTGTCGGACAACCAACTGCGAATCACCCCGCACAATTAGCTTTTTGATCCCAAGTTTCGCTGCGATTCTGAGGCCGGCAAGCAAACCTTCATACTCTGCAGTATTGTTCGTTGCTTGCTCCTTGGGAAAATGCATCTGGACAACGTACTTGAGGTGCTCTCCGGTGGGCGCGACGAGCAGCACGCCAGCGCCGGCGCCTTGCAGCGAGAAGGCACCATCGAAGTACATTATCCATTATTTGCTCGCTTCTTTGATGGGGATGCTTGTCTCTGGAATCTCTTCGTCTGGCGTTGGTGTCCATTCTGCTATGAATTCTGCCAAGGCTCTGCTCTGAATGGTTGAAGTACTTCCAAATTTGAGGCCAAAGCTTGATAGCTCCAGTGCCCACTCGACAATCCTGCCTGTTGCTTCTGGATTTTGCAATATCCTCTTCAGCGGAAAGCGAGTGACCACCGTTATCTCATGTGCTTGGAAGTAATGGCGCAGCTTTCTCGAGGCCATGAGGAGACCGAAAAGCAGCTTCTGCACCCCAGAGTATCTTGACCTAGCCCCCTGCAAGAGGGAGCTAACAAAATAAACCGGGCGTTGCACCATCTTCTTCCGCACCTCTTCTTGCATCTGCGCAGACTCATCCTTGTCGGGGCTAGAGCTTGTCGGGGAAGCCCCCTGCTTGTCGCTGGATGTGCTTGCCGGGGCTGTGGGCTCCTCATCTGCCTCCCTTTCCGCTACTAACGTAGCACTAACCACTTGATTGGTTGCTGCTAAGTACAGCAGCAACTTCTCTTGTGGTCTAGGTGCGACAAGTATTGGAGTGGAGGATAGGTACCCTTTCTCCCTCGACCAGAAGAGGTAGAAGGAGTCCTTCAGCTCCCTCGCACTGAGCCTCGGTGGGAAGACCGTCATCTTCTTCCGCATCGCCGCTAGCTTCAGCGCCCTGGCAGTCTTCGCGGCTTTCGCCTTGTCGCCCTTCGGGGCCATGGCGGGGACAGCGGGGGAAGTCGACGGCGCTGGAGAGGCTGGCGGCGGCGGAGGAAGGGCGGAGCGCTGCTCTCTTTCAACCTTCGGGGAGGAGGGGAGCAGCGGGGGTTTCTGGAGGATGAAGAAGCAATGGACGAATGGAGGGAACTGCCCCTGTTTCCCCTGCTTTTAAGGGGAAAAGGGGGGCGTTCCGCATTTCCCCCATTAAAGAAACATGCCACGATCTCTCCCACGACGCCGCAATCGACGCGTGCCGTTAGGGAGGGGCGCGGTGGATACAGAGTGGGATACGGCGCGCCGTGGGCCGCGTGTGCCCGTGCACTGTTTTGGGCCTAGCCCAACAACGCTCGGTACCGTGTGTGGCCCAGGCCCGGGGGCTTTTGTCGGTGTACTAAAGTAGGGGTACCTTAGTATCCCAACTTGTGCACGGGCAGTAGCAGCGTCCCGTGGCAGGGCTTGCCACGCGCCCGCCAAGGCCCACTATGGTTCCTTTGGAGCCATTCAAGAACAAAGTATTCAAGTTAAAGAAACAAGACCCCGGCAAGAGGAGCTTGCCGGGAAGGCCGCTCCAGGCTCAAAACCATCCCTTAGGCACAAGACCCTGGCAAGAGGAGCTTTCCAGGAAGGCCAAAACATGGCATTTCAGGAGACTTGCCGTGGCGCATCGCGCGCCCCGGCAAGGCCCGGAGAGCGACAAGCTCCTGGACGCGACAAGTTAACAACCGCGACAAGGTGCAAGCCGCGGCAAGCTTCCACTGCGTGCCCGCGCTCCAGCTCATCTGGCCACGCGTCGCCCTGGGGCCCTTCCAGGGGCACGTGGCGGAAGGCTGTGCAGCCTGGGGTACACGGTGGCAAGCCGCGATGACGAGGCCACCGTCGTGGCGAACGGAGACGCCCTGACGGACGCTTTTTGCACTGTTTGGGGCGATGGCGACGGGCATTCAATGCCCTTGTCCCCTGCCGTCAGGGTTAGGTATAGAGCACTATGCATATACTGTTCCAACTACCACCATTTTTACGTTTCTACCCTCATCTGCGTTGCCACCTGTCGGTGACCCCTTTTGACCTATAAAAGGAGGCCCATGCGCAACGTAGAGGAGGTTCCGATCCTCGATCACTCTCACGCTCGGTGTTGCTAGCGACAAGCACTGTAGCCTTCCTTGCTCCCGAGCTAAGAACACAATACAAACCAAGGCAGGAGTAGGGTTTTACGCATCCGTGCGGCCCGAACCTGGGTAAACTGCTCGCGTGCTCGCCTCGATCCGCTCTTCGTGCACCCTCCGCTCCCTTGCCGTACCGAAAAGGGGCTCCGGTCCCATAGGTGTTCGTGGGCGATCAGTTTCCCCGACATCTTTGGCGCGCCAGGTAGGGGGCGTCGAGGTTGTGCGAACCTGATCC
>LR738711.1:239580895-239606009 GCA_902687465.1 Secale cereale | reverse complement strand
GGATCAGGTTCGCACAACCTCGACGCCCCCTACCTGGCGCGCCAAAGATGTCGGGGAAACTGATCGCCCACGAACACCTATGGGACCGGAGCCCCTTTTCGGTACGGCAAGGGAGCGGAGGGTGCACGAAGAGCGGATCGAGGCGAGCACGCGAGCAGTTTACCCAGGTTCGGGCCGCACGGATGCGTAAAACCCTACTCCTGCCTTGGTTTGTATTGTGTTCTTAGCTCGGGAGCAAGGAAGGCTACAGTGCTTGTCGCTAGCAACACCGAGCGTGAGAGTGATCGAGGATCGGAACCTCCTCTATGTTGCGCATGGGCCTCCTTTTATAGGTCAAAAGGGGTCACCGATAGGTGGCAACGCAGATGAGGGTAAAAACGTAAAAATGGTGGTAGTTGGAACAGTATATGCATAGTGCTCTATACCTAACCCTGACGGCAGGGGACAAGGGCATTGAATGCCCGTCGCCGTCGCCCCAAACAGTGCAAAAAGCGTCCGTTAGGGCGTCTCCGTTCGCCACGACAGTGGCCTCGTCATCGCGGCTTGCCACCGTGTACCCCAGGCTGCACAGCCTTCGGCCACGTGCCCCTGGAAGGGCCCCAGGGCGACGCGTGGCCAGATGAGCTGGAGCGCGGGCACGTAGTGGAAGCTTGCGGCGGCTTGCACCTTGCCGCGGTTGTTAACTTGTCGCGTCCGGGAGCTTGTCGCTCTCCGGGCCTTGCCGGGGCGCGCGATGCGCCACGGCAAGTCTCCTGAAATGCCATGTTTTGGCCTTCCTGGCAAGCTCCTCTTGCCAGGGTCTTGTGCCTAAGGGGTGGTTTTGAGCGTGGAGCGGCCTTCCCGGCAAGCTCCTCTTGCCGGGGTCTTGTTTATTTAACTTGAATACTTTGTTCTTGAATGGCTCCAAAGGAACCATAGTGGGCCTTGGCGGGCGCGTGGCAAGCCCTGCCACGGGACGCTGCTGCTGCCCGTGCACAAGTTGGGATACTAAGGTACCCCTACTTTAGTACACCGACAGCTTCTGCGGCAAGTTAGTTTGTATAGGGTGTATTCTTCGGTAGGGTGGGAGTAGCGTGCGTTTAATGTAATGTCATGCTACTGTGGAGGGGCTCTTTAGCCCCGCTCTCTTCTTTATAATATAGTACGCACACTCGTGCATATTCGACAAAAATGTCATATATATCACATAAATTCCAAGCATAGCACTGCAAACGATGAATATGATCCAGTAAAAGTCTCCCTTTTTGAGACAAGTGATGTCACACGTAATAAGCATGATCCTAATGATTTTCCCTCAACTAAGCTAGTTGGGTTTTTAGCATGAGCACGTAGGGATCGAAGATGATCCAAGTAGAAAGCTTGAGTAGTGTGATAGATTTTGGGTGGTTCTTCAACCATTGGTTTAGTCGGTACAACTAATTTTTTTGGTATTTTGCATTTTCTACACATAACTACAGATAGAAACAAGAGAAAAATAAAAAATACTTAGTGACAAAGCAAACAAGCACACGTGAGAATATTCACCTCACGCTATTGCTCCCCGACAACGGTGCCAGAAAAAGGTCTTTCTAACCCACAAGTGTAGGCGATTGTTTGTAACCTTTTTCGATAAGTAAGAATGTCGAACACAACGAGGAGCTAAAGGTAGAACAAATATTTCCTCAAGTTCTATCGACCACCGATACAACTCTACGCACACTTAATGTTTGCTTTATCTAAAACAAGGATAAAACTAGGCGTAATCTACGAGAATAAAACTAGGAATAAATTGTATGACAATAAAAGTAGATAGATTTTGTCAAACAAGAAAGTCATTTGTCCCTAGGGACACCTCATGTTTGCGTGAGATGGAGGGCACCATAGGACAGCACCAAAATAAAATATACAATCATACCAACCAAGATCATGATTAACCCATAGGACAAAACAGATCTACTCAAACATCATAGGATAGCCACATATCATTGGGAAATAATATATAGTGTTGAGCAACATGTTTAAGTAGAGAATACAGCAGGGAGAAGGGGTGTTACATGATGTCTACACACGCTTCTACTCTTGTAGACTATGTTGGGCCTCCAAGCGCAGAGGTTTGTAGGACAGTAGCAATTTCCCTCAAGTGGATGACCCAAGGTTTATCGAACTCAGGGAAATAGAGGTTGAAGATGGTCTCTCTCAAGCAACCCTGCAACTAAGATACAAGAAGTCTCTTGTGTCCCCAACACACCTAATACACTTGTTAAATGTATAGGTGCACTAGTTCGGCGAAGAGATGTTAATGGCATGTAATATGGATGGCAAAACAAAGTAATATAATTCTGTAATAAAAAGTGCAGCAAGCAAACAAGTGGTAAACGTGAGCACAAATGGTATTGCAATGGTGGAAACAAGGCCTAGGGTTCATACTTTCACTAGTGGCAACTCCCAACAACATTAACATAATCGAATCACATGATATTTCCCATAAAACATGCAAAGGGGACACACTCGGAGGTCATTCCTTCGTGGTCAAGAGAGGACGAGAATTATGTAGGGCTACAAAAGCACACCTCAAAGTTTGTAGTTCTCAATTTAAGGATTTCCCAATGTCACCGCGGCCATCCAAAGAGAGTCCCACAATCACCACAACATATCTAAAGGATAGTCAAAGACAAGCACCAAGAGACTCTCAATCTTCAATCAACACACAAGAGAGGAAATCACTAATGAAAATACTTTTCTAATCCATGTCCAATAGACCGTTGTCACCTTGGTCTCGGGGATTATACTAGATAAAGACAAGTGAGTACATCAATCCAATACATAGAGGAAGGGGAAATATCGTGGGATCACCCTAGATTAACATAGCCTATGATCACAACGAAGATCACATCATGGGAGAGAGAATTGACCACATAGCTACTGGTGAGAACCTCAGCCCCGAGGAGGAACTACTCCCGCCTCATGGAGGGAGGAAGCAACGTCGATGGAGATGAATCCGGGGGCATTTCCCCGTCCCGGCAGGGTGCCGGCGCAGGAATTCTGGTCCCCCGAAGCTTGATGGCGATGGCGGCGGAGATCGGAATCGTGTCTGGAGAAAAGGGGTCCGGAATCAGGGTTTTCTCGACGGACCTTAAATATATGCCAAAGGGGGTCACCAGGGGAGTTCTGGGGGGCCCAGCCGCCCCCCGGCGCGGCCTAGGGGTGGGCCGCCTGGGCTGGCCGCCTGGAGCCCCTGTGGGTCCCCGCCGGCTGTACTTTGGCCGCACGGTAGCTCCTGGAACGCTGATTTTTTATATATTTTTCTGGATTTTTCCTGGCAGTTCTCGTAATGTGAAAACCTGAAATACAAAAACAGCCGAAAACAGAAACTGGCACTGTGGTGCACTGAGTTAATAGGTTAGTCCAAATATGATCAAAAGTGTATGGAAGTGTATAAATATCATAGCAATATCATCCAAAAGAGGCATGGAGCAAGAAGAAATTATAGATACGTTTTGGACGTATCAACATCCCCAAGCTTAATTCCTGCTCGTCCTCGAGTAGGTAAATGATAACAAGAATAATTTCTGTGGTGACATGCTATTAACCACATAGGACTTATTCATAGTCATATGACAAAAGCTTACCGAGACAATGAATTTGTAGTAATTAAGTTGCCTCATGAGAAAATCACAAAGAACTGAAAGTTTTACAATATGATACTGAAACATCAAATAGATTTGCAATGAACATGATGTGCAAATATGATAAAGTGATATCTAGCTTGCCCCCTTTAGCGAAGCAAAACATAAATGCAGGGGCACCTTCAAGGTTTAAGTGATGACTAGATACAATGATTTCAGAATAAACGATATCACAATCATGCAAAAGACAATGCTACTTTGGGACAATGCACATTACACTCAGAATGACAATCATGCTCTCAGTAGTTGGTGCTTTAAAAGAAGGTGGAGACTCAACATAAAAGTAAAAGAATGGCCCTTCGCAGAGGGAAGCAGGGATTACTCATGTGCTAGATTTTTTTATTTTGAAAACATAGAAGCAATTTTTTCAACGGTAGTAATACTTCATATGTGTTATGCATAAGACATCCTATAAGTTGCAAGCCTCATGCATCGAATACCAATAGTGCTCGCACCTTGTCCTAATTAGCTCGGATTTCCATGGGTTATCATTGCATTACATATGTTTCAACCAAGTGTCACAAAGGGGTACCTCTATGCCACCTGTACAAAGGTCCAAGGAGATAAATCGCATTTGATTTCTCGTTTTTGATAGATCTCAACTTGAGGACATCCATACCGGGACAACATAGAAAATAGATAATGGACTCCTCTTTAATGCTTAAGCATTCATAAGAGGTTGAGGATTAATGTCCAAGCTAAAACTTCTACCATGATACATGGCTTTGGTTGGCGGCCCAATGTTCTTCTCTAACAATATGCATACTTAAACCATTCAACTCATGGCAAATCACCCTTACTTCGGACAAGACGAACATGCATAGCAACTCACATGATATTCAACAAAAGTTTAACAGTTGATGGCGTCCCCAGAAACATGGATACCGCTTAGCAAGCAACTTATAAGAAATAAGATACATAAGCGACATATTCTTTACCACAATAGTTTTTAAGCTACTTTCCCATGAGCTATGTATAGCAAAAATGAAGGTTTTAAAGGTAGCACATGTAAATTTACTTGGAGTGGCGGTGAAATACCACATATAGGTAGGTATGGTGGACTCATATGGCATAACTGGATTAAAAGAATGTGGATGCACAAGCAGTCAGTCTGCTTAGTACATGTGGAGGTTAGCAAAAGACTGGGAGCGACCAATTAAAAGAGCAATGACGGTCATAATCATGCAGAGCGACAAAGCAACATTGAATCAGGCATGGTAGTTATATCGCTACTCAGAAACAAAAGATCATCAAGGCTTGACAGACTTTCTTTACAGTCTTAAATATGCGTGAGCATACGCCAAGTCAATCAAAATAAATTCTTGAAGGAAGATATTACTAAACCATACCACATCATAGGCAAACAAATCAAGTTGGTACTCCAATAACACATTGGGAATCGCCAGCTATTTGAGACTAACCACAAGAAAGCATGAACTACTAAGCGCCATTATGCACGTGGCATCTTTATCATAGAAATATCAATCAATGCAATGGAAGCAAACCCTCTTAATAAGGTGAGCATGATAACTAAAGAGAGTTCAAGCAACCAACTAAACAAAAGCTCTTTGAAAAGATAAGCATGAATACTAAGAGCAGAACATGATAGTAGCTATTGAAAGACAAAGAACACACACAGCAAAGATAGACATGAAAATTCTATGTTATGTTCTAGGTAGAAGTGGAGCGTGTTTCTCTCCCACATAAAGAAAGCTGAGTTCCGACTCGTTATGAAAAGCTAAAGAAAACTAAAAACAAGACGCTCCAAGCATAGCACATAACACATGAAGTGATTAAAATATAGTGGAACGAAAGACGAACTGATAATGTTGATGGAGAAGGGGATGCACGGGGGCATCCCCAAGCTTAGACGCTTGAGTCTCCTTGAATATTTCTTGGGGGTGCATGGGGGCATCCCCAAGCTTGAGCGTTTGACACTCCTGGATCTTTTTATCATCTTCCCTCGCACACTTGAAAACTCCCTTCATACATAACTCATCATAATCTGATTAGCGAGGTTAGTACCCATAATAAAATAATTGTACCTTGCTGGAAATAAAGATATTCTTGAAGGTCTACTGTTTCTCAAGATTGCCAAAAGGTTTTTGCAAAGAAAAAGCAAGCTCTTGGTTTGCAAAATGAAGGAAAGGCAAAACATGACAGAATCTATGAAAAACAGAACAGCAGGTAGTAAATGATTTTTTCGGGGCACTTCTGCAACTCTAATAAAAAAACTCAGAACAGATGCAGGAAAGACAATTATATAGAGCACGCTGTCGAAAAAATTGAGACGAAAAAGATTATCTGGTGATTTTATACGAATTTTTCTATCCAAGGACAGAATCTGTTTCCTGGACAGCACGTCACAACTTTTGAACTTTCTTGCAATCAGAGGCTACACTTGGCACAAAGTTGAAAAGTAAAGATACAATGATGTTGCTACTGTAGTAACAAACATCAAGACCACTAAAACTGAAAGTAAACATAACAAGGGTTGTCTCCCTAGAGCTCTTTCTTTATAGCCATAAAGATAGGCTTAAGACTTTAATGATGCTTTCGTAGGAATAAGAGCTGAAGAACAAAAGAGAGCATCAAGAAGCAAATACCAAACACATTTAAGCCTAACATGCTTCCTATGCATAGTAATATTGCAATAGAATAATTCATTGAGCACAAAGCAACTAGCATAGGAAGGCAAAACAAGCATAACTTCAAAATATTCACCATAAAGAGAGGAAACTTCTTATTATTAAGATCTTTAGAACCAAGTCTCCCTCTCTCATTATAAATTTCAGTGGCATCATGGATGAACTCAACAATATAAGCATCACATAAAGCATTGTTACCATGATCCACATGAAAAAAGGTACTCTTACTCTCCACATGAGCATAATCTTTCTCATTGGTAATAGTGGGAGTAGGACTATCATAAACAACTTGAACACTATAGATTAATTGTGTATTAGGAGGGTGGTGTTCAACAAGGGAGTAATTCCCTCCATGATTATGACAAGTTTCATAAGGATAATATCTCCTTATGTCATAGGTACCTTTATAATCACTATAGATTGGAGTTATAACATCATCATGGTAGAGAAGAGCATTATCATTGCTAGCAACTATATTTGTAAACATGTTGTCTTTATTCTTACTAGCAAGAGAATTATCAATTATCACATCACTAGTGGGTAAAGGATTTGCAATCCTATCATCCCCAAGCTTAGAGCTTCCCATATATTCACTTTCAGAGTTGGTACCAAAAAGATTTTCAAGATCATAAGTAGCATTATCATCATTTTCCCAATCACAATAAGTAACATGCGAATCATAACCAAAATCATCTTCAATAGTACCTACAGACGTATCATCAAGATGATAATTAAGGCAATAAACTTCACCTTCTTCTTTAAACTTACAACCGTTAGGATAAAAGTTGATAGAAGGAATATGCTCAGGCCAGGTTGATACCCATTCTTCTTCCTTCTTGCTCCTCCTCCTCCTCCTCTTATTTTTCTTCTTCTTCACCTTAGGAGGGGTGGTTGGAGATGAAGCTTCTCCACATATCCTGGTTTATCATTAGAAACAATAGGGGAAACTTGGGAGAAACTCCCCTTTTTATTAGCAGAAATATAAGAGACATTTTTATACTTTGGTAAAGTTCCCTCCTTTCTAATCTTACTTATGTAATCATTTTCATGGCAATTAACAACACAATAGAGATGGCAATTTTGCAAAGTGCTTTTTATTCCTATGGCATTATCATCCAGCTAAGAAGTCTTTTCTGATAACTCTTCACACATCAAAAATAACATAAGCTCATCATAAAGATCAGAGGTGATCATGTTATCACACAACCGGTTAACAGTTATGTTTTGAAAGTTCATGCATTGAAAATTAAAGTGACCCTCTATACGGCAAAGTTCACAAGTAAAAGGATAAAGGTCACACAATTCTCTAGCAATTTCATTTAAATCTCTGACCCAAGTGATTGTTCTTTCATGCTTATGTTGCTTACAATACTTCTCTTCTTCAATCATAGGCCTTTCACAAGGCCTATCCACTCCACAAAAATTAACATGCTTATATAAAACTTCATTTTTAGGAATTGGATCATGCATGTTGCAATCATCATGAACAATTTCATTTTCTTTGCAAGTCTCTTTAAAAGGTTTATGATACTTGATCCAATCCTCCTTAGGCATATTAAGATGTGAAGCAAAAGATTTGGGGAAATCAATAAGGAGTTCAGAATCAAGCCCAAACTTAGCACTAAACTTATTAAAACTTGTAGTTTCAACAAAGGACTTAATGCAATCATACTCATAAATTATACCTGACTCTTTACCTTTGTCGATCTCCCAATCTTCAGTGTTCGTTGAATTCTTTCAAGGAGTTCCCATTTAGCATCAATCTTTTTGTTTGTGAAAGACCCCATAGAGGAAGCATCGAACAAATCTTTATCCTGTCGAGAGAGCCTCGCATAGAAGTTAGTAATAATAATATCTTTGGGGAGCCCATGGTTAGGACATTTTAGCATTAACGTTTTCAGTCTCCCCCAAGCTTGAGCTATGCTCTCTCCGTCATGAGGATAAAAATTATAAACATAATTCCTATTCTCATGGACTTCATGAAGAGGATAAAACTTGGAGTAAAAGAGAGACTGGATCTCTTCCCACTCCAGCAGGTGAGAGTCATTTAGTAGCCTATACCATTCCAATGCTTTTCCTTTCAGTGACAAGGCAAATAATTTCCTCATGACAAACTCCCTCGATACACCTGCAAGCTTAAATAATGAACATAGTTGTGACAGATATAGCAAGTGTTCACCAGGATGTCTGTCTCCTGCATAACGATTAGCCAAAACATAATCGATAATACCAGCCGGTATTTTATAGGGCACAATTTCAGTAGGAGGAGGAGCAACCACCACAAGTGTGGGGCGTCCTCCCGCAAGCAACGATCCAATAGCAAGGTTTTCCATAAACATAACTAGTGAAATAAAAACAAGAAACAAAGAGATTTAATTGCAAGATCTAAAGATATACCTTCAAGCGCTCACCTCCCCGGCAACGGCGCCAGAAATAGCTTGATGTCTACACACGCTTCTACTCTTGTAGACTATGTTGGGCCTCCAAGCACAGAGGTTTGTAGGACAGTAGCAATTTCCCTCAAGTGGATGACCCAAGGTTTATCGAACTCAGGGAAGTAGAGGTTGAATATGGTCTCTCTCAAGCAACCCTGCAACTAAGATACAAGAAGTCTCTTGTGTCCCCAACACACCTAATACACTTGTTAAATGTATAGGTGCACTAGTTCGGCAAAGAGATGTTAAATGGCAAGTAATATGGATGGCAAAACAAAGTAATATAATTCTGTAATAAAAAGTGCAGCAAGCAAACAAGTGGTAAACGTGAGCACAAATGGTATTGCAATGGTGGAAACAAGGCCTAGGGTTCATACTTTCACTAGTGGCAACTCCCAACAACATTAACATAATCGAATCACATGATATTTCCCACAAAACATGCAAAGGGACACACTCGGAGGTCATTCCTTCGTGGTCAAGAGAGGACGAGAATTATGTAGGGCTACAAAATCACACCTCAAAGTTCGTAGTTCTCAATCTAAGGATTTCCCAATGTCACCGCGGCCATCCAAAGAGAGTCCCACAATCACCACAACATATCTAAAGGATAGTCAAAGACAAGCACCAAGAGACTCTCAATCTTCAATAAACACACAAGAGAGGAAATCACTAATGAAAATACTTTTCCAATCCATGTCCAATAGACCGCTGTCACCTTGGTCTCGGGGATTATACTAGATAAAGACAAGTGAGTACATCAATCCAATACATAGAGGAAGGGGAAATATCGTGGGATCACCCTAGATTAACATAGCCTATGATCACAACGAAGATCACATCATGGGAGAGAGAATTGACCACATAGCTACTGGTGAGAACCTCAGCCCCGAGGAGGAACTACTCCCGCCTCATGGAGGGAGGAAGCAACGTCGATGGAGATGAATCCGGGGGCACTTCCCCGTCCCGGTAGGGTACCGGCGCAGGAATTCTGGTCCCCCGAAGCTTGATGGCGATGGTGGCGGAGATCGAAATCGCGTCTGGAGAAAAGGGGTCCGGAATCAGGGTTTTCTCGACGGACCTTAAATATATGCCAAAGGGGGTCACCAGGGGAGTCCTGGGGGGCCCAGGCGCCCCCCTCCCCCCCCCGGCGCGGCCTAGGGGTGGGCCGCCTGGGCAAGCCGCCTGGAGCCCCTATGGGTCCCCCCCGGCTGTACTTTGGCCGCACGGTAGCTCATGGAACGCTGATTTTTTATATATTTTTTCTGGATTTTTCCTGGCAGTTCTCGTAATGTGAAAACCTGAAATACAAAAACAGCCGAAAATAGAAACTGGCACTGGGGTGCACTGAGTTAATAGGTGTCGGGGGAAACTGTCCTCCCACGAGCACCTATGGGACCGGAGCCCCTTCTACGTTGCGGTAAGGTAGCGGAGGGAGCACGGAGAGCAGATCGAAGAGCACACGCGGGCAGTTTTACCCAGGTTCGGGCCGCGCGGACGCGTAAAACCCTACTCCTGCTTGGATTGTATTGAGTTCTTGAGCTCGGGAGCTTGAAGAGCTAGCTACACCGAGCGAAAGAGTTATCTAGGTTCCGAACCCTTTCTACGTTGTGCATGGGCCTCCTTTTACAGCTCAAGGGGTCACCGACAGGTGTTAACGTAGAGGAGGGTAAAAGTGTAATTTTGGTGGTAGTTGTAACAGTGCGTGAACAGTGGATGAACAGTGGACTTCACCTAACTTTGACAGTGGGGGACAAGGGCATTAAATGCCCATCGCCGTCGACCCCAAAAGTGTCCGTCCATGCTTCTCCGTTCGCCACGGCGGTAGCCTCGTCACCATGGCTTGCCACCGTGTGCCCCAGGCTGCACAGCCGTCCGCCACGCGTCCCTGGAAGGGCCCCAGGGCGACGCGTGGGCATACGAGCTGGAGCGCGGGCACACAGCGAGCTTCCCCCGGCAAGCACCTTGCCGGGGCCTCTGTCTTGCCGGGCCCGGAAGCTTGCCGCTTCCCGGGCCCTGCCGGGGCGCATGATGCGCCGAGGCATCTCCTGAGGTATGCGTTCCTTGGTCCTCCTGGCAAGCTCCTCTTGCCAGGGTCTTGTGTTAAAGTGATAATTTTAAGCCTGGTACGGCCTTCCCGGCAAGCTCCTCTTGCCGGGGCCTTGATCTTCTGACTTGTATACTTTGTTCTTGAATGGCTTCATAAGGACCGGAAAGGTACTTGGCGAGCACGTGGTAAGCCCTGCCGCGGGAAGCTACTACTGCCCGTGCACAAATTGGGGTACTAAGGTACCCCTATCTTAGTACACCGACAGGAGCCCCCGGGCCTGGGCCACACACGATGCCGAGCGCTGTTGGGCCAGGCCCAAGGCAGTGCACGGGCACACGCGGCCCACGGCACGCCGTATCTCCTTCCGTATCCGCCGCATCCCTCCCTAACGGCACGCGTCGATTGCGGCGTCGTGGGAGAGATCGTGGCCTTGTTCTTTAATGGGAAATGCGGAACGTCCCCCACTTCCCCCTTAAAAGCAGAGGAAGCAGGGGCAGTTCCTCTCCTTCGTCTTCATTGCGCCTTTCTCCTCCAGAAACCTCCGCTGCTTCGTGCCTCCGCCCCTCCTCCGCCGTCTTCCGCATCCGCGGCGCCATCGAGCTCCTCGCTTCTTCCCTCGCCGCCTCCGCCATGGCTCCGAAGAGCGACAAGGCAAAGAGCGACAAGGCCAAGAACGACAAGGCCAAGAAGGAGCAGGCGGCGAAGCTGGCCGCCCTGCGGAAGAGGTCCGTGGTCTTCGTGCCGAGGCTTGGCGCGAGGGAGCTGCGGAACAAATATTATCGTTCTGGGCGAGGGAGACCAAAGCTCATCCCCGCACCAGAGCCTTCCCCGCCGTCGCCAAAGATATGTTCCCCGACGGGTATTTCTTCTTCGCTGCATTTTTCCACTGTGGACTGTGCCCTCCGTACTCGGAGTTCTTTTGTGATATCATGAACACATATGGCCTCCACCTCCTAGATTTCACTCCCAACGCCATCCTTGCGATGGCCGTTTTCGTACATCTGTGCGAAAACTATGTTGGGATTCATCCAAACGTAGCCCTTTTCCGCCATTTCTTCATGCCTAGAGTAGAGGCTGGCGCTCCCCTCTCCGGCGGCATCTCCTGGATCTTCAGGCTGAACAAGAAGGATTCGTACCTGAAGGGAGAGCTCCGCGGCAAGTGGGAAGAATGGAGAGCCGATTGGTGCTGGGTGGTGGAGGAGAAGCCGGAGCCCTTCACTGCGCCGCGCACGACTGCAATAGTGCGCGGCAGGGATTGGAGCGAATTGGCTCCGGAGGACAACAAGCTTAGCATCGCCCTCATCAGGATTATTCGTCTCCGGGTCGCCAAACTAACCATCGGAGAGGTTGGGGCAGATTTCCTCCGCCGCCGCATTGCCCCTTTACAAGAAAGGAAAAGGCCCGCCTGGGAATTCGGCAACGCGGCGGATATCATGAGGCTGCGCCCTGGATTGAACTACAATTTCACTGCCTTGGAGTTGAAGGGGATGGTCCGGGAGCTCTTCAAGCATGACCCGGCCTACCCGGAATGGTTCAGACCTCCCCGGGGAGTGGTGCCGCTGTGCAATAGCACTGCCCGGGATTCCCTACGAGCGATGATGCCTGCGTGCGACTCCCACGGCGTCGTCCCCACCTGGATAGAGCCTCCGCCGGATACCGTGCTGAGCTTTTTCGACAACTTGGTCGAGACGCCCAAGAACGCCGAGGAGAACAAGGGTCTCACCCGGGCCACCACCGAGCGGGATATAGCTTACATCGCCACTAGGATGGAGGAGGCCGCCGCAGCAGCAGTCGCGGGTGACTTCGGATACACCGTGGAAGAGGCACAGGCCGCGGACGCAGTGAGCCAAGCAGAAGAGGCGGAAATCCTCAGGTTGCTGAAGCTTGCGCCCGAGGAGTTTGCCGGGGAGCCTTCCGTGAAGTTCGTCGGGACGAGCGAGGTCGCCGGGGGAAGCGAGGTTGCCGGAGGAAGCGAGGCCGCTGGACATGGTGCTGAGTCCAGCGGGCCTGCCGGGGAGGAGGAGGACGTCGGGGCTGACGAAGACTCTGGTGGATCTCTGAATCTCGATGACGACGCCTCCTCATCTTCAGAGAACTCCCCGCCTCCGGCAAGTCCCAAGCAGCAACCGAGGAAGCGCCTCCGCAAGGCAGCTGAGACGGCGAGGCCGCAGGCGCCCCGACAGCAGCCAGCGTGCCGTGTGTCGCGCGCCACCAGGACGAGCGAAGTCGTCGAGGAGGCGCCTCGCGCTCAAGCGCCAAGCGGAGGAGGATCTTCCCGGAGCGGAACGGGTGCTCCATCTGCCCCTCGGTCCTCGGCGGCGACGGGGGCTGGGTCTACGCAGCCCACAGCCCCGGAGACCGCCAAGCGACCGAGGGAGCCTTCTCCTCCAGCTCCTCGCGTGGGAGCGAACCAGGCGGAGTTTGACTTCTCCGCCCTCAGCTCCGATGAAGAAGAAGAGGAGTAAGTACTTGCAATTCTTTAGTCTCTTCGATTTTGTCTTGATTTTCCTTCTTGATTCTGATCTTCTTTCTGTTTTGCTCTCAGGACCCTGGCCCAGCGGATGGCGAAGAGGGCCAAGATCCCTGTGGTCGAGGTTGAAGACGACTCGCCCGTCGCGGCGACTGGAGACGTGCCAGCAGCAAGCTTGCCGGATCAACCTGCTGCTCCGAGGAGTAGCCCCCAGCGCAGCCCCCAGCGTAAGTCTGGTATTTGTCTTTCTGCTCGGCGGGCGCGCTTGAGGTTATCGCTCGTACTGATATTTTGTTGTCTTGTTTGTCTTGTGCAGAAGTGGAGCCGTAGCCGCAGGAGCAACCGGAGGTCACCCCCGACGAGCCACTTGCTCCACCCTCCCCGCCAAGGACGAACTCCCCGGCGAGAGAGAACGCTCCGCCAAGGATGGGCACTCTGCCAAGGGGGAGTACTCCGCCAAGGGTGAGCAGCCCGACGAGGGTGAGCACCCCGCCAAGGGAGGGCGCGGGCGGCCCTCCGCCAGCAGGGGTCACCACTCCGCCGCCAAGGGTGGATTCCCCGGCGAGGGAGCCTGTCGTTGAAGAAGTCCGCGAAGGTAAATCTTGTAGCTTCTTCTTCTTGGACTTGTCTTTTAGGATATTTGCTTGACTTTTTCTTTTCTTTTTCTTCTGCTAGATCCTCCTGCCCCAGAGCGGATGGAGACGGAGGCCACCGTTGAGGAGGAGGTGCACGGCGACGACGGCAACGCCACTGCCGCTGAGGGAATGGCTGGAGCCGACGAGCCTGCCGCTGAAGAGACCGCCCCGCCCGCAGACGCCGCGGCTGGGGAAGAGACCGGCGACCACACTGCTGGCCCAGAGGCAGCAGGAGCGTCAAGCGCTACACCGGCCGCCGACCCTTCCGCTTCCACGGCTGAGCAGGGCGTCTACCTGGAGGCCCCCAACGGAGTTTTCATACAAGTCCCGTGGGCGTCCTCGTCTCGAGCCCCTGTGGAGGGAGAGACCTTTGACGGAGAGGTCCTCGCCTCCACGGGGTTGAAGGTTGTTGAAGCGCCCGGCGGTAGCGACGAGCCCGAAGAGGAGAAGCTCCTTCGCCGGCTCCTGGCTCTGTACCGGGCCAGGCAGGCGAAGCTAGAGTCTCGGGAAGCTCTTGCCGCCAAGGCTGGAGCGGATCTAGAGAAGCGCGCCGCGGAGCTTCGCGCCGACAACCAAGCGGCCCTCCGCCACCTGACAGAGGAGCGCGAAGAGCTTGCCAGAGCGCAGCAAGCCTTCCTCCTGGAGAAGGCCGAGGTGGACGAGCAGCAACGGTTGGCCGCCGAGGAGCTGTCTCGGCGAGAAGAAGTGCTCAACCAGCGGAAGGTCGACCTCGATGCCCACGAGGACGACCTCACCGCCCGGGAGCAGGCCATTGGCGGGGCCCTGAAGGAGGCGAAGGCTGCCGCAGCCACCGCGGAGACCGCCAAGAAGGACCTTGAGGCCAAGGTGGAGCAGCTGGAGCGGTACCTGAAGGCGAGCATGGACAGAATCACCGCGCTCAATGTGGAGCCGGAGAAAGATGCCCACACCAACTCAGACTTGCAGGTACGTCTCTCCAAGAAAGGCGACGAGCTCACTGCCGCCAAGGATTCCATTGCTGACTTAGAGTTGAAGGTCTCCACTCTGACTGATTCGCTCGACGCCGCCTGGGACCGCGAGACGAAGCTGAAGGACGAGCTCCGCAAGGAGCGGAACTTGGTGGAGAGCGCCGCCGTCTCAGCGAACATCTTCAGCCGGGCAGTGGAGCAATGGACTGATGAGCTGGTCACCTCCGCCGCTAGTATTGACATGGAGATGATGGCGCTGAGGGCTGAACATCTCGTGTACTCGCCGTACGAGAGCCTCCCCCACAGCGCCAAGCTAAGTCTGTTCTTCCGGGGAATTGCGCCGGCGCTTGCGCGGCTGCGGGAGAAGATCTCCGCGCAGCTGGCCGACGAGGCGCGTCGGCTCTGCATGGGCACCCTGGAGCGTGTCTTGTCGAAGATCGTCTACCGCAACCCCGGCATCAACCTCGTCAACGTCCTCCGCACCTTGCCGCCCGAAGCTGACCAGGAGGTGTTGAAGGCGCAGGTTGCCCACATTGTCGCCAAGGTGAGCAAGATCACGAGGCGTGAAGGCGATCGCGTAGACTAGATTCCTTTGCTTCTTCTTCCTTAGTCGCTGCCAATTAAGTCATAGGCAGTAGTTGATTAGAACAGCGGCAAGCTATCCTTGTAATATACAATCTTATTTTGAACAATCAATGTAGTGTTATCTCCCTTGCTTTGGTCCTTTACTTTGTATGCTTTTTACCCTACGCTTTTAGGGAACTCGCCGGCAAGGGGCCCTTGCCGCGAGCACTGAGTGCTGGACTCTGAGCAGCCCGCTGGCAAAGACCTTGTCGGTAAGTAACCTTGCCGCAGCTAGTCGCAGCACACTTAGACTGCTGAGCGAACTCGAAAAACGAAGTAAGGGCGCGACACTTGTCGCAGCTCACTTAAGCCGTTGAGCGTGCTCGAAACAGAGTAAGGGCGCGGCTAGCCAGGGGCAGGTTCCTCCGCGCACAGGTTTTCCATACAAAGTGTGGTCGTTCAAGGAAGATAACTAAAATTTTTGAAAATTTGAATTACTCAAACTTTGGTAACTTAGCTTAGCTTTCCTGGATTGTTTGTTCCCCGGCAAGGCTCCTCTTTCTTGAACAGCACTTGGTTCATGCATCCATCTCCTACCCCCCCCCCCCCGGCAAACTTGTGCGCGAGGAACATTCCTTCTGCTTAAGAGGGAAAAAGAGGAGGAAAAACAAGTATAGGGCTTCATGGCTTGCTAGTGCTTACCGGGGATGTGCGTTGCACAAGGTGCCAAACAATGCATGCAAATAACAATAGAAAAGCATGGAAATGGCAAATAGTGCGAAGCACAAAAGCTTTACTGATGCACGGGGTCTGCGCCCGGCTTTGTACAAAGGTTAACATGCAACAGCGGCAACACTCGTACAAAAGGTGGTTGCCGGAGCGGATCACGGCAACTGCGCCTTATGGGTGAAACTTGCGAAGATGCTCTATGTTCCAGGAGTTGCTCACCGGTAAGCCTTCTTCGGTCTCAAGGCGGACAGCGCCGGGCGTTGTGACTTGTCTCACCCGATAAGGGCCTTCCCACTTCGGCGTCAACTTGTTGGAATTCTTGGCGGACTGAACACGCCGAAGAACAAGGTCGCCTTCCTCGAGACTCCTGGCCTTAACCTTGCGGCTATGATAGCGATGAAAGGCTTGCTGGTATCGAGCAGCTCGTACAGCAGCCTGGAGACGTTCCTCCTCAAGGAGCAATGCATCATCTTGTCACAGTTGCTCTTGCTCGAGCTCATCATAAGCGAGCACTCAAGGAGATCCGTATACGAGTTCCGTGGGGAGAACTGCCTCTGCTCCATAGACAAGAGCAAAGGGTGTCTGTCCGGTGGCTCCACTTGGTGTCGTCCTGATTGACCAAAGAGCCGCCGGTAACTCCTCTATCCAGTTTCTTCCGCACTTGCGCAGCCTGTCGAAGGTTCTTGTCTTGAGCCCGCGCAGCACTTCAGCATTGGCCCTCTCCGCTTGACCATTGCTCCTCGGGTGAGCAACAGAAGCGAAGCAGACCTTGGCGCCAAGGTCTTGGACGTACTGCACGAAGGTGCGACTTGTGAACTGTGTGCCGTTGTCGGTGATGATCCTGTTAGGGACTCCGAAACGGCAAACAATCTCTCTGAAGAACCTGACTGCTGACTGTGTTGTCACCTTTCTCACTGGTTCCACTTCTGGCCACTTTGTGAACTTGTCGATTGCCACGTACAAGTACTCCAAGCCCCCGACTGCGCGGGGGAAGGGGCCGAGGATATCGAGCCCCCAGACCGAGAAGGGCCAGGATAAAGGAATCGTCTGGAGAGCTTGAGCTGGCTGATGAATTTGCTTGGCATGGAACTGGCACGCTTCACACTTGGTTACTTGTGCAGTTGCATCTTGGAGGGCTTCTTGCCAGAAGAACCCTTGCCGGAACGCCTTCCCGGCAAGTGCCCTTGTGCCAATGTGGTGGCCACATATGCCTCCATGTATCTCTGCCAACAGCTTCTGTCCATCTTCTCTGTAAATGCACTTCAACCTGACACCATTGAGTCTTCTTCTGTACAGTTCATTGTCAACGAACTGGTACATACTTGACTGCCTAGTTATTTTCTCTATCTCTTCTGGCTCGTCGGGAAGTTCTCCAGTTTGCAGAAAACGGACGATCTGCTGCGCCCATGCCGGAGCCCGAGGCTCAACGGCAAGGACTAAAGGCGTGAGGGCCGCTGCGGGAACCCCAGCTTCTACGGCAAGAACCTCCGGCTCTGCCGGAGCTGACGGTCCCCCGGCAAGCCTGCCGGGGCAGGGCTTGTCGGGAATGCCTGCTTCAACTGTACAGACCCTTGGATCTGCAGGAGCAAACTGTTCCTCAGCATCTCGGCTGTTGATCTTGGGGACCTTGGCGGCGGCTTCGGGAAGATCCGCCGGCAAGTAGTCGCCGGAGACCAACTTTCTCTTCTTGTTCTGCCCAACTGATGGTGTAACGGATGGCTGACTTAGCTTGAGCAGGAAGGTCCCTGGTTCCACAGGTAACTTCATTGCAGCACACTTTGAGAGGCCATCTGCAATATCGTTCTGAGCTCTTGGGATGTGTTCCATTTGCAGACCTTCAAAGTGTTCTTCAAGTTTCCTCACTTCATCTACATAAGCTTCCATCAAAGGGCTCTGGTAACTCTTATTCACTTGTCGGACCACCAACTGTGAATCTCCCCGCACAATCAACTTCTTGATCCCAAGCTCGGCAGCAATTCTGAGGCCAGCAAGCAAACCTTCATACTCAGCAGTATTGTTTGTCGCTTGTTCCTTGGGAAAGTGCATCTGGACGACATACTTGAGGTGCTCTCCGGTGGGCGCTATGAGTACCACGCCGACACCGGCGCCTTGCAGCGAAAAAGCACCATCAAAGTACATCATCCATTCGCTGCTCGCTTCTTGTACGGGGACGCTTGTCTCTGGGACTTCTTCATCTGGTGTTGGGGTCCATTCCGCTATGAACTCTGCCAAAGCTCTGCTCTGTATGGTTGAAGTACTCTCAAACTTGAGACCAAAGCTTGACAGCTCCAGTGCCCACTCGACGATCCTACATGTTGCCTCTGGATTCTGCAATATCCTCTTCAACGGAAAGCGAGTGACCACTGTTATCTCGTGTGCTTGGAAGTAATGACGCAGCTTTCTTGAGGCCATGAGGAGGCCGAACAGAAACTTCTGCACCCCAGAGTATCTTGATCTAGCCCCCTGCAAGAGGGAACTTACAAAATACACTGGGCGCTGTACCATCCTCCTTCGCACTTCTCCTTGCTCCTGCGCAGAGTTGTCCTTGTCGGGGCCAGAGCTTGTCGGGGAAGCCCCCTGCTTGTCGCTGGAATCGCTTGCCGGGGCCATGGGCTCTTCCTCTGCCTCCCTTTCCGCTACCAACGCAGCACTAACCACTTGATTGGTTGCTGCTAGGTACAGCAGCAACTTCTCTTGTGGTCTAGGTGCGACAAGTATCGGAGTAGAGGACAGGTATCCTTTCAAGTCCTGCAGCGCTGCCTCCGCTTCCGGAGTCCATTTCATAGGACCTGCCTTTTTCAAGATTTTGAAGAAAGGCAGGGCGCATTCTGCAGACTTTGAAATGAACCTGCTGAGGGCAGCCACACAACCAGCAAGTCTCCTTACGTCCTTGACTCGCTTCGGGGGCTTCAATCTGCTCGATGGCTTTTATCTTGTCGGGATTGGCTTCAATCCCCCTCTGGGACACAAAGAACCCAAGAAGCTTGCCGGAGGGGACTCCGAAAACGCACTTATCGGGGTTCAACTTGAGCTGGATCTTGCGCAGGTTCGCAAATGTTTCTTCTAAATCTTGGATCAGGGTATCTTTGCTCTTGCTCTTGACCACTATATCATCCATGTAGGCTTCCACATTTCTGTGTATCTGTGGCTCAAAAGCAGTGTGCACCACCCTTGCAAATGTAGAGCCTGCATTCTTCAATCCAAAGGGCATGCGTATGAAGCAATATGTGCCACATGGAGTGATGAATGCAGTCTTCTCTTCGTCTTCCTTGGCCATGAAAATCTGGTGGTAACCTGAGTATGCATCAAGGAAGGAAAGCAGCTCACATCCGGCGGTGGAGTCAACAATCTGGTCAATACGCGGCAAGGAAAATGGATCCTTGGGACATGCTTTATTCACATCAGTGAAGTCTATACAAAGTCTCCACTTCCCATTGGCCTTGCGCACGACAACTGGATTGGCCAACCACGTAGGATGGATCACGCCTCTAACTAGGCCCGCTGCTTCCAACTTCTTTATCTCTTCGGCGATGAATTCTTGGCGCTCCACGGCTTGCTTCCTGACCTTCTGCTTGACGGGCCACGCATGAGGACAAACAGCAAGCTTGTGCTCAATTACCTTCCTGGGAACGCCGGGGATGTCAGATGGTTGCCATGCAAACACATCGACATTCGCCCGCAGGAAGGCAACGAGCGCGCTTTCCTATTTGTCATCGAGTGTAGCACTGATGGTGAAGGTACCACCAGTGCCGTCCTCCTTGGCGGACACCTTCTTGGTTGCCGGTGGAGCTGCCATTCCTTTCTTACACTTGCCGGTGGAGCTCGATGGTGCGTCCTCGACGGCAGCGCAGCACTCCGAAGAGGTGCGTTTGCCGGAGTGGGCCCCAGAGCTCTTGCCGGACTTGGTCTTGGTCTTCCCCCCGGGAGCTTCAACGGCAAGTGTGTTGCTCTCCGCTGCGGCTGCTGCATCCCGGTAAATCTTGTCGGTGCAGATAAGCGCGTCCTTCTTGTCGCCAAGGACAGAGATGACGCTTATCGGCCCCGGCATCTTGAGTACGTTGTAGGCATGGTGGGAAGCTGCCATGAACTTGGCGAGGGCAGGACGTCCAAGTATCCCATTGTATGGCAATGGGATATCGGCAACATCAAACGTGATATTCTCCGTCCTGAAGTTGAGCTCCCCGCCAAAGGTCACTGGCAGAGTAATCTTGCCCTTCGGCTTGCTCCTTCCCGGGTTGATCCCCTGGAACGACCCGGTTTCTTCGAGCTCGCCGTCTGGGATCTGTAGCTTCTTGATCACAGCTGAGGAGATCAAGTTCAGGCCGGCCCCGCCGTCAACCAACATCTTGGTGACCTTGAGGTTGCGGATAGTTGGTGAGACCAACATCGGCAAGCACCCGACCGCTGTGGTGCGGTCAGGGTGGTCCTCAAGATCAAAGATAATGGGCGTGCTGGACCACTTCAGCAGCCTGCGTGACTCGACGGGCGGCTCTGCCGCGTTCACTTCTCGCACCCACTGCTTGAGCTGGTAGTGGGAAGTGTGCAGAGAGGCGCCTCCATAGACACACAGAACCTCTGTGGCCTTCTGGAACTCCTGTTCGCTGTTATCTCCTTCTTCCATGTCATCGTCGTCGTCTTCTTCCTCATCCTTGTCGCGGCCCCGGGGAGGTCTATCACCTTGCCGCTGCTTGGCCTTGCCGCGGCGTCCTCCCCGGCCATTGAACGGCCGCTTCTTGCTGGGCTCTCCTCCGCCTCCTTGGGCCTTCTCCTTGTCGCGACGCTCGTATTCAGCTTTCTGCTGCTCTACGAGGTACTCGACTCGCTTGCAGTTCTGAAGATCGTGGCCCTTGGTGCGGTGGATCTTGCAGTACTGCTTGTCGGAGCCGTCCTGCTTGTCGGCTGCCACTACAGGGGCAGGTTCCTTGCCGGAACCGCCAGCCTGTGCTGTCTTGGCGGGAGCCTCCTTGCCGGACTGCTCGACAACCAGCACCTCCTTGTTCTTCTTCTTCCGATTGTTCCGTCGCCGGCTCTTCCTTGCCGGGGCGGCATCCTCGCTGTCGCTTCCTCCTGCGCCAGTATCCTCTCCAGGGAGTTTCCTCCCCTCTTCGACACGCGCACACTTGTCAGCCAGAGCGTAGAGCTCGCTGACATCCCGGATCTTGGTCATGGCCATCTCTTCCCTCATGCGGCGGTTACGCACGTTCTGGTGGAACGCGCTGATAACCGCTGCGGGGTGGACGTCGGGAATGTTGTGTTGCACACGGCTGAATCTCTGGATGTACTTGCGCAGGGACTCTCCCTCCTTCTGGGCCAAGATGTGGAGATCGCTCTCCTGTCCGTGGGGTTTGTGGCCGCCCGTGAAGGCGCCAACAAACTGGTGGCACAGATCTGCCCACGAAGAAATGGAGTTCTCCGGCAAGTGCATAAGCCAAGACCGGACGTTTGGCTTAAGCACTAGCGGGAAGTAGTTGGCTAGTATCTTCTCGTCGCGTCCGCCGGCAGCCTGCACCGCGATGGTGTAGATGCTGAGGAACTCCGAGGGGTGCGTCTTGCCGTCGTACTTCTCGGGTACGTCGGGCCTGAAATTTTTCATGCTGGGCCACTGGACTTGCCGCAGCTCACGGGTGAATGCAGGGCAACCTGCCGCGTACGGCAAGTCGCCTGGCTCACCGGGCGCGTACGCGTCGACAGCGGTCCCAACGCGCTGATCCGATTGCCTTCGGGCTTCTCGTCAGCGCTCGATGCGAGTTCGAGCGTCTTCTTGCCGCCTGTCGTCTAGGACTTGGCGCTGATCGCGGCGAGCCCGCGGATCCGACGACGCCGTGGAGTCGTCGTCGACGTTGATTCGGCGGGGTGGCGATTTCTGTTTCCGCGGCAGGGAGTGCACGGTAGTTGCACCCCCGGCGGTCTTGTTGCCATTGGCCTTCGCTTGATCGACTTGTCGTGGCCGCGAAGTTGCCGGCTGCTGCGGCGTGTCGTTGTTGGCGAAGGCGATGAGGCTCTGAATCGTTGCCCTCCAGTCTTCGGCCTTGTCTGCCGCTGGAGGGAAATCGAGGAGCAGCTGTGCTCTTGCTAGAGCTTCTGCTGGAGAAGAGGGGAACGGCGGCGAGCGGTGCGAGGAGCGGGACACGCTCGGACTTCTAACAACGTTAGAAGGAGCACGTTCCCGCCCCGGCGAACGCGCCTTGCTTGTGCCAGCACACTGGGCTTGAGCGTCCCGCGATCCTCCGGCTTGGCTACGCCCCAGCAAGCGTATGGTACCTCCAGTACCACGCTGCTGCGGTTCTTGTACCTCCCGAGAGAGGCGTGGCGCGTCCACGGACACCGAGGCTTTGGAATTCGCCCGGTCGTCCGTCTTGTCCTTGGACTTGGTGGCGCCGTGAGTTTCCTCGCCGGCGACCACCCTTCCGCCGGCGTCTCCTCCACCCACCGTTGGTTCTGGTGGCGGTGGAATCGACGCAGACGGGCCTCCGACCTCCGAAGCCTTCTTCTTCGGAGGCATGGCGTTGTTGCTGATGAAGTTGATGAAGCTGGAGAGGTTGATGAAGAATGCGCCCGCGTGAGCGCCGGATCAGGTTCGCACAACCTCGACGCCCCCTACCTGGCGCGCCAAAGATGTCGGGGGAAACTGTCCTCCCACGAGCACCTATGGGACCGGAGCCCCTTCTACGTTGCGGTAAGGGAGCGGAGGGAGCACGGAGAGCAGATCGAAGAGCACACGCGGGCAGTTTTACCCAGGTTCGGGCCGCGCGGACGCGTAAAACCCTACTCCTGCTTGGATTGTATTGAGTTCTTGAGCTCGTGAGCTTGAAGAGCTAGCTACACCGAGCGAAAGAGTTATCTAGGTTCCGAACCCTTTCTAAGTTGTGCATGGGCCTCCTTTTACAGCTCAAGGGGTCACCGACAGGTGTCAACGTAGAGGAGGGTAAAAGTGTAATTTTGGTGGTAGTTGTAACAGTGCGTGAACAGTGGATGAACAGTGGACTTCACCTAACTTTGACAGTGGGGGACAAGGGCATTAAATGCCCGTCGCCGTCGACCCCAAAAGTGTACGTCCATGCTTCTCCGTTCGCCACGGCGGTAGCCTCGTCACCATGGCTTGCCACCGTGTGCCCCAGGCTGCACAGCCGTCCGCCACGCGTCCCTGGAAGGGCCCCAGGGCGACGCGTGGGCATACGAGCTGGAGCGCGGGCACACAGCGAGCTTCCCCCGGCAAGCACCTTGCCGGGGCCTCTGTCTTGCCGGGCCCGGAAGCTTGCCGCTTCCCGGGCCCTGCCGGGGCGCATGATGCGCCGAGGCATCTCCTGAGGTATGCGTTCCTTGGTCCTCCTGGCAAGCTCCTCTTGCCAGGGTCTTGTGTTAAAGTGATAATTTTAAGCCTGGTACGGCCTTCTCGGCAAGCTCCTCTTGCCGGGGCCTTGATCTTCTGACTTGTATACTTTGTTCTTGAATGGCTTCATAAGGACCGGAAAGGTACTTGGCGAGCACGTGGTAAGCCCTGCCGCGGGAAGCTACTACTGCCCGTGCACAAGTTGGGGTACTAAGGTGCCCCTATCTTAGTACACCGACAATAGGTTAGTCCAAATATGATCAAAAGTGTATGGAAGTGTATAAATATCATAGCAATATCACCCAAAAGAGGCATGGAGCAAGCAGAAATTATAGATACGTTTTGGACGTATCATTACACTGCTGCATATAGGGGGATAAAGTTGGTGTTGACGAGATGGTTGATGTAGGTCGTCGTCACGATCCTAGCCTCGGCGGCACTCTGGCGGCACCGAAAGAGAGGGGGAGAGAGCCCCATCAATCTTCTTGTTCCTTGGCCTCCTCCCTAGATGGGAGGAGGGTTCCCCTCTGGTCCATGGCCTCCATGGTAGCGGAGGGGCGAGAGCCCCTCCGATATTGGATCTGTCTCTCTGTTCTCTTCTGTTTCGCGTTCCTGATTTCTGGCCCTTCACCATTTCTTAAATTCTTAGAGATCCATAACTTCGATTGCGCTGAGATTTTAACATGATTGTTTTCCATGAATTAGCTTCCTTATGCCCGAAGAAGGGCCCAGACCGACTCACGGGGAGGGCATAAGACACCTGGAAGTCCTGGTGGGTTATGGAGGCCGTGGGCCTCCGTTTACGTTGATTCCACCTCCCAAAATTCATAAATAATCCAAAATAATTTTCCATAAATTTTTATTGCATTAGGACATCGTTTGATATGGATTTTCTGTGAAACAAAAACATGCAACAAACAGGAACTGGCACTGGGCACTAGATCAATAGCTTATTCCAAATAAATCATATAAATTGTTGCCAAAAGTATGTAAAAGTTGAATAATATTTGCATGGAACAATAAAAAGTTATAGATACGATGTTGACGTATCATAACTATACCATATATATCGAATACAATCAAGTAGGACGTAGGGTGTTACCTCCTAGAGAGGGCCCGAACCTGGGTAAACATTGTGTCCTTCGTCCCATGTTCCCCATCGATCCCAGATCCATAGCTCGGGACCCCCTACCCGAGATCCGCCAGTTTTGACACCGACATTGGTGCTTTCATTGAGAGTTCCACTGTAGGTTCACCAAAAGTATTGATGGCTCAACTAGTCGTTGGAGACCACATCCAAGACGGGTACATCTTTGTTCCCGGCTAGATTGATATGTCTCCAACGTATCTATAATTTTTTATTGTTCCATGCTATTACATTATCTGTTTTGGATGTTTAATGGGCTTTATTATGCACTTTTATATAATTTTGGGGACCAACCTACTAACCCAAGGCCCAATGCAAATTGCTGTTTTTTGCCTATTTTATTATTTCACGGAAAAGGAATATCAAACGGAGTCCAAACGGAATGAAACCTTCGGGAGAGTCATTTTTGGAACAATTGCAACACAGAAGACTTGTAGTACACACCAGGAAGCGAACGAGGCAGCCACGAGGGCAGGGGCACGCTCGGGGGGGGG
>LR738711.1:239559411-239580863 GCA_902687465.1 Secale cereale | reverse complement strand
GGGGGTAGGCGCCCCCACCCTCGTGGGCCCCTCGTGCCCCCCTGACGTGCATCTTCCTCCTTTATATACCTACGTACCCTGAAAATATCGGGGAGCACCACGAAACCCTTATTCCACCACCGCAACCTTCTGTACCCGTGAGGTCCCATCTTGGGGCCTGTTCTGGAGCTCCACCGGAGGGGCAATCGATCACGGATGGATTTTACATCAACACCATAGCCTCTCCGATGAGTTGTGAGTAGTTTACCATAGACCTTTGGGTCCATAGTTATTAGCTAGATGGCTTCTTCTCTCTCTTTGGATCTCAATACAAAGTTCTCCTCGATCTTCTTGGAGATCTATTCGATGTAATTCTTTTTGTGGTGTGTTTGTCGAGATCCGATGAATTGTGGGTTTATGATCAAGATTATCTATGAACAATATTCTGCCTTACGGGAAATATATAATTTTGTGCAAATTGAAGAAGAGAGTCTCCCACAAGCTTGGGGGAGGCTTCTCCAATTACTTAATGCTTTGCATGATCATCCTCTTCAGAAAAATGAAATACTTGATGTCTTTTATAATGGACTAACCGATGCTTCCGGAGACCACCTGGATAGTTGTGTTGGTTGTGTTTTCAGGGAAAGAACTGCCGATCCAGCTGAATTGCTATTGAATAATTTGTTGACCAATGAAAATAATTGGACACTTCCTGAACCAACTCCTAAGCCAACTCTGAAAAATGGGTGTTCTCTTTCTCAGTCCTGAAGATATGCAAGATGCAAAGAAATCTACGAAAGAGAAAGGTATTAAAGCTGAAGATGTTAAGCATTTACCACCTATTGAAGAAATACATGGTCTTGATAACCCGACACAGGTAGTAAAGGTAAATTCTCTCTATAGATTTGATGAAGGTGATATTCCTCATTATAAGTCTGCTAGCCAATGCTTAGATGAGTTTGATAACTTTATTGTCAAACAAGAAAACTTCAATGCTTATGTTGGTAGACAATTGCAACGTAATGCTAATATGATTGAACGCTTGAGTGATTATATGTCTAGAGTTAAAGGTGAACGGAAACTCATTAGCAAACATGCTTCTATGGTTACCACTCAAGTAGAACAAGTACTTAAAGCACAAAATGATTTGCTCAATGAATTAAATAGTAATAAAAATGATAATGCTATTAGAGTTATGACTAGAGGTGTTAAAATGACTCAGGAACCTCTGTATCCTGAAGGCCACCCTAATAGAATTGAGCAAGATTCTCAGAGAGCTAATATAGATACACCTAGTTCTTCTAAGAAGAAGAAAAAGAAAAATGATAGGACTTTGCATGCTTCTAGTGAACCTGTTGTTGACACACCTGAGAATCCCAATGATATTTCTATCTCTGATGCTGAAACATAATCTGGTAATGAACATGAACCTAGTGATAATGTTAATAATGATGTTCATGATGATGCTCAACCTAGCAATGACAATGATGTAGAGATTGAACCTGTTGTTGATCTAGATAACCCACAATCAAAGAATCAATGTTATGATAAGAGAGACTTTGTTGCTAGGAAGCACGGCAAGGAAAGAGAACCATGGGTTCAGAAACCCATGCCTTTTCCTCCTAAACCATCCAAGAAAAAGGATGATGAGGATTTTGAGCGCTTTGCTGAAATGATTAGACCTATCTTTTGCATATGCGTTTGACTGATATGCTTAAAACAAATCCTTATGCTAAGTATATGAAAGATATCATTACAAATAAAAGAAAGATACCCGAAGTTAAAATTTCCACCGTGCTTGACAATTATAGTTTTAAAGGTGGAATACTGTCAGGATCGGGATTTCGGGGTATTAAATTCCCAAAATTTGGACCTTGTGCTCACCAGCCCCAGGATTACTGTTAGCTGATGAGGCACCAACTGGTTACAGAAACTCCAAGCAAAGGGCAAAATATGTAGTACAAGACCATTCTGGCCTGAGGGTACAACACAAGTTTTTAGTGAATGATGGCGGAAGCGGTTTGTGGATCGTCGGTGACTATGGGACTCCATTTCCCATAGGAACGGCTCACCGGGATAACACCTATCTTCGCGGGGCTGCTCACTCCAATAGTGTAGGCTCCGGGGTGGCATCACGTCGTTCCTTCCCTCACAAGGAATCCGGCCAAGACAATAGCCAGGGACAAGCCAGTGAGTACTTTGAATGTACTCGTAAACATTTTTAGCATGGGTGAAATAGAATCATGCTCGCAAATATTTTATGATCACGATGTTGAATTTGATATAACCGATTATGATGCATGCAGTTCGTTTGAACGAATATATAAGGCTATGCACATGCATTCAGGGAGACAGAATAAAGAAGAATAAAAGGAAACGAAAACATGCCACAGTCGGGCATCTGAGCGACACCACGAAAAGGGCTTATAGAGAGAAGACAAAAATAAAATGACACAGTCGGACGTCTGAGCGACATCACATAAAGGGCTTTGTAAATAAAAAGGAATGCCACAGTCGGACGTCTGAGCGACATCACAAAAAGGGCTTAGAAATAAAAGGAATGCCACAGCGGACATCTGAGCGACATCACAGAAAGGGCTTAGAAATAAAAGGAATGCCACAGTCGGACGTCTGAGCGACATCACAGAAAGGGCTTAGTAATTAAAATAAATAATAGTGAATATCCGGGAGGTAGAACCGTCCTAGGGATACTCCTTGTCTCAAATAGATGAAAGGTTAGTCCATAATAATGATGAATCACAATCACTACCTGTCATAGGTCATAATTAATATTCTGGTTTAATAGATTTCTCCTCCGAAGACCGACACTAAGACCGACACTCGACCTATCCCAGACTGTAGTCTTTAACCATGGACACGGGTATTCGAATAGGTGTTATATCTCTGCAGAGGGTGTACTCTTTACCCACGGATAATGGATTTTCTATAGCCCCTCTGGACTAATTCCGTCTACGGCCTTTTGATTTGAAGATACACCTTACTGCACACACCAGCCTAACTTACCGGCATCTGGAATCACCCATGACACTAGTTAAGCCAAACTTTAAGTGGGGAGGCTACAACCTCGACTAGCATGGGATCACCACAATTTGTAACGCGCGCGAAAACTGGGGAAGCTATCCCCTTCGGCTACAACCGAAACACCCATGCCCCCGGACCAGGTGGCCTGCCTACCGGATGTAGCCGGTATCTTCCATCGTGGCCTCTTTGTATGGTGTGTGATGGAACAGGGGTCGACAAATTTACTAAACCGCACCCTACCTGTAGCAGGGACACGTGGTAGTAAAAAACAAGTATGGGGGTTATCGGAGCAAGACTCGATCTATGGTCGACTCAGGAGGTTTATGTATTTTCTGCATGGTTAGTGCCATAAAGCTCTCACAGCTCCCTGACAGGGTCACACCCCTCATGCTACATACTACCTTACTGCACATCCTCGTCACAACGAGATGTCAGTCACGCGGTCGGTTCACCGAAACACAACCTTCCTTCGGACTTCATCCGAACTATCCCAGGCATATGTGGCATGAGAAGAGGTGGTTGTCACCATCATCACATACAAGACTGAAAAGGATTATTCACCACATGTTGATATGCAAGAGTATGATCTCCACATGAAATAATGATGCTCCATTTTGGCATATTAATGGAGTTCTTGAGATTAAGGCAAACAACACACAAAGTGCATTATCACAGGGTTCAAGATGCTTGCCTTCAAGTAGATGGGAGGAGAAAAGCATCCCAGGAATTTTGGAAGCTTTCTCCCTCTTCAAAAATCCTAAAAGAATGAAAAGGAAATCAATACATAGACTTGGAACACCCCCAAAAAGTTGTCTGGAAAATTTTCACATAAATATGAAAATAAACTAGTCAATATTTGGGAAACAACAAGAAGAGAATCAAGTCATTTGGATCTGTGGTTAAAAAGTTAAAGCCAGTCAAAGTTTTGGTCAAATTCTGATTTTTAAACTAAACAGAAAAGAAAACGTTTCGGTCGAGAATACGCTTTCGAAGTAGTGGAGACATACTCTGGAGTTTGCGCCTCCACTTATGCGCGCGTGGGCGCGAGGCTGGGTCACTCACAGTGGGTCCAGGGGGTCCACTAGTCAGGTTTGACTAGTCGTTCCCCCCCTTCTCTTTTCTCTGTCCGAACGGAGGCGGGACTCCGGCGATCGTCGCCGGCGAACGAAGGCCCCTCGAGGGACACCGAGTGCGGGAATGGATCCGCGACTCCTAGGCGGTCCTTCCGGTAGTCGACTGGTTGGACGGGACGGAGGGAGTCGCCGGCGGCGAGCTCTGCGGCGGAGGAAGCTTCGGGTGGATTTGGGGCTTCGCGATGCAGTGGTTCCCGAGCGAGCCTGAGGTGATGGGCGGCTCCGCAGGGTCGAGGGGAAGGCGACGGTGGTGCTGGACGGGCGGGGGAGGCCCTGGTGGCGTCGGATTGCTCGGGGCAGAGACGGCGGCCGTGTTCGCCGGAGATGAAGAAGGAAGCTTCCCGGGGCGAATGGCTGCCACGGGGCTGCTCTGCGGGGTACCTAGTGAGGGTATGATGCTGCGGAGGGGCTCGGGCACCTTTAAATAGGCAAGCCATGGCGGTTCAGCGGCGGCAGTGGATAAGCTCGCCGGCGACCGCCGTTCTGTTGCAGCAGGGGGACGTGGCGGTGACGAAAGCTAGCGGACGGGTCTATGGATGATCTCGCACTGCTCCATGGGCAGCTGGCGCGTGCGCGTGGCTTGGGCGGCGCCGACCGTGGCAGAGAGCCACTGTGCTCGCCGGCGTGCCACCAAAAGCGCTCTGACGGCCGCGTTGTGGTGACCCAGGGGCGGCTTGGCGTGTACCTGGGTGCGGATAAGGTCGGGTGAGGCTCTGCAGGTGAGTTGGGGCCAGAGGCGCGACACGGCGGCCCGAGCGCACACACGTGCAAAATGCGCGCTCTGTGCACGCCCGGAGCACGCACGCAACATGCTCGGCGTTATGCCAAGGCATGCTAACGAGCTCCAAACTGCAAGGGGGGTCAGCGGGATGGGGTTATAGGTTAGGGCAAAGCTATGAGACATGCTGGTTTAGGCAGGAGATCCAGTTCATAAAATGAACCAGAAACTGAGCCAAACATGGTCATGCTCTTAGGGTGTTTGACAAAATGCCAGAGACATCTAGCTAGCTCTTGGGGTGGCCAAATTTACCAGATGGATGTCTCCTTAGATGAGTAAGAGGGTGGTGAGGTTAGTTCAACAAAAGCAAAAACTTGTTAGTGCAAGTTTTGCAAGATTTCAGTTCTGGACAGAAAATGCAGAGCACTGTTCCATGAACCAGAACTATCCAATAGGCCCACTCTTCTGGACTTAAGGGTTTTGTAAGAGAGACTATAAGCATGAGGAAGCCCAAAGGTACTGGAGCAAAAAAGACTAGGGTTGCAGGGCAAATCACCAAACTGAACCAGAATGGAAAAGAGGTTGTTTCACTCAAAATTTCCAAAGGGCCAAGATGGATTTTTGCATAAAGATGGATAACATACTGCTATGAACATCCCATAATTTTTGTGGAAGCATTGAAGGAATATTTAAAGGGGTTGTAGTGCAATATGGCCTACTGAACCAGATTGGCAAACATGTTGTGGAGCTCAAAATATTAACTGAAATAATTATATTCTTGCATAAAAGTGATCTAATAGCATCACTTGATATCTCCAATTTTTGGTTGAATTTTATAATTAAATTTGTCAATAGGTTGCAGTACAAAAGAGGCCTTAACACTAGGTTTAACCATTTTATAGAGAAGTAAATTATGGAGACCAATATATAATTAATCCTGTTGATATGAGCAAAGTTTTTTTTTAAAGGATGCAGAAGAGAATCTAATATTAGCTGGGAAGTTTTCACTATGGGCAAAACTTCAACATAACAGAACAAGAAAGATTCTGAAAACCAAGGATCATATAGCAAAAGGCAAAAAAAATAATTTACTGGCAAAATTTTACTTGATAAAACATTGCTAAATTTTTGGGGTGTTACAACACTACCCCCCTTAAGAAAAATCTCATCCTCGAGATTTGTTAAGGGTTGCTATAAGGTCTACTACTGCTTCAAAAGATACTACCAAAATTTTACTGCTTTAATTATGCAAATAAAAACTACTACAGTGTAAGAGTAAACAGTGGTGTAAACTGCAGTGTTAAACACTGGCGTGGCACGGGGGAAAGAAAAATCTACTGTGGGGGAAAAAGATATATTTCTACTCTGGGACATAGTAAATTTAGAAATGGTATTTTTCTAAATCTACAAATACGCCGGTTGCACCCGAGAGCATAGTGCTCTCACTGGCTGACAGGTGGGGCCTGGACCCATTGTCAGCCTCTTCTTCTTCCTCCGGCTCTCTCTTCTCCTCTCTCCCACGCGCTTTCCCGCACTTTCTCCACCGGCGACGGCTAGCTCGTAGGGCGTCTAGGCCGTACTGCCGTAGTGCGCGGCGTGCTAGCTGCCGGTGGAGCGTGCACTCACCTCGCGGGCCAGCGTGCTGTCGGCACTGCTCGCGGATTCGCCTCCGAACACCGGCGGTCGAGCAACGAGCGGCGCTGGTGGACTTCGCCCACCGTACACCGATCTCGAGCTATAAAACGGCCGAGGAGCTACTTCTCCTTCCTCTCACCTGGCCTCTCTTCTTCTCCTTTCTTCCCCCTCATCCATTTGTTTGCAGGAGCTCGGGTCGAGGCGCTAATGGCGGAGGTGATGCCGGACTGGTGCATGATCCTCATGTGTGTGGGGTTGGCGGCATTGCTGGGGGTATCTGCGCTCTTGTGTGCGATGATCCTCGACGATCGTCGTGATGCGGCGGCTCGAGTGCTAGCTCTCCACGGCGGCGGTGATCACGAGGATTAGGTGAGAGTGGCAGGACTAATGGTGGTTAGCGTGCGGTAGGCATTTAGTGCTCGAATAAATTTCCAGTTTCTTTTCAAGAAACTGTGGTGTGCAAGGAGGTGTTTGATGACGCGGTGCAGGCGGATTAGCAACTTGGTGTACTGTGTGGAGTGGCCGGAGTTGTATCATCGTTGTTGTGGTGCTGTGTGATGAAAGAAAAATCTATGCTAAGCAGGTGGACAAGATGCAACAACACAGGAAATAATTCATTTAACACACAGTGTGACACATAGTTCTCATAAAAAGATACGGGTACACTCACGTGGCAGTTACGTCTAAAATATAAACGGTAAATGAACCGGGTCCTGGGAAAAGGTCTCAGGTGCTGGGTGACACTCTTCTTCTATCGGTGGTAGGGGGTTGACCAGTCGGTGAATGTGCTTCTTCTGCGCGGGCCTCAATGGTCTGCCGATGGCGATCCGAGGATTTAAATCGGTGAGGCTCTGGAGATAACCCATTATCCGCTGGTTCAGACGCTCTTGCGCGATCACATACTGCGAAATGTTGGCTAGTACCGGGTCTCTCTCAAAACGCCCACCAGGAAAAGATGCTGCTTCTTCGGGTGCTGCGCGGCTTGGAAAGTAGTAGTATCCCCGCTCGCTGGCATAGGGCACCGTGAATCGAAGGCGAGCAAGTGCTTCACAAGCGGCAGCCTCTATGGCCATCTGAGGGGTTGGCATGGATTTCCCCATAAAGGAAACCTCTGTGGGATCTTGGTTTGGGTTGGCGGGTGGGATGTGTACCACTGCCCAGTATTTCGAGGTGGAAGGTGTGATCCTCGATTTGAGCAGCTCATACTGGGGTGGACGGGTAGCACTCATGGTACTGCAGGTAAAATCCCATAATATCTTCACGAAACTACCCGGGGATGCCTCCGGGGTTCTCAGGTAAATACTAGGGATCGGCATGGCGAAGGTAATGGCTGTGAGAGGAGAGCAACGGTGAGGGATGCTTGGCAAGTTCACGGTGTGGCCTATATATAGCAGCTTGGCTGGTTTATAGGGTTATGGCGAGGGCATCTATATCGTCGGTTTCGCTTTACGGGGGTCGGGGTCAAGGCTACAGATACTCACGTCTTGTAAAAAGACGTGTTCGCTGTAGGGGTTGTCGGTGAGGTGCTCTAGAAGTCATACCCGACAAAAATAGGCACTCGTACACTAGCTGCTATAAAAATAAGAGCGCAAAATAAACTGTACATACATATAGGCATACAGGTTACACGACCTCGGCGAGGGCAAGATAAGGCTTGGTACTACTCGGGCGATTTAATCAACCTCGTTTATATCCAAGCGGCCTTGCCTTGTGGGTGCTGAAGCGTCTCCGGGAGCTTCATCGTTGGGATTGGCTGTCGGTGGCTGCGGAGGTGCAGGGTCGGGGCAGTGATGATGTCCTTCGCGAGGATTGTTGGCCACAATCCCGTTGGAGCGTGCGCCAAACAAGTGACGCATCACTTCTAGAGATACCAAGGCATTCTGGTCAAGGATCGTGGCAGGCCTTGGGGACTCGATTGGTTGTCCGAACAACACGACTGGGTTGTCGGTGCCGGACTCGTCTCGTCCTCTTGCTAGGGCTCGGCGAAGCAGTTCTCCACGAGATGCGATCAGATCAAGGGTGATTCGATCGAACAGTTCCTCGAATACACTAACATAGCGTACCAGATGCAATAATGTTGGATCCGTCTCGTGGTCTCCGCTCGCAACTTGGGGAGGCCTACCATACCCATTACGACTGGGGTAGTAGTAGAATGAGCGACAGTTAACTCTGGGCGACAGGTGCCTGAGTTGAACTATAGCCTCCCGAGCGGCTAGTTGGATAGCTTGCAGCTCAAAGGAAGTTGTCCTTCCGGTGAACCTGTAGGGGCGCTCTGGTGACAGACCCCTACCATAGATGTGTACAGTGGCCCAGAATTGATGGCTTTCATCGCCCATGGAGTCTTGGTACACCACGTATTCTGGGGGCTCTTCCATTGCAAAGGCACGACGGGTGAGGTTTGCGAGCACGGTCACAAAACATCCAAGGTTAGTTGTTGTGGTCTCATTGTGGACGATGGGTCCTGGAATTTTATCTTGGTATGGGGGTAGAGGCTGTGTGGTGTTGGGTTTGGGGGCTAGCGTGCCCTATTTATAGGAAAGGACGGAGTCTTCCTTCGCACGCTTGCGGAGTCTTCCTTTGCACGCTTGCGGGGAGGAACTGTTTAGGTGTCGGTCACTGGCGCGTGATCGATAAGCAAGGCTGGTAGGTTGGGCACCGACTACCAAAGGCTTCGGTCCACTGTGTGGGTATCTTACGCGAGAAGCTTGGCTGGGGTTGGAATATGGTCTGGTGTGGTGGTGAATCTAGGTTTTTGGACCTGGCTAAGATAGGATTAGCCAACGGTCAGCCTGGCTCTGATACCAAGGTTGTCAGGACCGGGATTTCAGGGTATTAAATTCCCAAAATTCGGACCTTGTGCTCACCAGCCCTAGGATTACTGTTAGCTGATGAGGCACCAACTGGTAACAGAAACTCCAAGCAAAGGGCAAAATATGTAGTACAAGACCATTCTGGCCTGAGGGTACAACACAAGTTTTTAGTGAATGGTGGCGGAAGCGGTTTGTGGATCGTCGGTGACTATGGGACTCCATTTCCGACAGGAACGGCTGACCGGGATAACACCTATCTTCGCGGGACTGCTCACTCCAATAGTGTAGGCTCCGGGGTGGCATCACGTCGTTCCTTCCCTCGCAAGGAATCTGGCCAAGACAATAGCCAGGGACAAGCCAGTGAGTACTTTGAATGTACTCGCAAACATTTTTAGCATGGGTGAAATAGAATCATGCTCGCAAATATTTTATGATCACGATGTTGAATTTGATATAACCGATTATGATGCATGCAGTTCGTTTGAACGAATATATAAGGCTATGCACATGCATTCAGGGAGACCGAATAAAGAAGATTAAAAGGAAATGAAAACATGCCACAGTCGGGCGTCTGAGTGACACCACGAAAAGGGCTTATAGAGAGAGGACAGCAATAAAATGCCACAGTCGAACGTCTGAGCGACATCACATAAAGGGCTTTGTAAATAAAAAAGGAATGCCACAGTCGGACGTTTGAGCGACATCACAAAAAGGGCTTAGAAATAAAAGGAATGCCACAGTCGGACGTCTGAGCGACATCACAGAAAGGGCTTAGAAATAAAAGGAATGCCACAGTCGGACGTCTGAGCGACATCATAGAAAGGGCTTAGAAATAAAATGAATGCCACAGTCGGACGTCTGAGCGACATCACAGAAAGGGCTTAGAAATAAAAGGAATGCCATAGTCAGACGTCTGAGCGACATCACAGAAAGGGCTTAGTAATTCAAATAAATAATAGTGAATATCCGGGAGGTAGAACCGTCCCAGGGATACTCCTTGTCTCAAATAGATGAAAGGTTAGTCCATAATAATGATGAATCACAATCACTACCTGTCACAGGTCATAATTAATATTCTGGTTTAATAGATTTCTCCTCCAAAGACCGACACTAAGACCGACACTCGACCCATCCCAGACTGTAGTCTTTAACCATGGACACGGCTATTCGAATAGGTGTTATATCTCTGCAGAGGGTGTACTCTTTACCCACGGATAACGGACTTTCTATAGCCCCTCTGGACTAATTCCGTCTACGGCCTTTTGATTTGAAGATACACCTGACTACACACACTAGCCTAACTTACCGGCGTCTGGAATCACCCACGACACTAGTTAAGCCAAACTTTAAGTGGGGAGGCTACAACCTCGACTTGCATGGGATCACCACAATTTGTAACGCGCGCAAAAACTGGGGAAGCTATCCCCTTCGGCTACAATCGAAACACCCATGCCCCCGGACCAGGTGGCCTGCCTACCGGATGCAGCCGGTATCTTCCATCGTGGCCTCTCTGTATGGTGTGTGATAGAACAGGGGTCGATAAATTTACTGAACCGCACCCTACATGTAGCAAGGACACGTGGTAGTACGAAACAAGTATGGGGGTTACCGGAGCAAGACTCGATCTATGGTCGACTCAGGAGGTTTATGTATTTTCTGCATGGTTAGTGCCATAAAGCTCTCACAGCTCCCTGACAGGGTCACACCCCACATGCTACATACTACCTTACTGCACATCCTCGTCACAACGAGATGTCAGTCACGCGGTCGGTTCACCGAAACACAACCTTCCTTCGGACTTCATCCGAACTATCCCAGGCATATGTGGCATGAGGAGAGGTGGCTGTCACCATCATCACATACAAGACTGAAAAGGATTGTTCACCACATGTTGATATGCAAGAGTATGATCTCCATATGAAATAATGATGCTCCATTTTTGGCATATTAATGGAGTTCTTGAGATTAAGGCAAACAACACACAAAGTGTATTATCACAGGGTTCAAGATGCTTGCCTTCAAGTAGATGGGAGGAGAAAAGCATCCCAAGAATTTTGGAAGCTTTCTCCCTCTTCAAAAATCCTAAAAGAATGAAAAGGAAATCAATACATAGACTTGGAACACCCCCAAAAAGTTGTCTAGAAAATTTTCACATAAATATGAAAATAAACTAGACAATATTTGGGAAACAACAGAAAAAGAATCAAGTCATTTGGATATGTGGTTAAAAAGTTAAAGCAAGTCAAAGTTTTGGTCAAATCCTGATTTTTAAACTAAACAGAAAAGAAAACGTTTCGGCCGAGAATACGCTTTCGAAGTAGTGGAGACGTACTCTGGGGTTTGCGCCTCCACTTATGCGCGCGTGGGCGTGAGGCTGGGTCACTGACAGTGGGTCCAGGGGGTCCACTAGTCAGGTTTGACTAGCCGTTCTCCCCCTTCTCTTTTCTCTGTCCGAACGGAGGCGGGACTCCGGCGATCGTCGCCGGCGAACGAAGGCCCCTCGAGGGACACCGAGTGCGGGAATGGATCCGCGACTCCTAGGCGGTCCTTCCAGTAGTCGACTGGTCGGAGGGGACGAAGGGAGTCGTCGGCGGCGAGCTCTGCGGCGGAGGAAGCTTTGGGTGGGTTTGGGGCTTTGCAATGCAGTGGTTCCCGAGCGAGCCTGAGGTGATGGGCGGCTCCGCAGGGTCGAGGGGAAGGCGACGGTGGTGCTGGACGGGCGGGGGAGGCCCTGTTGACGTCGGATTGCTCGGGGCAGAGACGGCGGCCGTGTTCGCCGGAGATGAAGAAGGAAGCTTACCGGGGCGAATGGCTGCCACGGGGCTGCACTGCGGGGTACCTAGTGAGGGTATGATGCTGCGGAGGGGCTCGGGCACCTTTAAATAGGCAAGCCATGGAGGTTCAGCGGCGGCAGTGGATAAGCTCGCCGGCGACCGCCGTTCTGTTGCAGCAGGGGGATGTGGCGGCGACGAAAGCTAGCGGACGGGTCTGCGGATGATCTCGCACTGCTCCAGGGGGCAGCTGGCGCGTGCGCGTGGCTTGGGCGGCGCCGACCGTGGCAGAGAGCCACTATGCTCGTCGGCGTGCCGCCAAAAGCGCTCTGACGGCGGCGCTGTGGTGACCCAGGGGCGGCTTGGCGTGTACCTGGGTGCGGATAAGGTCGGGTGAGGCTCTGCAGGTGAGTTGGGGCCAGAGGCGCGACGCGGCGGCCCTAGCGCACGCACGTGCAAAACGCGCGCTCTGTGCGCGCCCAGAGCACGCACGCAACGTGCTCGGCGTTATGCCAAGGCATGCTAATGAGCTCCAAACTACAAGGGGGTCAGCAGGATGGGGTTATAGGTTAGGGCAAAGCTATGAGACATGCTGGTTTAGGCAGGAGATCCAGTTCATAAAATGAACCAGAAACTGAGCCAAACATGGTCATGCTCTTAGGGTGTTTGACAAAATGCCAGAGATATCTAGCTAGCTCTTGGGGTGGCCAAATTTACCAGATGGATGTCTCCTTAGATGAGTAAGAGGGTGGTGAGGTTAGTTCAACAAAAGCAAAAACTTGTTAGTGCAAGTTTTGCAAGATTTCAGTTCTGGACAGAAAATGCAGAGCACTGTTCCATGAACCAAAACTATCCCAATAGGCCAACTCTTCTGGACTTAAGGGTATTGCAAGAGAGACTATAAGCATGAGGAAGCCCAAAGGTACTGGAGCAAAAAAGACTAGGGTTGCAGTGCAAATCACCAAACTGAACCAGAATGGAAAAGAGGTTGTTTCACTCAAAATTTCCAAAGGGCCAAGATGGGTTTTTGCATAAAGATGGATAACATACTGCTATGAACATCCCATAATTTTGGTGGAAGCATCAAAGGAATATTTAAAGGGGTTGTAGTGCAATATGGCCTACTGAACCAGATTGGCAAACATGTTGTGGAGCTCAAAATATTAACTGAAATAATTATTTTATTGCATAAAAGTGATCTAATAGCATCACTTGATATCTCCAATTTTTGGTTGAATTTTATAAATTAATTTATCAATAGGTTGCAGTACAAAAGAGGCCTTAAAACTAGGTTTAACCATTTTATAGAGAACTAAATTATGGAGACCAATATATAATTAATCCTGTTGATATGAGCAAAGTTTTTTTTAAGGATGCAGAAGAGAATCTAATATTAGCTGGGAAGTTTTCACTATGGGCAAAACTTCAACATAACAGAACAAGAAAGGTTCTGAAAACCAAGGATCATATAGCAAAAGGCAAAATATTTAATTTACTGACAAAATTGTACTTGATAAAACATTGCTAAATTTTTAGGGTGTTACAAATACCAAAGAAACTAGGAGATCCAAGAGTACCAACTATACCTTGCTCCATTAAAAGAAATTATGTTAAAACTGCTTTATGTGATCTTGGAGCCGGTGTTAGTGTTATGCCTCTCTCTTTATATTGTAGACTTGATTTGAATAAGTTGACACCTACTGAAATATCTTTGCAAAAGGACGATAAATCAACTACTATACCTATCGGTATTTGTGAGGATGTGCCTGTTGTTGTTGCAAATGTTACTATTTTAATAGACTTTGTTATCCTTGATATTCCTGAGGACGATAGTATGTCGATTATCCTTGGTAGACCCTTTTAGAATACTGCAGGAGCTATTATTGATTGCAACAAAGACAATGTCACTTTTCATGTCAATGGTAATGAGCATACGGTACACTTTCCGAGGAAACAACCTCGGGTCCACAGTATTAATTTTATTGGAAAATTTTCAATGATTACTATTGGAGGTTTTGAATTCCCTCTTCCTACCGTCAAGAAAAAATATGATATTCTTATTGTTGGGGATATAAATATCCCCATTGAGGTAACCTAGTGTTATTCGAAAATTATCCGGTTTCATGTTATTTGGAAATAGTTTATTGACAAGGCCTGATCAACCTTGTTAATGGCTTCCTTTTGATGAGCGTGAGATGGTCGAATTCAGAAAGCACAACCTTCTGTACCCTTCTTTTACTTTGTGTTATTTAGATTAAACAAAGCAAAAATAGTATCATTTGTCTTTTTCAGAGTTATCCATGCCATACAAAAATACCCCAGAAATAAAAGTTCTCCAAATGCCCCAAAAATGAAATCTGATTTTTTCCAGAATAATTAAGAATATTTGGCACTAAGAACACAGCAGGGGGGCCATCACCTGGCCACAAGGGTGCAGGGCACACCCACCCCCCTGGGCGCGCCCCCTGCCTCATGGGCCCCATGTGGCACCCCTCCACTTACTCCAGCACCCACACACTCCTTCTTCCTCACAAAAAAAATCAACAACCAGCTCAAGCACGAGTTCTAGCTCATCTTGCTGCCATTTTCGATCTCCTTGCTTAAAGCTCCTTTCCCAAAACTGTTTGGGGAGATTGTTCTTCGGTATGTGACTCCTCCAATGGTCCAATTAGTTTGTGTTCGAGTGCTTTATTTATTGCAAATTTTTTCTGCCTAGGTGACCATGTTCTTGAGCTTGCATGTCAAAATTATTGGGTCCCAAGTAGTTCTAATGCATGATATAATCTCTAGGCACTTGTAGGAGTAGTTGGTATCAATCTTGTTGAGTTTGGTTCAACTTTATTTTGAGTTACTACAAATTTCTGAAATTTTTCAGAAAAATGCATAGGAAAATCTATCAAGGTGGTTCCTCAAGGAAGAAAGGACCAAGGCTCGCGATACGTGAGTCGGACGATGAATTGCCAAGGGAAGCTCAAGTGCGGCCCTGTGAATGGCCGTCAGAGGAGTTTACGATCCGGGCAGGTATCAAGGAAGAATTTTACACATATGTGCGTAATGCGGATATTGAGGACTTCGAGTTAGATAAGTGCCCTCAATACCGGTACCTAACTGATTCCTTTGTGAGAAGGTTTAAATTTACATCTTCACGTAATTCTCCCATTGTCTTGTTTGATCTCTATGATAAATCTTATACTATGGACTTAGAAGATTTTAACGATGCTTGTAAACTCCCACAGTGGGGTAATGTCGGTGAACCTCGCAAATCTGAGTATAAGGACTTTCTAGCTAGTATCACTATAGGGGAATCTAGAGAAGTCACCCAAGCTACCATAGGGAGCATTCATTTTCCTGCTATACATTATTTTTCTCTCTTCATTGGTAGATGCATTAACGGTAAAGATGAGGCTTCCCACATGTGCGTACCAGAGCTTAGTGTCCTCAAAAGTGCGGTGTTAGGGGATAGACAATATAATTTGGGGCCATTGTTGCACATAGGTTACATCATAATGGTTTAAATGGAGATCTGTTTGGTGGAATTTATGCAACTCGCCTAGCTAATTATCTCAATGTGCCCATGCAGGAGAATGACGCGAAGTTGCCTCCTGCTTTTCTAGACTATAATGCCATGATTCGCCATCAGTTCATTGAAAGGGATGAACAATCCCTCCAGTATCGACTAATCTTTAATAGGCGTCACACCATCCATATTGCTCTATCTGCTCCTAATTTCTTCGAATTTCAGGCAAAAGGGAGATATATTATAACTAGGGAGGAGGCGAATGAGTATGAGGAGACGACGAGGGCAGCTCGTCTTCAGGATGCATCTCGTCAGGCAGTAGTCGCTTGATACGTCTCCAACGTATCTATAATTTTTTATTGTTCCATGCTATTATATATTCTGTTTTGGATGTTTAATGGGCTTTATTATACACTTTTATATTATTTTTGGGACTAACCTACTAACCCAAAGCCCAGTGCAAATTGTTGTTTTTTTTGCCTATTTTAGTGTTTCGCAGAAAAGGAATATCAAATGGAGTCCAAACGGAAGGAAACCTTCGGGAGATTTATTTTTGGAACCGTAGCAACATAGAAGACTTGGAGTACATGCGAGGGAACGAGAGAGGCGGCCAAGAGGGCAGGGGCGCGCCCCCCACCCTCGTGGGCCCCCTCTGGCTCCCCCGATGCCCCTCTTCCTCCTATATATATATATATATATATATATATATCCTCATACCCTGAAAACATCGAGGCAATAGATGAAACCCTAATTCCACCACTGTAACCTTCCATTCCCGTGAGATCCCATGTTGGGTCCTGTTCCTGAGCTCCGCCGGAGGGGGCATCGATCACGGAGGGTTTCTACATCAACACCATAGCCTCTCCGATGAGTTGTGAGTAGTTTACCACAGACCTTCGGGTCCATAGTTATTAGCTAGATGGCTTCTTCTCTCTCTTTGGATCTCAATACAAAGTTCTCCTCGATCTTCGAGGAGATCTATTCGATGTAATCTTGTTGCGGTGTGTTTGCCGAGATCCGACGAATTGTGGGTTTATGATCAAGATTATAAATGAACAATAATCGATTCTTTTCTGAAATCTTTTATGTATGATTATAATATCCTTGAATGTCTCTTCGAATTATTGGTTTGGTTTGGCCTACTAGATCTATAGTTCTTGCAATGGGAGAAGTGCTTGGCTTTGGGTTCAATCTTGCGGTGTCCTTTCCAAGTGACAGCAGGGGCAGCAAGGCACGTATAGTATTGTTGCCATCGAGGATAAAAAGATGGGGTTTATATAATATTGCTTGAGTTTATCCCTCTACATCATGTCATCTTGCTTAAGGCATTACTCTGTTCTTATGAACTTAATACTCTAGATGCATGCTGGATAGCGGTCGATGTGTGGAGTAATAGTAGTAGATGCAGAATTGTTTTGGTCTACTTGTCACGGACGTGATGCCGATATGTAATGATCATGCCTAGATATTCTCATAACTATGCGCTTTTCTATCAATTGCTCGACAGTAATTTGTTCACCCACCGTAGAATTCTGCTATCATCAGAGAAGCCACCAGTGAAACTTATGGCCCCCGGGTCTATTCTCATCATATTTATCTTCCATCAACTATTTACTGTACTTTGCATTATTTACTTTCAATCTATATACCAAAAATACCAAAAATATTATCTTATCATATCTATCAGATATCACTCTCGCAAGTAACCGAGAAGGGATTGACAACCCCTTTTATCACGTTGGTTGCGAGGTTCTTATTTGTTTGTGCAGGTGCGAGGGACTCGCGCATGCTCTCCTACTGGATTGATATCTTGGTTCTCAAAAACTGAGGGCAATACTTACGCTACTGTGCTGCATCACCCTTTCCTCTTTGAGGGAATACAACGCAGGCTCGAGAAGTAGACAGAAGAATTTCTGGCACGTTGCCAGGGATACTCACGCCAACTCAAGTCAAGATTTGATCTCCCGTCAACTAGCCAATTTCTGGCGCCGTTGCCGGGGAGATCTACGCAAAAGTCATATACCAAGTACCTACCACAAACCCTTATCGCTCGCATTACATTATTTTCCTCTCCCCCACTTCACCTTTGCCGTTTTATTTGCCCTTCTTCTTTTCGTGTGTTTACCGCTCGCTTGCCTCTTGTTTGCTTGTGTGTTGGATTGCTTGCTTATTCGCTACTATGGCTCCCCCTATTAGTGTTGATCCTCACCTTAAGAGGTTGGAAGAGATTGAAAACAATGTTAGAAGCTTTATGTCTGTGCAATTTGAGCATAATGATTTCTTCAGAAATGAGCTTAAAGAAAAAAAAGATTTATGGAATACATGAATAAAGATCTAGATGATATCTCTAAAGAGTTTTATGGGTTGATATCTCGGTTTCCTCATCTCGAGAACTTAATAGCCCAAATATCGGATAAGCAAGCCACCTTAGTTAATAAGATGGCCGCTAAACCGGAAGATTTAGCAAATAAGGATGAAGATCTGAAAGTGATTGATGTGTCTCCTATTAAATCCTTGTTTTCTAGTATGAATCTTGATAAGAGTGGGAGTGAAGAGGTCAAAACTTTACATAGCAATGAACCCACTATCTTGGATTTCAAGGGATTTAATTATGATAATTTCTATTTAATAGATTGTATTCCTTGTTGCAATCTGTGCTAAATTCTTCGCATGCTTATAGTCAAAATAAGGCTTTTACCAAACACATAGTTGATGCTATAATACAGTCTTATGAAGAAAAACTTGAATTAGAAGTTTCTATCATGTTGGGGATATAAGTATTTCATATGACCCGGCCAGGAGGGGCCGGGTTACCCAACGGCGGTTCGTGGGCCCAGCCCAGAAGCACGTTAAAGTTGGCGGTTTAGTTAAGGGCCCAAGGCATGCAGCGGCTTAAAGCCTGTAAGTATCAACCGCCATATATGTGACTTGTGTTATAAGGCATGTAATAAGAGTCACTGGGCCAGACACGATTGTATGAGCCGGACGGGACTCTGTAGGCCGCAGGGCGTCAACCCGTGTATATAAGGGGACGACCCGGCAACGGCTTAGGGCAAGAAACAACGGATCGAGGGCTAGGCAAGCGCATCCGCACCCTAGCAACCGACACCCCAGCAATTCCACTACAAACTGGATTAGGTTTTACCCACACCGAAAGGGGCTGAACCAGTATAAACTCCGTGTGTCCTTTGTCATGTTCTTAACCCCTTTAATCTAACCACATCACTATGGCTCTACAATCAATTCCTTACCTTAGGACATCTATCGTGACACTTCCACGAACGTTGGTGCCCACCGTGGGGCCTGCGGCCTGTGGTTTCGAGTTCTTGAAGGGCAACTTCGAAGGGCTTAAGGGATACGTTGTGGGCTGGATGACTAAGAGTCGTCGTGGCAAGCTTTACATCGATGACGAAGGCTGGGGTCCCGAGGCCGGCTCAATTGAGTACGGGTACTGGGTCCCCTTCGGCGGAATTCATGTATTCATCGGCAAGATCACCGAACCGGGCCCTAAGCCGGACACCTGCACCGACATCGTCGAGCCGGCTCAATGTGCGTGACCTGCCCGGGTTCGGCCCGCGAGGAAGCGTGCTTTTGTTGGATACATCCAGGGCACTAGAAACTTCGGATCTTATGAAGGAACAGTTGTTCTCTCCGATGGTGGGTCATCCACAGGTGAGATTAACTCCATGTACCAGATGCAGAGCGGACGGCTTGGGGGCTCGTCCGACGGTAACCGTATTTTGGACTTCAGCGAGCCGCCGAATAGGGTTGCGATTTTCATGGCCGGCACCCAGCCGGCTCTCAGATCAACAATCATCGGGACCATAACACCCGGTGCGACAGCGGCTGCGGCAGGCGCAAACGGCTCAGCACACCCGCCGACTCAGGCTATGTCTGATCTATTGGAGAATCTGGCGACTCTGATGGGAACAGAGGTCACTCCAGAAAACCAGGATCAGCACAAGACAACTATGGATATGTTGTGGCAAGAGATAGCACAAGTTAAGGAAGACATGGCAGCGGAGGACACCAGGATGGCTGAGGAACGGACTGTTCTAGACGCCCGAGCCTAGCGGATTCAAGCGAAGGCTTTCCGGCTCTCGGTAGGTCAGAACGCTGCTAATAAAGCCATGAGGAGAAAGCAACAGAGTTGTCTCCCCTTTGTTTATGAGCCAAGAAATCCTTTTTCGGATGGGGCAGGGGGCAGTGATCCGCCGTTGTTAAACCGGACGGCAGAGGCACCCAGGACCGGCGATCCGGTTCATCACCGTACAACCGGATCTTTGTATGCAGATCAGAACCATCCGGCCCCTCGTTACCCTACGACACCGGCGGGTCACTATTCCAACCCTATGGATAACATGATAGCGGTGGCATCAAGGCTGGCGGCGTTGCCAGTTGAGGGCGAAACTCCGGTAGCAGTGGAAACCCGGAGAGCTCAAGAACTGCTTCAGACAGCACTACAGTAGCAACAGGCTTATTCTTATAGTCGAGACCGGATTCATTCAACCCCCCTTCCAAGGTCCAGCTACAGCAGACACGTTGACTCGCCAGAGGTTTCAACCACAGAGCGGGGTCGTAACTCGCCTCCTGGACATAACCCGACGCGGCATGACGCCAGAGCACAGGACGTGCCAGTTCAGGCGGCCGATCATCAGTCGGCGCCATACTACCCGGCAACCTCAGTGGAGACAAGTAGGACTTCCCGGGCTTGGGGTGTGCCGTGTCTAACAGCGGCTATAACGAACGAGCGATTGCCTAAGGATTTTAAGGGCCCTCGTAAGGTGCCGAACTACACAGCAGATTAGCCCCCTGAGGCTTGGATAGAGAGCTACGAGATGGCGATGGAGATGCTGGATGTTAGCGAAGCTGCATGTGCTAAGTACTTCACCATGATGCTAGAAGGCACGGCTCATAACTGGTTAAAAGGATTACCCGTCAATTCCATCGGGTCATGGGCAGAGATGAAGGCCAGGTTCATCAAGCACTTCAAGGACACGTGCACACAGCCCATGTCGATCGTGGATCTAGAGTCTTGTGTTTAGAACGAGGGTGAATCAACAACTAGTTGGGTGCGCCGGGTTTCGACCATCATGCACTCCTCAGATAAGATCAACGTTGAATCGACGATAATAACGTTGGAGAAGAATTGCCGTTTCCCTCCACTCAAGTTGAAGCTAGGGCGGCTTAAGCGCCATTGTAATGATGTGGGGAGCTCATGGCGGCTCTCGTCAAGTATGCCAACTCTGATAGTACCAAGGACTCCGAGTCTGAAGCGGAAAGACCGGGAAAGGGAAAAAAGGGTAATGACCCGGGAGGTCAGCAGTATAACCCGGCCAATCAGCACAGTGGCAATAATCGCAAGGCTGGTGCTTTCGTAGATAATACGGGGGCACGGAATTTTAACCAGCGTCGCAAGGGAAGGCCACCTCCAAGGTACAATATCGATGAGGTGATGAATCAGCCGTGTCCAAAGCATGGGTCGGATGAAAAACCGGCCACCCATGCGTGGAAAGATTGTAGCATCATGCGATCTTATAGAGAGTTTCTCCAGAACGATCATGGACCAAATGGCGGCTTTGGATCCGGTTTTCAGGGTTCGGGTCTGTCGGGGGAAACTGTCCGCCACGAACACCTATGGGACCGGAGCCCCTTGTCTGTGTGGTACGAGGGCGGAGGGAGCACGAAGAGCAGATCGTGGCGAGCACGCGGGCAGTTTTACCCAGGTTCGGGCCGCGGTAGACGCGTAAAACCCTACTCCTGCTTAGTTGTGTATTGAGTTGGAGCGCTCGGGAGCTTGAAGAAGCAGCTACACACAGCGTATGAGTGATCTAGGTTCCGAACCCC